>OU343222.1:14366379-14920192 GCA_910596185.1 Chrysanthemum makinoi
AAATCAAAGATGAAGCACTTCGTGCCACATTAATTTAATGTCAGTCTTCTCATTCTAAATCGAGGCTTTCAGTAAAAAACCTATTTCATCTCTATCCCCTATTACGGATAGGGACATTCCTTTCCGATGATTCATTCCGGAAATGACAGCCTTTCTGTTTTGAGTAATAGGGGAGAGAAGCTTAAGGTGCCGTAACACTTTTTCATTCTCATATTCTCTCCCCGAGTATGAATCATTTACATTGGATGATTTCACCCAGTGAACCCACTAATACAATTCTGAACATGATTCATTAACCTTCGAGGAGTTCCTCCTGTGAACTTACTCATATCATATCTCCGTCGGAGTATGATCACTTCCATTTTGATTTTTTGTGTTGTTTTTGAGCTAGACACACCACCCATAATATGTTTGATCAACCAAGCTTAACGTCCGGACTTCATGAAACTATGAATCTCCTATTGAGTTGAAGAGTTAGTCATGATTGTTATCATGATTTTCTTCTTTTCTTCATATATTCTGTCACTTTCTCCTGTTCCTTCACTCCTTCGGGAATGAAGACATTATCTTTGACCCAGGCATTTCCATGTACCCTTTGTGAGCCGGGTCTGTCGGGCCTGTATCTCATCGGTGTGAACTTTCACCTACTTCAATGTTTATACAAACATCTTGAATGAAAGTCCGATGGATTGTCTCTTCCACTTACTTCCCCATGAACAAATTAATTCGTGGTCGAGTCAAGCTAGCGACTCGTTAATCAAAACAGTAGCTTAACATGGGTTTTCACCCGTGTGTACCACCCTAGTGTGGGGAGATGCCCCACATGTTGTATATAGATCTTAAAAATGAATGAAAATTGTAAATATTAAAAAAAGAATAATTGTTGTGTTTCCACACTTTGAATATTAGGACAATATTCATTTCTAAGTGGGGGGGAAATTCTGGCGAATTTGATCATAAATGTACCCTTTAGTCCCTTTTTCCCCCAAAATGGCCAAATTTAAAAATTTTTTTTAGTGGAAGTACTATGTACTAAACACAACAAATGGTAATCAGTCCACCATGTCTAATAAACAAAAAGGATTGACTAATCCAGGGCAAACGGCTCTTGGTAAAGATATCTCAAATCCGTTGACGGCTTGCAATTTGCCCAAAATTGTATGGTATTCAGCTCACCATATCCTAAAGTGAAGAGTTTGGCTAGCCGCAAGATTATGGCTTTGGTAAGGCAGTGGGAAAATCCATAATTGGTATCACTCACCAAAGATAATTCTGATAATTTATCTCCAGAGTTGCTAGTCCAGAAGGGTACGGCTTTCGGTACAGACAAACAAATAATCCTTGAAAGCTGGTGGTTTGCTCAAATCACATGTTATCGTGGACCATGGTTCTCTACTTGAACTGAACATTTTGGCTACTCCAGAAGTAATGGCTTTTGGTAAAGAGATGAAATCCATTAATTTATCTCAAAACATTGCTAGGTAACTAGCATATCTTAGTGTGGGGGATTGATGAGTGTCTAAATACTCATCATTTTGGTACCATTTTAAACTCGCAAAAACATCTGAAACACTCCATAAATGCTCAAAATGATAAAAATATCACAAATAGTTTTTTATGTTTTTAAATGCAAAAATATCAAATCTGTTGAAAACGTCTCAAATTTGCATAATTGGCGTTTTTAGTCCCCCAAGTTTTAAAAGTTGTCAAAAACAGTCCCTGGTAAAACCAAACAAAGAGAAATATCATTTTAAAGTCCCTAGGGATTCTTAAGTTGTCAAAAATGGTCCTTGAGATTTAAATTTACAAATTTACAATTTAGGTCCTTTAACTTTCAAAAATGACAATTTAGGTCCCTTACCCTTCAATAATGGCAAGATAGGTCCCTAAACTTTCAAAGCTTGTCAATAATGGTCCCTTGAAGCAAAGTTTGGAAAATTACAGGTTTGGTCCTTGGTCTTTTCAGAAAATACAAAACAAGTCCTTGTTAATATTAAACAAAAGACTTGTCAAAATACATTGTGTAACCCCTACCACATATACCTTTTACCCCTGTCACAAACCATTTTGACCCCCCGCTCAAACCAAGCCAAACAAAGTTCCCTCCACCTCCTGCTTTCTCCCATTGGCCCTGCTCTGCAAATGCTTCTCCCAACACCCATCACCTTTTCCCCTTATCTCTTCCACACCTCAACCCACTCATCATAACCCCTACAAATCCACCCCCCCCCCTAGTTGCTAGCTCAGAAGCAAAAGTGGTCAAAACCATTTTTCCCGCCAAAATTGGAAAAGTGGCCAATACACTCTAAACCCTCCCATTGGCCAAAATGAGAGGTGGGATTTGATCAAGAGGCCACGTGGAGCTCAGTTGGAGCATAAAAGAAGAGAAAGACAGAGTAGAAGACAAGTAGCTAGTTTTAGTTTTTCACTTGTATGTCGTTTTAAATTTTAATGATTTAGTTTAGTGTAAAAGCTTTAAATTTCTGTTCCTTTGTACTCAAATTAAAGTATTTCATCATTATAATCTTATTTAAAATCTCAATTCAAGGTCTCATGTATGTTTCACATGTTGGTGTTCACTGTTGGAATTTGCAAATTCATGATCCTATGTTAAAGCTTCCATTAGCCTCTTTTCTTATTCAAACTAGTGAATTTACTCTTATTATGGCTTTTGAGTAGCCTGGGAAACAGTTTCAAGGAATTCTCATTGATAGTCAACAAAAGTCAACTGTGTTGGAAAATGGCAATGGTGATGAACATGGTTGTTGCAGAGTTAAATTTGGGTTGGATCTGATTCATTTAGTGGTTATTTTGGTTCTGAGATTGGCTGCTAAACAGCTGGATAGTTGTAAGTTTAGCATCTGATCCTTTGGTTTATGTTATTTTAGCATACCTTAGCTTAGCTTGAATCTGTTTGATTTCATTATTTTATTTGCATTCATTAGCTCTATTTTTATCAGTTGATCATTAGTTTAATCTGCTGTAGCTTGATATTAAGGATTTGATAGAGTAAGTTGTATGTCAGTCTTTATATCAGTGTTTGGAATAGTGGACAGATCTGTGCTAGAGGTTATTTCAGTAGTAGAGTTTAGTTGTTATAATCATCATGAGTTATATTGAAGCTATAATGATCATTACTTTGCATCTGTTTCACTCAAAAGTCAAAATCATACATAAATCTGTCTTAAAGCTTAAATGTTGGAGTTTTAGCAAGTCAAAAGCTCAATTTGTGTTTGAAAGTCATAGATAAAGCTTGCATCAGTGTTATTTCATCCATATATATCATTTCCAGTTCATAAATCAAGATCAAACCTCAAGAAAGTCAACAATTCAGTTTTACTTAAAAAGTTAAAAGCTAAAAACTCAGTTTTGGCCAAAATAGGTAGATTTCTCATGGGCTCATTTTTGAGTCAAATTCTATGAAACTTGTGGTTTTGAAAAGCTCTACTGGTCTAGTTTCTTATGAACATTTTTTCATAATTTTGTTAATTTTCTACAAGTGTCAAAAGAGCTTGTCATATTGGCCTAAAGTGCCCTGTGCATGGCTTTGATTCTGCACAGGACTTTTCCAAGATTTGCAGACCTTGCACAAGTCTCATTTGAGCTTGTCTAGGTCTGTAATTTGGTTTACAAGATCTCAACCAGGTCTACTCTATGTCCCATTTGTTTATTTCCTGTTTCCAGCTTATTTAAGTGCTTATTTTTAAGCTGCAACTTGGTACCCTAAATCTGATTTTGGTACAAAAGCTCAATCATCAAATCTGTTAAGCATTGATATCCATAGGTTGTGGCTTGTTGCTATCTGTTGCATTTTGGTTCTTTAAGCTTAATAGAGCTTCTGTAAACAGTTGCTAGCTTTTGGACTCCATTTGCTTATTCATAGTGCTTTTTTATAAGCACTTTGAAAATCAGTTTCATTTTCTTCCAAGCAACCCCTTGTTTTTCCAATTTTCCTAGCTTCCTAATAATGTTTTAGACTTTTCCTGAAATTTTCAGATTTTTCTAAGGTGTCTTGCTATTTTTCTTAATTTAAATTAGTTTTTAAGTCTTTTTAAATAGTATTTAATACAAAAAATTCAGAAAAGTATCAAAAAAATAATTTTTCATTTTTATTAAGTTAAGATAAATATAAAAAGCCAAAAACATATTTTTCCATATTTTTCTTAGTTAAATTTGTATTTTTAAATATTTTAATTAGTTTCTAATAGTTTAAAATTCCTAGAAAATAGAAAAATAATCAGAAAAATACAAAAATAGTTTTGAAAATTCTAGTTTGTTATTTTAGACTTTTCTAAGTCTTAATTTTATTTTTCTAGCTTTATTTCCTAATTTCTTGTATTTTAGGTAATTATTTAATAGTTAAAAATAGTTTTTAATTAATAATAATTAGAATAATAGTTATAAAAATAATTTTCTTTTTCTATAATTTTTCTTATATCATTAGATTTGTAAAAATGTATTTTTCATATTTTTAGGCTTAATATTGTGTAAGTTTCACTTTTTATTTTGCACGTTTACGTAATTTTTATTTAAACGTAAGTTTTTAGTTTTAAACGCTCATCATTTTAAATATAGTGATAACGTTTATTTAATAGATTTTATCTTTTTAACTTTCTTTAATTTGCATTTAAGCCCCTGTAGTTTATGGGCTTTTTTCTGTAGTTATAATAAATCAAAAATCCTTTCCCGTTCAAATCCCTCGATCACTACACGTTTGACTATTCTCGCACAGCTCGTTGGGACTTAACGACCTGGGGAAACACTATACTCTCCTGATCTTCATTGCATTCGTGTTTGAGCAGTTTTAAGCTGATTACGGTCTGCCATTCACAAGTGGCAGGCTTGAGTGATTTAGCTTGACGGTTCGGCGCGGATCAATTCTTCTTAAGTAAGTATTCAATTGGTGAATTAATTATGAATTAAAAGTTAAGGTTCTTATACCCAAGATTGGGGGTTTTGGGTAATTGTGTTTTTAAACACTAGTTATGATGTTATAGTGTAATTGGTTAAAAGCCCTTTGGTTGAATTGAAGGAAGATGGGTAAATTTGGGATATGATCATGTAAATAATTAAAGAGTTATAGTAATGATGGGATGACCTTATTATGGGTTAAAGTTGAGTAATTTATGGGTTGGATCATCATATGATTAACATATAATCATACGATGATTAGAGGTGTTTATAGGTGAGTTAAATGGTTGTTTTAATCCATGATTATAGCTTTGGAATGATGTATTAAGTGTATATTGATTATGTGTTTAAGGGTGTTAAACTTTGGATGATGATGATGGAAGATAGTGATGATGATGATGTCTTTGGTATTATTTAGCTTGGATTAAGGTAAGTAACTTGCACTAAAACATATGTTATATGTGTGTTATCCATATATGTGTTATGATTGTGATAGTGTTTAGCATATGGATTGAGTAATGAATGAAGGTTTATGTGGTATATTGAATGTTATGGATTGGAAGCGATGTAAGTGATCATGATGCTTATGTGCTAATATGCGTATGATATGTGTTTTATGTCGGGTTACTTACTAACCGAAAGCTTATGGTTTAGCTGTCTAACCATTTTGTAGGTTCTCTTGTATTGAAGATGCTAAGGTTTATCCTTTGGAGCATGGCTAAACCATGGATTAGTTGTGAAGAATGGGAAGGTAGTAAGAAAGCTAGGAGCTAGGTAGATGTACCTAGCTCGTTCTCAAAGTTGTTCCCCAAGAGTTTAAATGGGTTAAATGTTTGTAATGTCAAGTCTTTAGAATGGTTTAAGAGTCATTTTACATGTCTCAAAGCATGTTAAAGAGTTATGTTTAAGTGGTGTATGCAAACGGGTCAAAACGGGTATTTTGGCATAATACCCGTCACTTTGTAAAGCACTTTTTCGCGGGTCATTATGACCAAGTTTATGCATATATTTGATGTTTATAATGTTTTAATGATTTCTGGAAGTTTTGGCGTTATGTCATGTTATAGAAGTTGTCTTCCGGAAAATGGGTCAAAAGTATACAAAAAGGTTATGCAGAAAAATGGGTGTTTGGGACAAGGTCTATTTTAACCCATTTTGGGTCAAACGGGTCAAGAATGTTTGGAAAAACAATGTATATGTTAAGTGTTTGTAAAGTGGTTAAAATAGTTGGAGAACTAGTGGAGAACTAGTTGGAGAACTAATTTAGAGAACTAATTTGGAGAACTAGTGGAGAACTAGTTTGGAGAACTAATTTGGAGAACTAATTTGGAGAACTAGTTGGAGAACTAGTCAAAGTCAGTTTTCAAAAAATCATATCTTTAAAACGGTAAGTCGTCACGGGTCCCGCCATTCGGCGTTTCGAAGGTAATTGAGTCTATTTTCATTTAAAAATAGTTTCAAGGTCCAGATTTTTATAGATTTTTGTCAGTGGTCAAAAGAGTAACAACGTCGGTTCAGACACGTATTTTCCGCGTAAAGTCAAAGTTTTGTGTTATCTGGGCACGGGCGTAACAACTGGTATCGATCTTCGGTTTAATGAATTAGGTTTCCACTATAGGTTGCCTAGTCTTAAACCACTCGTAGAAGCGTTGAACGTAAGCGTTAGAAATGCGGGAAGTAATCGTTAAGTATGAGATGGATTATGTCTTTTATGAGATGAGCTTATTGATGATAAGTGATGAATGTGTGTTATATCGTTGATGTGTATGAGATGTAAGTCCGTGGAGGACTTGAAGTGTTTGAATAATTAGTTAGTTGTGCACCTCGGTTGGTGCCGGTGATTATATTGTGATTATGAATGTATGATAGAGTAATGGTAATGGAATTCGAATAAAAATGGTAAGTGGTATTAGAGATGGACTGATAAGTGAATTAAAGTTTTATGATGCCTCAGTTATAAGGTAGACTAGTGTTTGCGGCTAATTAGAATGTTGAAGCTTAGACATAGATGATTATACAATGTGATATGTGAGCCATAGACTATACGAATTGATTATGATTACGAATGTTTTAACACTTGTTGAATAAGTGTTAAATGTTATTGTTTATGTGATGTTAAGTCTATGGTAATTTATTATATGTCTAAGTAAAGCAATTTTTCGCGGGTCATTATGACCAAGTTTATGCATATATTTGATGTTTATAATGTTTTAATGATTTCTGAAAGTTTTGACGTTATGTCATGTTATAGAAGTCGTTTTCCGGAAAATGGGTCAAAAGTATACAAAAAGGTTATGCAGAAAAAGGGGTGTTTGGGACAAGGTCTATTTTAACCCATTTTGGGTCAAACGGGTCAAGAATGTTTGGAAAAACAATGTATATGTTAAGTGTTTGTAAAGTGGTTAAAATAGTTGGAGAACTAGTGGAGAACTAGTTGGAGAACTAATTTAGAGAACTAATTTGGAGAACTAGTGGAGAACTAGTTTGGAGAACTAATTTGGAGAACTAATTTGGAGAACTAGTGGAGAACTACTTTGAAGAACTAATTTGGAGAACTAGTTGGAGAACTAGTCAAAGTCAGTTTTCGAAAAATCATATCTTTAAAACGGTAAGTCGTCACGGGTCCCGCCACCCGGCGTTTCGAAGGTAATTGAGTCTAGTTTCATTTAAAAATAGTTTCAAGGTCCATATTTTTATAGATTTTTGTCAGTGGTCAAAAGAGTAACAGCAGGTCAGTTTCAGGACACGTATTTTCCGCATAAAAGTCAAAGTTTTTGTGTTATCGGGCACGGGGCGTAACAGTAACTGCTCATTTTGGGTACCTGCATGCCCGGTTACCCATCTAACACGGTTCGGTTTTGAGTAATAAAATAAATTACCTGCCCCACAATAAATAGTTTAAATCTATCAACTAACCGAACCGAATCGTCCCGTGAACACCTCGTACTTAGTAAAGACTTATTTCAAAATCACAAACACCATCATGCAAGTTGTAGTTCCACGATTTGATTCCATCGCATGGCAAATATTAGATGACCATATCTACTTATTTTAGTACATTATTACCAACCGAGGGGGAAAAAATAAGAATAAAGAAAAAATAAAACTTGATATGAAAGAAAACAACATCAGGGTTAAAGTTAAGAAAATTCTATACGAATATTTGGATTGTATATTGCATATAATTTCCATAAGACTTAAGAGCATTACGGTATTACCTTTCATATCTTTACCATAATTATGTTTACAATCTATTATAAATAGATTACATATCTTCATACAATTGTTCAATTCATCAACAACCTTAAACACAAAACATAAAAACACAACGTAACACGAACGTTCAACGATGATGAAGTTTTTCATACTCATTATTGCTATCTTAGCAACCTCATGCACAGCAAGAATCGCTCCAACCGCCGTCCCAACAGTCTCACCAACCGCTAGCCCGACATCATCTCCATCTCACATCCCTACTCCCGTCCCCGCTCCAACCCCTGTTGTCCCTTCTCCATCTCCATCGCCAAAACCCGTGCCATTGGCACCAACACCATCTTCTCATGTTTCTCCTACTACTACTGCTCCATCGACAAGTCCCTCACCTGCTCCATCACCACAACCGGTTGATGTTCCAACGAGTGGCACCTTTGCTGAAGGATGGGTCAATCGGGCTATTACCTTTGGAACTGCACTCTCATGTGCTGCATTTGTTTCGGTTGCTTTGATGTGAAGATCATGGGATTAGATAGGGGCGAAACTCTTTTTTTTTGTTTGTTTCTTCAGTTTTTGGTTACTAGCTTGTTATTTTCTGTTATTGTTCTTTGGATTATCGCTTTATTATTATTAATCACTTGTTAATTTATTGTTTAAAGTAATGTTTTATATAATCTTATTAATAATGTTAAAAGTTACAAGCTTTTAACTGTTTGCCTTTCTTATTAGTGATTCTACTCGATCAATATTCAATGACATGTTATACTATTTAGCCCAAACTCTATTGTGGATGCTAAATAATTGAAAATTAAAGTTTTTCACTTTTTACCAATTAACAAATCAAATATATATTTATCTCCAAGATATATCACTTTACAATCTACATAAAGGGATAAACGAGGTTGAGATAAACTCTGTGAAATCTATATATATTGGGCATGTTCCAAGTTAAACATCCATTCTCATATCATAAAATAATTTGCATTCGTTCAACCATGCGTGGATCTTTTGACAGCCATAGATACAAACCAATCCCCGTTAAATATGTGTTAGACGTGTATGTTTATGCCCTCGTAGGCTTGATTATTTTGTATAGGCTTAGCACATGGACATTTGTGTCTAGAATAAATCTATGGGATTATATATTTTAACTAGCTTCATAGCCCACCCGGATGGGCGGGCTAGCTTGTTGTGTTTTCTAGCTTGTTGTGTTTTCTGTCCTTGGAATGTTTGTGAAATATGACGGACATATCAACTACTGAAACAAAAAACACATACTCCGTAGTATTTTAACAATTTAACTTCAGTTTAACAAATATACAGAAGGTAAAAACATATCTATCTTTTACACTTTTTGTCGGAAGTAAAATTGAGGCCTCAAATATACAAGAAGGTATACATTTGGAGGCCTCTAAAATTTTGAGGCCCTGTGTGATTGCACGCCTCGCACACCCTCATATACGGATCTGGTTTCTCATCAATTTGTTGTTTTTTTTGGGTACGTCCTCGGCTCAAATTTTGATCCTTCACAAACTGTTGTAGTGTTTTCATTTAATATATGACCTTTTCTAAAAAAGAAAGAAGGTTGATACCCAACTCAAAGTTATGGTTTTTCTTAATATATGTCATAATGACCTCCTCAATGATAGTTTAAGATATCGTTTCTAATATTAAGCCAAGTTATGTTTTGTGTATCAACATATATGTAACGCGGTCATTGAAATGGTTGCTTGGATACCAAATATATTTGCACAAGTACTCTCAGAAACAAGGAATTCATAATAGAATTAATCAACACATTTAACAAAAGTACTATCAGAAACAAGAAATAGCACAACTAGGTATTTAAGCAATCGTAAACACCAGGACAATGGACGTTAAAAGCAGGCCTCCACCATGCAACAGCAACATAGCGCAGCGCAACTGCAACCAGCATTAAAACACATTCAATCAAAATATAAGGCATGATCAAATATAAAGCATCTGGTGGTAATTTACTTACCATCCTTTCCAGAAGCCATCACCCCGGCTTTGAGTTTTTGCGGGAACTTTGTTTTTGGGACAGCGCTGTTGAAACCCCAGTGGCGCAGCTGGAACTGGTCCTTGTTTCTCCATGGTCATGGAAGGAGGATAGCCAACTGCAACCAAATTCATACCAATGTTAGTATTAAAATTTTATCATGCATGCATGTGAAAGGTACGCAAACTGTGGTAAACAAACAAACTCACCAGGAATTTCGTGTTGATCGTTGCGGCTCATGACTTGAAATTGCTACAGCTGCTTAAGAAGGAAGAGTTGATTATGATTAGCGAGAAGAAAATAAGGTGTTATGGGCATTGGTGTTTATGCATATTTATATAGAAGAAGATTAATAGGGGCTACAAAAGCAAAACGTATAAGTGTAATTATGGTATTTTTTTTTATTTGTCTAGACTCAAGTTTTATCTTTTAACTTTATGAGAATATGACAGTTGTATGTGTAATTGTTAACCAAAAATAGAGAAAAGCTTTGTCCTAAAGTAAATAAATCAATATATATTCCTTCCATAAACATAAAATGTTAGTTTATTTCATTATTTAAAGCTAAAATAAAAGATACATGTCTATATATGATACGACTCGGTTAGGGGTTGTATCGGGATAAGGCGTCACTTCAAGCATGTGCGAGCTCTTTAAGAAATAGAATAGAAGAACTAGATAATTATTGATCTTAAACTTGATTGAATGATAAACTAAAATATTACAAAAAGTATTTATAAGACAAGATAAAACCCTAATAGCTAAATAAGCCTTGGGCTCGAGCCCAGACGTATCATTCCTCACTCCTTCAAAATCACCTTGCCCTCAAGGTGTTGTCTTCAAAAGTTTTCTTAATTCCGGGATTCCATGATCTTCTTTGAATTGCAGCCTCCATCGTTTTCTTCTTCACATAACACAACACCCTTCTTCCATCTCTTGCTGCCCTACGACTCTTCTTGCGATATACCCACTTCAAACAAAAAACCAAACTCTCGCCGGAAACATCTCTACCCTCCAACATCTTAATCACAAACTCCTTGATTAAACCCAAATTTATTTCATATATACTATCATCAGATATACCACATCCATCCTGAAGTAGCGATATCACTATATTCGACTCATCTTCGTCAACCCTACACGCTTCGCCACTACCCACAACAACATCTTCCATACTTTCTTTATTTTCTGAAATGTCGCTAAACTCACTACGAACTTCCATGCTTTCCACATTACTCTTACCAATATCAAAAACATCGTTTATAGCCCTACTAACCTCAACAACACCAGTATCTTCATTAGCATCTAAGGACTCTTTAATCACATATGGAACTTCTTCACTTGGCCATGATAGAACGATATCTATTTTCTCTTCAATGTTCAGCTTTTTCCTTTCAATTATCTCAAAACGAGCCTCCATTATACGGGCTATGGAACATGCTTCTTCTAAAGTTGTAGGCGCTAATCTTAAGAGTGCACATTGTAGAAGCGGTTTAAGTCCCGAGATATAAATCGATTTAAGTAAAGATTCTGAGAGCCCCGTTACTCGATTTGCAAGTACCACAAACTCACTCTCATATTCGGTCACCGTACCCATTTGCAAGAGCTTAGAGAGTGCGTATTCCACGTCCTGATCGCTGCCGCATGATGCCATGAATAATACTCAAGCGATTAATAACTCAAAAAAAATTCGATGAATAGTACCCCGCGATGAACAGTAACGGATGAACAGTACCCTGTGAATAGTGCGATGAACAGTAACTTTTTTTTTTGAACCCTAATCGTAAGCCCTCTCAATGAAAGCACCAATTGATACGACTCGGTTAGGGGTTGTATCGGGATAAGACACCACTTCAAGCGTGTGCGAGCTCCTTAAGAAATAGAAGAGAAGAACTAGATAATTATTGATCTTTAACTTGATTGAATGATGAACTAAAATATTACAAAGAGTATTTATAAGACAAGATAAAACCCTAATAGCTAAATGAGCCTTGGGCTCGAGCCCAGACGTATCAATATATGCCTCCCTGTTCGCACTAGACATCCCTTAAAGAGTTAAAATTTCCTGATGCAAAAATTTTAAAACAATTTAGACTGTTCAAAGAATAGTTGCGACTATTAAAATTCGCCGAAAAGATAATTTTTTTTACTTGAATTTGTAGTTCTTGATTTAGTTTTTGTTATCAATTACATTATGAAAATATTTATGGAAAATCATGTGAAACCTTTTGTTGAAATTGAAAAAGATAGTAATAAGAAAGTTTAGATGGATGGGTTGCATGAGAGACCACATGCAAGTTTGAGAATATTTCAATATGTCTAATGTTTCTTTCTACTTTATGATGCTCAAGTAAAATTATATTCCCTCCATACACATGTTTGAATTATTAACCTAGCTAACGAGTAATGAACATGCATGTTGCACATATTCTGTATTTAGTTGCTACCAACTAATGAACATTATCTGAAAATACTTAGGGCTCGTTTGGTTCGCAGAATGTTTTTGACGGAATTGGAATCTGTTTAAAGAATTGGAATGTGAAGGAATGGAATGTTAGAAATTGAAATCCTTAGGATTTAAAATCTGGCGGAATTGAAATCTGCAAATACTAGCGCATGTTTGGTTGGAAGAATGAAATGAGAAAAAACAATTATATTAAAATATTTTAATTTTAGTTTAAGATTAATAAACTAAATATTATTTAATAAATAAATTACTTATCAAATTATAATAATAATTTTTTAAATAATATTATATAAACTAATATATTAAATAAATAATTTTTTTATACAAAATACAATTGTATTTTTTAAAGTATAAATTAAAAAAATAAGCTATAAATAAATTATATTTAGTTTAAAAAAAATAATTTTTAAATATAATAATAAAAAAATTAAATAAATAATAATTTATATTCAATTTTAAATAAATAATAATTTTTAAATCTTAATAACATGGTTGTTTATAAAAAATAATAATAATAACAATAATAATTAAATGATCGTTTATAATAATAATAATAATAATAATAATAATAATAATAATAATAATAATAATAATAATAATAATAATAAATAAAAAATAAAAATAAAATAAATAAATAAATAATAATAATAATAATAATAATAATAATAATAATAATAATAATAATAATAGCAATGACAATGATAAAGATAATATAAATTCCATGGAATTTTAAACAATCCATCTCATATTGATATGGAATGTTGAATTCCATATATATGGGATTTTGAAGGAATTTCATTCCATTCCGTCTGCCAACCAAACACAGTAAGGAATGGAATTCAGATTCAAAATTCTTTAAAATTTTCAACCAAACACATTATGAAATGGAATTGGATTCCAATTCCACCAGAATCCTTAGGATTCCGCCGAACCAAACGGGCCCTTAGGATCATTAGCTGTTGTAACACGGTAACACCAAAAAAATGTCGTCATCTCAGCGCCATATCACTTCAACACTAAAACATTTAACACCCAAAAATCACCATTTAGAGCTCTAGGTATGGTAACACAATAACACCAAAAACGTGTCTCTACATCAGCGTCACATCACTTCAACGCCAAAACATTTAACACAAAAAAAATCACCCGTTATCATAACATCAAATAACCCTACCTTTTGGTACCACATTTCTTTTTACAAGTTACAAATTAATCTCTTTAACTAATTTTTCATTCATTACATCACCCCATGCCCCATTAAATAATATTTCATTCATAAAAAATAATACTCGTAGCTTTTGAAAAATCAATCAAACTTTCATTTATGTGTTATATATATACACATCACCACACAATTTATATCCAATTTTCACACATCTTCTTTTTCATTCTTTAAAAACACACCCACTAACTGTGTGAATTAATAAATTCATCATTTTATGTATATATTGCGATGGAGGTTAATACAGTGGTTATGGAGATACCGGCGGTTGAAGGATCAGAATTATCATCGCTACCGTCTATTCCGGCGTGGCTTCGCCAGAGACTCACTGGAACTAAATTATCTTTTTCAACTGTTGAAGGGGTGTTATGATTTTTTTTCTTTCAAGTTAGCCGTTAAAGGGGGTGCTTGTGAAACTTTATTTGTCATCTTTTGCGTTTCAATTTGAGTTATTGAAGCCATGTCGTTGGTAACGCACCCCAAACGCCGGCTTCGCTGTTGTGGTAACGCGGCATCAACGCCAGCGAAGTCAGCAATAACGCCATTGGGGCGTTATTGTACCGAGCACTCTTATTATAACACCCCATAACACCATCCTTTTGAGACTCACCATTTAAGAAATTACTCCCTCCGTCCCAATTTTATTGTCCACTTTTCCTTTTTTGTATGTCACAAAATAATTGTCCATGCTAAATATAGAAAGGAATGTTTGATCAAGTTTAATATATTGCCCTTATTTGAAATTATTATTACAAACTTTAAAGAATACCTTAATTAATTACTTAAGGGTAAAATTGTCATTCTGTCAAAAAGTAAAAAAGAGAAAGCTGTAATAAATGCACTTTTCTTAAACTATGTGTTTTTTGTCGGGGGACAATTATTTTGGGACGGGGGGAGTACAATTTACAAAACCATTGATGTAAGCCTTTTATTCCCTCCATACACATGTTTGAATTATTACCCTAACGAGTAACGAACATGTTGCACAAGATGGGTTGCATGAGAGACCAGATGTTTGAGCATATCTCAATCTAATGTTTCTTTCTACTTTATGATGACCAAGTAAAATTATATTCCCTCCATACACATGTTTGAATTATTAACCTAACGAGTAACGAACATGTTTCACATAGTTGTATTTAGTTGCTACCAAAACTAATGATATCGGAACACTATTTGAAAGTACGTAGGGTGTCCTGGTATTTTCGATGTTCACATATGATTTTTTTTCCCGAACAGCCATGCTTTTATCAAAGAGCCTCAAAAAGAGGAAGAACACAACAACGTGCAGATCTCCAAGAGGGATCTCTATTTTCAAAAATGTTACCAAAGGCAATAAGATAGCTAATCACCCAACCAAGCACTCATTGGTGATACTTTTATTATAACAATATATACAGTTAATGAGTCCTCAACTCAGTGATTGCCTTGCAATACAAAAGAAATAATGATAGTCCTCGTAATGAGTGCTATCAGATACAAAACCCACTCTTCAACAGATCCTAACCAAACCAAAACTAACAGATCAAGATGATATGTACAATACCAAAACTATAACCATTATCACTAAACACTTGCCACAGTATAATGACAATCAGAGATCAAAAACCCAAATGAAGCCTTGAGAGAAAACCAAGAATGCATGAGAAATTGTGAGAGAGATAATGAAACCCAAATCCGGATCAAGAGCTTACATAGAGCAAAGTTACACCTCAAACCAAATAAAACATACATAACATACACCAAAGTATGTTAGCCAAAAAACAAGCTGAGAATATTTACACATTAACCCTTTAGGTTTAATAAGTTTGCACTTGGGTATTTATTTCAATACCCTCCCTCAAACTTATTAAACAAATAAGTTCAACATGCCAAGCTTCTTAGCCAAGAAAGTATGATGCGTTGAACCAAGTGCCTTTGTAAAAATATAGGGCAAATGACAAAAAAATGCATTGAATATGACACTTTTTATGATTGTGTGTAGTCAACTATTTTTTTCTTATTGTGTGTACTGAACTTTCAAAATTCGATAATTGTGTGTATTTTGTGACCATTTTACCCTTAATTTTTTTCAAATTTTGAAGGGTAAGGTCATTTTACATGGCAGAATAGTCACAAAATACACATAAAGATCGAAATTTGAAAGTTCAGTACATACAATAAGAAAAAAAATAGTTGGCTACACAAAATCACATAAAGTGTTAAGTTCGATGCATTTTTTTTTCTTTTGCCCAAAAATATATCTACAGTCTGGATTTTGGACTCAATGTTAAAAGTCCTAATTAACCCAGATGCAACTTTTTCTCTAACCAAATGCACATCAATATCAAAATGTTTGGTTTTTCATGCATAACTGGGTTAGCAGCAATCTGAACAGCAGACTTGTTGTCACATAACAAATCTGCTAGAATCAACCTAGTTTCACCCAAATCCTCTAACACTTTCAAAATCCACATCACCTCACAAGTTACAGAAGCTATACTTCTGAATTTTGCTTCACGAGAATACTTTGAAAGTGTGGTTTGCTTCTTGCTTTTCCAAGAAACCAAGTTGCCATTAACAAACACAATACCCTAACACTAACTTCTTAGTAATAGGACATTTAACCTAGTCAGAATCAGAGTAAGCAACAACTTTGAAATCATTATGAGACTTATCAAAACCAATACCATTACCTGGAGCAAGTTTCAAATATTTTAAAACTCTTAAACCAATATTAAAATGAGATTGTAAAAGAGCATGCATATGTTGAGTCGGACAGTGAACAACATAAGAGATATCAGGTCTAGTCATAGTAAGATAGATCAACTTTCTTACCAGTTTCTAATAACTAGTAATATTTTTCAAAAACTTATCATCATCATATTCCTTATGAGCTAACACAATATTCTCATGTAATGGAGTCAAAAAATGTATGCATGCAAGTAAACCAAACTAATGTAATAGCTCAAGACAATACTTTCTTTGGTTACGACACAAACCAATCTTAGTTTTTAAAACTTCAATTTCATGAAAAAAACTTAAGTTCTCTCAAGTCTTTGATTTTAAACTTGTTTTTCAAAAACTAGTTAACATATTTAATCTTAGTATCACAAATTCACAATTACCAGTGATAACTAAATCATACACATACACCAGTAAAAAACCAACAGCATTGTCATTCCTTTTAATGAACAAGGAATGATCATTCTTACACTCCTCAAACCCAGCTTCCAACAAAGCCTCAGACAGCTTGTGATTCCACTGTTTAGGAACTTGTTTATGTCCATACAAAGATTTTTTCAACTTACAAACTTTGCTACTTCCTTATTTAAATTACCCTGGTGGAGCAAGCATATATACTTCCTCATTAAGGTCCCCATATAAAAAGTATTATTCACATCCATTTGAAAAAAATTCCAACTTTTTTGAACAGCCAAACTAAGTAAACATCTGACAGTTCCCATTTTAACCACTGGACTAAAAGTTTCTTTATAGTCAACACTTTCTTTTTTACCAAAACCCTTAGAAATCAATCTAGTTTTATACCTTTCAATTTCCCCTGTTTATTTATACTTAATTTTCCAATCTCACTTACTACCAATTGGTTTTCTACCAAATGGCATATTAGTTTCTTCCCATGTATCATATTCATGTAAAGCATAAAGTTCCGCATTCATAGAATTAATCCAGTTAACATCTTTACAAGTCTCTTCATACGAAGAAGGCTCAGAAGTCTTATTCAAATTAGACAGAAAACAACAATTATCAACACTAAGAAAAAATGATTGGCATGCTTATTTAAACCATATCTAACCTTAGTATCAAGAAGATAATCATTCAATTTAGCAGGCAAAGTAGAAGATCTATTAGATCTCCTATGACTACCATCCTCAGTTTGGTTTTCAAAAACATTTTGAAAATCAGGAACCTCATTGCTAGGACTAACATTTCCCTCAGAACTAATGTTATCACCTAAAGGAGTTACAAAGTCAAACTCATCATGTTTAGGTGGCTGTGAACCACTCTCAATCACTGGTTGTTTTATATGTCCAACATGTCCAGGTAACTGAGTACTCACAGCCTCATCTTGTTGATGATCCCTACCATCTCTACTAATAGGTGTACTTCCTTCTTTATTATTATCATCATTGGGAGGCTCGGGGACAAAAGTTTTAGGTGTTGTTTTAGACTCAACACAATCAAAAACTTTAAACTTGAAACATCAGACTCAGATTTAGAAACCACGTTTTGACACATTTTATAAGGAAAACAGTTTCATAAAACTTTACATCTCTTGAATACAAAATAGACCTATTTTCAAGACTCAAAAGCTTGTATGCCTTTTTTCTACTAGCATACCCAATCAAAACACATTTTTCAAACTTAGAAGAAAACTTATCATATGTTTTTAAAACAACAGCAAAACATAAGCACCAAAAAATTCTCAAATGGGATAAATTAGGTTCTCTATTATACATCATTGAAAAAGGAGACTTGTCATTTAAAACAAATGAAGGAAACCTGTTAATCAAGTAAGTAGTAGTTAAAATGCATTCAGACCAGAAAACAAGAGGAATTCCCCCCTGAAACATTAGAATTCTAGCAACATTCAACAGATGTCTATGGTTCCTTTCAGTTATACCATTCTGTTGTGGGGTGTATGCACAAATAGTTTGATGAACAATTCCACTGTGACTTTTATAAGCTCTAAGGGCTTACGTGATTGGTTAGTCAACCCGATAGCCAAACTATAAGTATTAAAGGTTATGTGAATGGTTATAGAAAATATGATGTGTCACGATTATAAGAAAGATGGACTTAAAGGACTAATATTGTCATGTAGTAAATAAGTAATAAAGTTACGTGTGGTCAAAATAGAAAGAATAGAACTTGAAGGGATAAAGTTTCCGAAAGGCCAACGATTTAACTAGCTTCAAAGTGAAGAAAGTCTTATACTTTCCAGGTTTTAAGTTCGAGGTTCTTACATGTATGTGTGTTTGTGTCGACTTAGACAAAAGGGAGGGAAAAAGCTATGAAGGATTAAGGTGTTAATCTAAGACTAATTCCATACTATGATCCTCCTCAAGTAAGTATCTCAATTAGTGATTTAATTGAAGAATTATAAGTTAGGGTTATATACCAAATTGGGGAATTGGGTAAAAGATGGTTTTAAGCTAATAAATGAAGTTACATCGATTATGGAATAAGAATTTATGAAAGTAAGTTAGTAATCTAATGGGATTAATTATCATATAATCATTATATGATTATGTGGTACGTAGAAGTGATTAAAAGGAGTTATGATTGTAGTATCCATTATATAGTTAATTGATTATGTGTCTATGTCCTTAGTGAATTGGCTTAGATTACAAGAGTGGAGAATGATGATGTAGATGATGATGATGTCCTTGGTTTCATTAGATTGGGATCAAGGTAAGTAAACCAGTTGTAATATGATGTTATGAGGATTTTATATATTATGTGTTATGTGACTAGTTATATTAAGTTGATAGAGTGATTGAATGTGTATGCTTATGTGAAAGTGTGTGTAGACTAATTGGCATACAATCCATGAAGAGTTAGATAATGATGCATTAGGCTAAGGCATGTTGATACTTTGACCTATAAGGCATGTTGGTGCATAAGTGATTTAAGGTATGTGTTAATGTTTAGTAATTGAAATGGACTGAAAGTTGATGATGTGTAATGTATGAATGATTTATGATGTTATGTTACATCCGCTATACTTACTAAGCCTCGTGCTTATGGTTTTAAGATGTCAATATTTTGTAGGTGTTTATGCTAACCGGTAAGCTTGGACTAAGGCTTAAGGATGATTAATGCGGAAGATTAGAAGCATGGTAAGAAAATAAGAGCTTAGGTAGATACCGAGCTCAAGTCAATGTGGTACCCCCGTTGGTCTTAATGGTTTGTAAGTGTGTCTTCAAGTGTTAAAGTATATGTTATGGTCGTTGAAGTATTGAGTCGTCAAACGGTATGTCATAACATGGTTTAAGTGTTTATGGTCATGTTTAAAGGGGTGTTTGGTATAATGTGTATTTATACCCATTTTGGGTTTTACACGGGTTAATGACTATGAACATGATTTATTATGTTAATTTAATGATTTTTGAAATGTTTTGAGTAATATGAAAGTGGTATAAGTTGAATTCAAGGTAAATGGGTCAAAATGGGTTTTGGCATAAAACCCGTCAAATTGTAAAGTAGCATTCAGGAAGTCAAATGGTAAATGTTTATACATGAAAATGATATATATGAGGTCTTAATAAATTCCGGAAATTTTGTTGTCTTTTCGAGTAATAGAAGTCGTTTTCTGAAAAATAGGTCAAAAGTGCATAAAAGGGGTATGCAGATAAAGAAGTGTTTGGGACAAGGTCCTTTCTAACCCATTTTGAGCCAAACGAGTCAAAATTTTGGAAAAACAATTTATATGGTTAAGTGTTTGTAAAGTGGTTAAAATAGTTGGAGAACTATTAGAGAACTAGTTTGAGAACTAGTTGGAGAACTAGTCAGAGTCAGTTTTCGAAAAATCGTATTTTTTAAACCGTATGTCATCACGGGTCGTGCAACCCGGAGTTTTAAAGGTAATTGAGTCTAGTTTCATTTAAAAATAGTCTCAAGATCTGAATTTTTATAGATTTTTGTTAATGGTCAAAAGAGTAACAGAATGTCTGTTAAAGTTTGGTCGTTTCTGCGTAAAACTTCAAATTTCAATGAATCTAAGTCGTGTCGTTCACGGGGTGTTACAAAAACCCTCTCTGTTAATCACTTTATAAGGACCTCATACATCAAGATGTATAAGTTGCCCAAAAACAGTTGATTTGTTTTCATTTAAAGGAAAGGAATCCCTGCTTTGCTTTGCCTTATGGCAAACCTTACTAGGACCCTCATGATTCAAATTAGCCAAATTTAAAGGATAATGTAACAGTTTTAAAACCTGATTAGCATGGTGCCTAAGCCTATTATACCAAACTTCCTCAGACACATTGTTAATACAAATAAGCCGCAAAAACGTTTATTTATATTTTACGATCTTCTATTGTTTTGTCGATAACAAACGTAAAATCATTTTAACGAAACAAATAAAATACGTAATTGGTTTGACCAAATAGTTTACTAACACAATTACATTTTCATATAAAACACTAAACAAGTAATAATGCTTTCATGATTTAGTAATGCATAGGTACAAAAACTAGTGTTTACATATTTGGTAGATATATACATACTTAATATGTATAATAATGGGTAATAGAATGGGTAAAAGTTTAAGTATTTAGCCCATTGACTTAATGCATTGAATATAGTTGGGTAAAACCCAAATTCCATGACCCAGAACCATAGAGCATAATCCATAACCCATAACCCATTGCATGACATCATGCATAAGTCATAACGGGTATTATCCATGACCCATGGAGCTAACCCATAACCCATGGACTAGATGCATTGCATCTTGTAGATGCATTCTATATACTTGGATACTCATGGTCCAAAGTCTAGGACCCATGACCCATAAACCATGGGCAAAGAGGAGCGTCCCACGGTTCCCCCAGTTTACACTGGACAGATCCCTCAAGTAAGGGATCCGTGGGATCCGTGTGACAGTAGCATATTTTGTCTATGAATAGTGAGTCATTTCTTCATTGTAACTTACCCCTTTCACACATATTTTCTCTTAGTATTGTAAACTCTCTAACCTCATATCCAAATGATCTTTCTATGTAGTTTTGTGTTTGTGTGATTCTATAAGTTCCTCTTAAAGGCGAGATCACCACCTCTTGAAGTCGAGCAAGCTCAAGTCCATGGGTTGCCTAGCTTCATCATCATCAAGAATACTAATGGTATCTTGTTGATAGTTCTTTTCTTCCTCATTAGAAGTGTAGTGTCGAAGACATAGGTGAAAGATGTCTAAAAGGGTCAAGACGAAGACATTAGTGAAAAAGTGTCGAAGAGTCATATTGAAGGCATTAGTGAAGGGTGCCGAGAGTCCGTGTTGAAGGCATTAGTGAAGGGTGCCTAGAAGTCAAGTCAAAAGGCATTAGTGAAAGGTGCCTAGAAGTCAAGTCAAAAGGCATTAGTGAAGGGTGCCTAGAAGTCGAGTCAAAGGCATTAGCGAAAGGTGCCTAAGGTGTACATTCGATATGGTGTGTCGATGTACAAGATAGATTTGTATTGAGTCAAAGGATATTGATATCCTTGTTGATGTTGTCATAAGGAGTAGATCTCCTTTGAGATAGGATTTGTGTAGTGTTGGGTAGTAGTTCCTCCTTTGTAATGGAACTCGGTATCAAGCCTTGTACCGGATAAAGTGTAGGCGACGTTGTGATAGGTTTGGTTCTACCTCGTAGAAGAATCCAGTGTCTAGCCTTGTACCGGATAAAGAGTAGGCGACGTTGTGAAGGCTTCTCCGCCACAAGGAGTTTGTGTTGTGCAGTGATTACAAACTCTCGAGTAGGTGACTCGGGGAGTGAAGTAGGGCAAGGAAGGTGTCCTTGTAGCCGAACCACTATAAATACTCACGTTGTGGTTTTGTGCTTCTTACTCTTTATCTTAGTCTTATTTATTCATATGCTTATCTATCAACATCCAACACACACGTTTCAATAGATTGACATAAGTCGATCTAAATAGTTTAAAACCAAGTTTTAATTGGCAAAACTTTTCAACCCCCCTTCTAGTTTTCCACACACATAACAAACAAAAAACTCACTATGATTCATAATAGCAGAACTAATATACTCCTTATCAAACATGTAAAGACCACCAAATTCATTACCAGACCTCAGAACTCTTTGTTTTTTCAAATCCCAAATATAACACTAGGTTTCATCAAAACCAACACATAATTTACTATCTTTAATCATCTTATGAACAGATAACAGACTAACAGATTACTCAAGAACAACTAAAACATCAAACAAAACCACATTATTGTTTAATCTCAAATTTCCAACATGGGTAATCTTGGCCAAGGTGCCATTACATTTTACCTTTTAGATCAACATATTGTTCATACAGTTAAACTCGTTTAAATGGCTAAAATGATTAACCATTAACCGAACCGCGAGTAACTGTAAGACCCGTTTCCCGGGTACTGGGACCCCACCCTAGATGAAAATGGACCAAAGGCCTTATGTGATTGGCTAGTCAATGAATGTTATATTGACTAGTCAACCCGATAGTCAAACTAATAATTAACACATGTTGTGTTATAGTTATAGAAAGTAGGGGGACCTAAATTGCTTTATTATAAAAGTGTTATAAAGTGTTTAGTGGACAAAATATGAAGAATGGGACTTGAGGGACCTAATGTGCCAAATAGACAAACTCATCACCAACATAGTCCGGATGTTTTGTTATCCTCATTGGAATTCCAGAAAAGTGTGGGTGTGTGTGAGTGTGTCGTGATATGGAGAAGGGAGGGAAGAAGAGACCAAGTGATGATGATCAATCATGGTGTCTATGTATCCCAAATCAAGTAGTGAAGCCCTAGTAATGATTCTTCTCAAGTAAGTATTCAATTGGTGAATTAATTATGAATTAAAAGTTAGGGTTCTTATAGCCAAAGATTGGGGGTTTTGGGTAATTGTGTTTTTAAACACTAATTATGATGTTATAGTGTAATTGGTTAAAACCCCTTTGGTTGAATTGAAGGAAGATGGGTAAATTTGGGATATGATCATGTAAATAATTAAAGAGTTATAGTAATGATGGGATGACCTTATTATGGGTTAAAGTTGAGTAATTTATGGGTTGGATCATCATATGATTAACATATAATCATATGATGATTAGATGTGTTTATAGGTGAGTTAAATGGTTGTTTTAATCCATGATTATAGCTTTGGAATGATGTATTAAGTGTATATTGATTATGTGTTTAAGGGTGTTAAACTTTGGATGATGATGATGGAAGATAGTGATGATGATGATGTCTTTGGTATTATTTAGCTTGGATTAAGGTAAGTAACTTGCACTAAAACATATGTTATATGTGTGTTATCCATATATGTGTTATGATTGTGATAGTGTTTAGCATATGGATTGAGTAATGAATGAAGGTTTATGTGGTATATTGAATGTTATGGATTGGAAGCGATGTAAGTGATCATGATGCTTATGTGCTAATATGCATATGATATGTGTTTTATGTCGGGTTACTTACTAAGCGAAAGCTTATGGTTTAGCTGTCTAACCATTTTGTAGGTTCTCTTGTATTGAAGATGCTAAGGTTTGTCCTTTGGAGCATGGCTAAACCATGGATTAGTTGTGAAGAATGGGAAGGTAGTAAGAAAGCTAGGAGCTAGGTAGATGTACCTAGCTCGTTCTCAAAGTTGTTCCCCAAGAGTTTAAATGGGTTAAATGTTTGTAATGTCAAGTCTTTGGAATGGTTTAAGAGTCATTTTACAGGTCTCAAAGCATGTTAAAGAGTTATGTTTAAGTGGTGTATGCAAACGGGTCAAAACGGGTATTTTGGCATAATACCCGTCACTTTGTAAAGCACTTTTTCGCGGGTCATTATGACCAAGTTTATGCATATATTTGATGTTTATAATGTTTTAATGATTTCTGGAAGTTTTGGCGTTATGTCATGTTATAGAAGTCGTTTTTCGGAAAATGGGTCAAAAGTATACAAAAAAGTTATGCAGAAAAAGGGGTGTTTGGGACAAGGTTTATTTTAACCCATTTTGGGTCAAACGGGTCAAGAATGTTTGGAAAAACAATGTATATGTTAAGTGTTTGTAAAGTGGTTAAAATAGTTGGAGAACTAATGGAGAACTAGTTGGAGAACTAATTTAGAGAACTAATTTGGAGAACTAGTGGAGAACTAGTTTGGAGAACTAATTTGGAGAACTAGTCAAAGTCAGTTTTCAAAATATCATATCTTTAAAACGGTAAGTCGTCACGGGTCCCGCCACCCGGCGTTTCGAAGGTAATTGAGTCTATTTTCATTTAAAAATAGTTTCAAGGTCCAGATTTTTATAGATTTTTGTCAGTGGTCAAAAGAGTAACAACATGTCAGTTTCAGGACACGTATTTTCCGCTTAAAAGTCAAAGTTTTTGTGTTATCGGGCACGGGGCGTAACAACTTGGTATCAGAGCTTCAGTTTAAGTGAATTAGGTTTCCACTATAGGTTTCCTAGTCTTAAACCACTCGTAGAAGCGTTGAACGTAAGCGTTAGAAATGCGGGAAGTAATCGTTAAGTATGAGATGGATTATGTCTTTTATGAGATGAGCTTATTGATGATAAGTGATGAATGTGTGTTATATTGTTGATGTGTATGAGATGTAAGTCCGTGGAGGACTTGAAGTGTTTGAATAATTAGTTAGCTGTGCACCTCGGTTGGTGCCGGTGATTATATTGTGATTATGAATGTATGATAGAGTAATGGTAATGGAATTCGAATAAAAATGGTAAGTGGTATTAGAGATGAACTGATAAGTGAATTAAAGTTTTATGATGCCTTAGTTATAAGGTAGACTAGTGTTTGCGGCTAATTAGAATGTTGAAGCTTAGACATAGATGATTATACAATGTGATATGTGAGCCATAGACTATACGAATTGATTATGATTACGAATGTTTTAACACTTGTTGAATAAGTGTTAAATGTTATTGTTTATGTGATGTTAAGTCTATGGTAATTTATTATATGTCTAAGTAAAACATAAATGTTCCTGATAGCATGATGCATAGAAGTGTATGAGATAAAGTAAGAAATGATAAGTGAAGCATGTTTCTAGCTTGGTGCTTAGAAAGACATGATTGAGTTTGATTGCGATTGTTGTATTAGAATGAATGATTAGATATGATAATGAATAAGATGTTTGAAGCATGATTTCTTACACGCTTAATTAAAATGAGAAAAGTTGAAGTGTATAGTTAAGACGTGATGAGATCATGTTACATATAAAACATGATGAATAAAATGCGTTAGTAATAAATGTTTAAGCGTGATGAGTAAAAGTGATGAATGAGATAGAGTTGCGCTAGAATTCATAGTGATATGAAGTGCGCTAGAAAGAATTGTAAAACATGAATATAATCATGTTAATATATTGGAATGTGTGTGATGAGATTAATGAGAATGTTATAGAACAAACCTGTGTAAGGTTTATATGCATGAAATGAGTATGCTAAATGAAATGATAGTATGAATTGATAATATGGTCAACAAGGGGTTGACGGATTAATGATAAGATTGCATTGTGGAAATGTAAATATAAAAATTGGCAAGTGTTATATAGAAACTTGTCTAGATGAAAGTAAATATGATAGCGAATGTTGAGATTGCTTAAGGCAATGAGAATTAAGAAAGTGATAGCGTGTACTTAATGAGAAAAGTGCATGAAAGATAAAACGAGTAAAGATGTTAAAGTAAACATAGCTTGGACCCAATGCTCTAGTTTTGGTATCCTTCGGGATAGCCCAGCTTGCTTTTTGGCATGTGTTTTGGCATCCTTCAGGATGTCCTAGCTTGCCTCTTATGGCATGGTTGTTAGCTTGCCTTCACCAGCATGGTTTGCCTATATCCTTGGCATGTGTGGAAGTATCCTTCGGGATAGCTTAGCTTGCCTTTTGGCATGGTTGATAGCTTGCCTTTATGGCATGGTGTTATAGCTTGCCTCTATGGCATGGTCGTTCACTTGCCTATGTGGCATGGATGTTAGCTTGCCTTATGGCATGGTTGATAGCCTTCCTTTATGGCATGGTGGTAAAGCTTGCCTTTCAGGGCATGGTTGTTAGCTTGCCTATCATGGCATGTTGTTTAGCTTGCCTTCGTGGCATGTATAAAATTTTATTGAGATTGGATCCAAGGCTAGAAAAGATGGACAATGAGTAAGTATGATTGTTGTGTTGGGTGTAGATATGTAGGATGATTTATAAATTCATTATTTGAGTGGATTGGGACGCCTTTTCATTTAAATAGTGAAATTGTGAATCACCGAACCATAAGTTTATATTTTTTGATTTACATTGTTTGGGACGCCTTTCTATGTAAATGAGGAAGTATAAATGAGTGGGCTTATGTGTATCCGATATGACATGAGTATAGTTAAGAAATGAGAAAGAGAAGATTTAAAATAATCTAAATATTATAAGAAATGAGAAAGCGAGTTTATGATAATAGTGAGGTTATGTGTTAAACCTTAATATAGATGTCTAAAGCGAAAGTTATTTTTATAAATTAAAAAGATTATAAGTTGAAGATATAGCTAGATGTGCCTTGAGGCAAGTGATAAGCGTAATAAGAGCTAGATAGTGTTAGCACCTTTATGAAAAAGGTGATGATATGAGTTAAAGCTTGATGTTATAAAGTTAATTAATTGAATTTCCCGAGTGACTTGTCATCCTTGGAGAAAGTGTCTAAAGAAAAGTAATATGAGGAATGACTACGAAAGTCATAAATTGAATAATTAAGAGTTGATATAAGGTTATAGTGTGCCGTGAGAGCATGTGTAAAGTGAAAAAGGACCATGGTGGTCGTAAAATTTATGAATTATGAGAAAGTTATAATGATACATAAAATGCTATAGTAAGAATATTGATGAGATTGTAGAATGATGATAGTAGAGTACGAAAAGTATTGACTATATTTGACTTATGTAAAGTCAAAGTTGTTCGTAAGTGACCAAATATGTGGTGAAATGTTAAGTGAGATAGTTATGGATATGTTTAGTAGTGTATATTTATGTCTTATGTGACATAATGACATTAGCAAGAATTGTTTGGTTATAGAAATAAAGCAAGAGATAGAATGGATCAAGCGTGATAAGCGGGTTATAGTATGTTTAGAGTTGCAAGATCACGTAGATCATTGCAACGCAATGTGTATGATTTTGTATATGTAGAATGAGATTTAGTTTTGGATAGTAATAGACGAGAGATTTCGGAGACGAAATCTAAATAAGGGGGGGTATAATTGTAAGACCCGTTTCCCGGGTACTGGGACCCCACCCTAGATGAAAATGGACCAAAGGCCTTATGTGATTGGCTAGTCAATGAATGTTATATTGACTAGTCAACCCGATAGTCAAACTAATAATTAACACATGTTGTGTTATAGTTATAGAAAGTAGGGGGACCTAAATTGCTTTATTATAAAAGTGTTATAAAGTGTTTAGTGGCCAAAATATGAAGAATGGGACTTGAGGGACCTAATGTGCCAAATAGACAAACTCATCACCTACAATAGTCTGGATGTTTTTGTTATCCTCATTGGAATTCCAGAAAAGTGTGGGTGTGTGTGAGTGTGTCATGATATGGAGAAGGGATGGAAGAAGAGACCAAGTGATGATGATCAATCATGGTGTCTATGTCTCCCAAATCAAGTAGTGAAGCCCTAGTAATGATTCTTCTCAAGTAAGTATTCAATTGGTGAATTAATTATGAATTAAAAGTTAGGGTTCTTATACCCAAGATTGGGGGTTTTGGGTAATTGTGTTTTTAAACACTAATTATGATGTTATAGTGTAATTGGTTAAAACCCCTTTGGTTGAATTGAAGGAAGATGGGTAAATTTGGGATATGATCATGTAAATAATTAAAGAGTTATAGTAATGATGGGATGACCTTATTATGGGTTAAAGTTGAGTAATTTATGGGTTGGATCATCATATGATTAACATATAATCATACGATGATTAGAGGTGTTTATAGGTGAGTTAAATGGTTGTTTTAATCCATGATTATAGCTTTGGAATGATGTATTAAGTGTATATTGATTATGTGTTTAAGGGTGTTAAACTTTGGATGATGATGATGGAAGATAGTGATGATGATGATGTCTTTGGTATTATTTAGCTTGGATTAAGGTAAGTAACTTGCACTAAAACATATGTTATATGTGTGTTATCCATATATGTGTTATGATTGTGATAGTGTTTAGCATATGGATTGAGTAATGAATGAAGGTTTGTGTGGTATATTGAATGTTATGGATTGGAAGCGATGTAAGTGATCATGATGCTTATGTGCTAATATGCGTATGATATGTGTTTTATGTCGGGTTACTTACTAAGCGAAAGCTTATGGTTTAGATGTCTAACCATTTTGTAGGTTCTCTTGTATTGAAGATGCTAAGGTTTATCCTTTGGAGCATGGCTAAACCATGGATTAGTTGTGAAGAATGGGAAGGTAGTAAGAAAGCTAGGAGCTAGGTAGATGTACCGAGCTCGTTCTCAAAGTTGTTCCCCAAGAGTTTAAATGGGTTAAATGTTTGTAATGTCAAGTCTTTGGAATGGTTTAAGAGTCATTTTACAGGTCTCAAATCATGTTAAAGAGTTATGGTTAAGTGGTGTATGCAAACGGGTCAAAACGGGTATTTTGGCATAATACCCGTCACTTTGTAAAGCACTTTTCGCGGGTCATTATGACCAAGTTTATGCATATATTTGATGTTTATAATGTTTTAATGATTTCTGGAAGTTTTGGCGTTATGTCATGTTATAGAAGTCGTTTTCCGGAAAATGGGTCAAAAGTATACAAAAAGGTTATGCAGAAAAAGGGGTGTTTGGGACAAGGTCTATTTTAACCCATTTTGGGTCAAACGGGTCAAGAATGTTTGGAAAAACAATGTATATGTTAAGTGTTTGTAAAGTGGTTAAAATAGTTGGAGAACTAATGGAGAACTAGTTGGAGAACTAATTTGGAGAACTAGTGGAGAACTAGTTTGGAGAACTAATTTGGAGAACTAGTCAAAGTCAGTTTTCGAAAAATCATATCTTTAAAACGGTAAGTCGTCACGGGTCCCGCCACCCGGCGTTTCGAAGGTAATTGAGTCTAGTTTCATTTAAAAATAGTTTCAAGGTCCAGATTTTTATAGATTTTTGTCAGTGGTCAAAAGAGTAACAGCAGGTCAGTTTCAGGACACGTATTTTCCGCATAAAAGTCAAAGTTTTTGTGTTATCGGGCACGGGGCGTAACAGTAACAGCTCATTTTGGGTACCTGCATGCCCGGTTACCCATCTAACACGGTTCGGTTTTGAGTAATAAAATAAATTACCTGCCCCACAATAAATAGTTTAAATCTACCAACTAACCGAACCGAATCGTCCCGTGAACACCTCGTACTTAGTAAAGACTTATTTCAAAATCACAAACACCATCATGCAAGTTGTAGTTCCACGATTTGATTCCATCGCATGGCAAATATTAGATGACCGTATCTACTTATGTTAGTACATTATTACCAACCGAGGGGGAAAAAATAAGAATAAAGAAAAAATAAAACTTGATATGAAAGAAAACAACATCAGGGTTAAAGTTAAGAAAATTCTATACGAATATTTGGATTGTATATTGCATATAATTTCCATAAGACTTAAGAGCATTACGGTATTACCTTTCATATCTTTACCATAATTATGTTTACAATCTATTATAAATAGATTACATATCTTCATACAATCGTTCTATTCATCAAGAACCTTAATCACAAAACATAAAAACACAACGTAACACGAACGTTGTTCAACGATGATGAAGTTTTTGATACTCATTATTGCTATCTTAGCAACCTCATGCACAGCAAGAATCGCTCCAACCGCCGTCCCAACAGTCTCACCAACCGCTAGCCCGACATCATCTCCATCTCACATCCCTACTACCGTCCCCGCTCCAACCCCTGTTGTCCCTTCTCCGTCTCCATCGCCAAAACCCGTGCCATTGGCACCAACACCATCTTCTCATGTTGCTCCTACTACCACTGCTCCATCAACAAGTCCCTCACCTGCTCCATCACCACAACCGGTTGATGTTCCAACAAGTGGCACCTTTGCTGAAGGATGGGTCAATCGGGCTGTTACCTTTGGAACTGCACTCTCTTGTGCTGCATTTGTTTCGGTCACTTTGATGTGAAGATCATGGGATTAGATAGGGGCGAAACTCTTTTTTTTTGTTTGTTTCTTCAGTTTTTGGTTACTAGCTTGTTATTTTCTGTTATTGTTCTTTGGATTATCGCTTTATTATTATTAATCACTTGTTAATTTATTGTTTAAAGTAATGTTTTATATAATCTTATTAATAATGTTAAAAGTTACTAGCTTTTAACTGTTTGCCTTTCTTATTAGTGATTCTACTCGATCAATATTCAATGACATGTTATACTATTTAGCCCAAGCTCTATTGTGGATGCTAAATAATTGAAAATTCAAGTTTTTCACTTTTTAGCAATTAACAAATCAAATATATATTTATCTCCAAGATATATCACTTTACAATGGGTTTAAGCTATTAAATAGCCATGTACTTTCTCCAATGTCCCGATATGATACGTGTACTAAATTTCGTTAATTAAATAGCCATGTACTTTTGATTTCGTGCTAATATGGTACATGAGTGACCGGCTACCGGTAAAACCGGTTACCAAACTGTGAAATGTTATTTTTTTAGCAAAAATGGTCCCTTGTTGTCTGTTTTTTTTGCAAAATCGATCCTTTTGCGTTTTTTTAAACTTTAAGTGTTTTTTTTTAAACTTTTTTAAAAATTTAAGTTTTTTTTTAAAAAAAAAACTTTCGTTCGTTTTTTAAAAAAATTTACGTTTTTTAAAAAAAAAAACTTTTTTAAAAACTTAAAAAAAAACTTTACGTTATAAAAAAAAAAAAAAAAAAAAAAAAAAAAAAAAAAAACTTTCTTTAAAATTTACGTTTTTTTTTAAACTTTTTTAAAAATTTACGTTTTTTTTTTAAAGAAAAAACTTTCGTTCGTTTTTTAAAAAAATTTACTTTTTTTTAAAAAAAAAACTTTACGTTAAAAAAAAACTTTCTTTAAAATTTACGCTTTTTTTAAAAATTTACGTTTTTTTTAAAAAAAACTTTCGTTCGTTTTTTAAAAAAATTTACGTTTTTTTTAAAAAAAACTTTCGTTCGTTTTTTAAAAAAATTTACGTTTTTTTATTAAAAAAAAACTTTTTTAAAAAACTTTCGTTCGTTTTTTAAAGAAAAAACTTTCTTTAAAATTTAGGTTTTTTTTAAACTTTTTTTAAAAATTTACGTTTTTTTTAAAAAAAACTTTACGTTAAAAAAAAAACTTTCTTTAAAATTTACGTTTTTTTTTTAACTTTTTAAAAAATTTACGTTTTAAAAAAAAAATCTTTCGTTCTTTTTTTTAAAAACTTACGTTTTTTTTTAAAAAAAAACTTTTTTAAAAACTTTTTTAAAAAACTTTCTTTAAAATCACAAGGGACCTTTTTTGCAAAAAAAACAAACCACGAAGGACCATTTTTGCTCAAAAATAACTTTTTGTCAAGTTTAATAGGTCAGCCGGTCACTCATGTACCATATTAGCACGAAATCAAAAGTACATGGCTATTTAATTAACGAAATTTAGTACACGTACCATATCGGGACATTGGAGAAAGTACGTGGCTATTTAATAGCTTAAACCCCTTTACAATCTACATAATGGGATAAACGAGGTTGAGATAAACTCTGTGAAATCTATATATATTGGGCATGTTCCAAGTTAAACATCCATTCTCATATCATAAAATAATTTGCATTCGTTCAACCATGCGTGGATCTTTTGACAGCCATAGATACAAACCAATCCCCGTTAAATATGTGTTAGACATGTATATGTTTATGCCCTCGTGGGCCTGATTAGTTTGTATAGGCTTAGCACACGGATATTTGTGTCTAGAATAAATCTATGGGATTATATATTTTAACTAGCTTCATAGCCCATCCGGATGGACGGGCTAGCTTCATAAAATTACTTGACGAGAACTACCTTTTATCAAGTTTAGTGAGTCATGAAAGATGAGAGTTACTACCTCATCTTGGTAATATTCGGTTTGTTCACTACAGTGAAAGGAAACGTACATAGTCTTCTAGCTTGTTGTGTTTTCTGTCCTTGGAATGTTTGTGAAATATGACGGACATATCAACTACTGAAACAAAAAACACATACTCCGTAGTATTTTAACAATTTAACTTCAGTTTAACAAATATACAGAAGGTCTCCAAAAGGTGAAGAATGGTGGGATCACCCTGGTCCCATGCATCCTAATATGCCAGCGGAACCTCCCCAAGGCCCGGCCCCAGGCAATTCGCTGTCCCCAGGACTGTACTTTATCAAGAGTTGGGCTTTGAACCCGCTGGCCATTTTCTCCATAGGCCCCAATATCTATCTTTTACACTTTTGTCGGAGAAAATTGAGGCTCAATATACAGAGGGTATACATTTGGAGGCTCTAAAATTTTTAGGCCCTGTTTGATTGCACGCCTCGCACACCCTCATATACGGATCTGGTTTCTCATCAATTGTTGTTTTTTTTTGGGTACGTCTCGCTTCAAATTTTGATCCTTCACAACTGTTGTAGTGTTTTCATTTAATATATGACCTTTTCAAAAAAGAAGAAGGTATACCCAACTCAAAGTTATGGTTTTTCTTAAGGGTGAAGCTGAGAATACGTAACAAACTTCTCAATATACCGCAAGTAACGTACATAAAATTTATTATTTTGTACGTAAATAACTTTCAAATTTTGTTCATGTCTAATATAGCAGAAAACTAAGTTTTAAAGTTACAACATTGGTCCCTGTCGTTTGCATTCACTTTCACCGTTACTCATTTGACATTTTTTTTTTTCACTAAAAATTACAGTAACGTCCTTGTATTTTGCTTTGACTTTCACACATTAGTCCTTTGTCTTTCATCTTTTATATAACTCGAGTTTTACACGCGTTTTTATACACATTTTTACATATTTTTATACACATTTTTTATATATGTTTTTTATACACGTTTTTTATATACGTTTTTACATGTTTTTATACACGTTTTTACACACTGGTTTTTTACCACGTTTTTTTACACACGTTTTTTATATACGTTTTTTACATTTTTTATACGATTTTACGCACGGTTTTATATACGTTTTTTACATGTTTTTATACACGTTTTTTACACAAGTTTTTATATACGTTTTTTACACGATTTTACGCACGGTTTTATATACACATAAAAAACGTATATAAAAACGTGTGTAAAACGTTTTTTACCCACACTTTTTGATACGTTTTTTAACACAGTTTTTATTACACGTTTTTACACATGTTTTTATACCGTTTTACACATGTTTTATCACACGTTTTTACATTTTTTTTATACACGAAAAACGTATTAAAAACGTTGTAAAAAACGATTTTTATATACGTTTTTTTACGTGTATACTAAAACCGTGGCGAAATCATGTATAAAAACGTGTATAAAAACGTGTATAAAACGTGTGTAAAAACGGTATAAAACATGTAAAAAACATATATAAAAACGTATATAAAACATATATAAAAACTTGTGTAACACTTTTTTATACGTTTTTTACATGTATATAAAACCGTGCGTAAAATCGTGTATAAAAACATGAAAAAAACGTATATAAAAACGTGTATAAAAACATGAAAAAAACGTATATAAAAAACGTATATAAAACAAAACTACATAAAAAAGTGTATAAAAACATATAAAAACATGTAAACAACTGTAAAAAATGTGAAAAAATGTATATAAAAAAACTGTATAAAAATATTTAAAAATGTGTATAAAAACGCGTAAAAAACGTATATAAAAAAGATGAAAGACAAAAGACTAATGGTGAAAGTCAAAGCAAACTACAAGGACCGTTACTGTAATTTTTTAAGTGAAAAATGTCAATGACTAACGGTGAAAGTGAATGCAAACGCAGACCAATGTTGTAACTTTAAAACTTGGTTTTCTCCTAATTACTACTTGAACAAAATTTGAAAGTGATTTTACGTACAAAAATAATAAAATTTGGATGTTACGTACTTCGGTATATTTGAGAAAGTTTGTTACGTATTCTCAGCCTTCACCCTTTTTCTTAATATATGTCATAATGACCTCCTCAATGATAGTTTAAGATATCGTTTTTTAATATTAAGCCAAGTTATGTTTTGTGTATCACATGTTGCCTCATTGAATGGTTGCTTGGATACCAAATATATTGCACATAACTCTCAGAAACAAGAATTCATAATAGAATTAATGAACACATTTAACAAAAGTACTATCAGAAACAAGAAATAGCACAACTAGGTATTTAAGTAATCGTAAACACCAGGACAATGGACGTTAAAAGCAGGCCTCCACCATGCAACAGCAACATAGCGCAGCACAACTGCAACCAGCATTAAAACACATTCAATCAAAAAAAAGGCATGATCAAATAAAATCATCTGGTGGTAATTTACTTACCATCCTTTCCAGAAGCCATCACCCCTGCTTTGAAGTTTTGCGGGAACTTGGTTTTCGGGGACAGCGCTTATTGGATACCCGAGTGGCGCAGCTGGAACTGGTCCTTGTTTCTCCATGGTCATGGAAGGAGGATAGGCAACTGCAACCAAATTCATACCAATGTTAGTATAAAAATTTATCATGCATGCATGTAAAAGGTACGCAAACTGTGGTAAACAAACAAACTCACCAGGAATTTCGTGTTGATCGTTGCGGCTCATGACTTGAAATTGCTATAGCTGCTTAAGAAGGAAGAGTTGATTAGCAAGAAGAAAATAAGGTGTTATGGGCATTGGCGTTTATGCATGTTTATATAGAGGAAGATTAATAAGATAGGGGCTACAAAAGCAAAACGTATAAGTGTAATTAACTAATTATGGTATTTTTTTATATGTCTAGACTCAAGTTTTATCTTTTAACGTGTTAACTTTATGAGAATATGACAGTTTGTATTTGTAATAGTTAACCAAAAATAGATAGATGCTTTGTCCTAAAGTAAATAAATAAATATTCCTTTCATAAACATAAAAGGTTAATTAGTATATTTCATTATTTCAAGCTAAAATAAAAGATACATGTCTATATATGCATCCTCTGTTCGCACTAGACATCCCTTAGGAGTTGAGATTTCCTGATGCAAACAATTTAAAACGATTTACACCGTTGTTCAAAGAACCGTTGCGAATATTAAAATTCGCCGAAAAGATAGTTTCTCGTAATTGAAATTCCTAGTTCTTGCTTTAGTTTTTGTTCTCAATTACAGTACAGTACTAACATGGAAATATTCAAAGAAAATCATGTAAGCCTTTTATTGAAAGTGAGAAAGATAGTAATAAGAAGTTTACAAGATGGGTTGCATGAGAGACCACATGTTTGAGCATATCTCAATCTAATGTTTCTTTCTACTTTATGATGACAAAGTAAAATTATATTCCCTCCATACACATGTTTGAATTATTAACCTAACGAGTAACGAACATGTTGCACATAGTTGTATTTAGTTGCTACCAAAACTAATGATATCTGAACACTATTTGAAAGTACGTAGGGTGTACTGGTATTTTCGATGTTCACATATGATTTTTTTCCCGAACAGCCATGCTTTTATCACAAAGCCTCAAAAAGAGGAAGAACACAACAACGTGCAGATCTCCAAGAGGGATCTCTATTTTGAAAATGGTACCAAAGATAATAAAATAATTAATCACCCAACCAACCACTCCTTAGTGATATTTTTATTAAGTGCTTGCCTTAATAAAAGAAAGAATGATAGTCCTCCTAATGAGTGCTATCAGATACAATACCCACTCTTCAAGAGATCCTAACCAAACCAAAACTAACAGATCAAGATGATATGTACAATACCAAAACGATAACCATTATCACTAAACACTTGCCACACTATAATGACAATCAGAGATCAAAAACCCAGATGAAGCCTTGAGAGAAAACCAAGAATGCATGTGAAATTGTGAGAGAGATAATGAAACCCAAATCCGGATCAAGAGCTTATATAGAGCTAAGTTACATCTAGAAATGGCAAAAAACCCCGAATCCGATGAAGAATCCGATACTCGACCCCGATTTGACCGGGGAATCCCCGGGTTGACCGGGTATGGGGATGGGGGTGGGGAATCCCCGATACTGAAAAGCGATTATGGAGGCGGGGATGGTAATACCCTCGGGTCCCCGAACCCGTCCCCGAGTGTCTTTTTAGTATAAATACAATTGTATATCTTGTCAAGTGATATCAATATATTAATACTAGTTGAATTATATTATACATATTCAATAAGATGTTGTAAAGTTTTTTTTTAGTACCAAAATTGACTTAAGAAGGGGTCATAAAAGCAAGTATTTTTTTTAACAGAATGTAATTTATATATTATGAAAGGGAATTTGGTAAATTTTATTCTTACGAAGTTGAAAACATACGATTTAAAAGTTGCGAAATGTATCGATACTAATAGGTCTTTAAACTAACATGTCTGCGACATTTTTTTTTTTTTTTAATTTCATTACTTCGTCTCACCATTCAAGCTATATTTGCGTATCAAAGATTATACGTTATCGCCCGATTAGTAATGATAATAATATGTCATACTGAAACAAATAATGTTTAGCCAACTTATTGTGATCATATAATAAGGCTAAGTACACATAATTCAACTTATTCAATAATTATTTAGCTTTAGTTTCTAAACAATTAATAATGTGTAGAATGTAGATTTGTAAACTTTTGAAAACTTGGAAAGTGTGGCTTGTACTTGTCTATATGGTTGTTCAAAACACATAAAAGTTTTACCTATTTCAACTTTGTGACGGAGAAAAATCCCCGATTCCCTATTGGGGATCCTCGTTCACCATCGGGGATGGGGATGGGGACTTATTTGTGAAACCCGACGGGGATGGGGACGGGGATGGTAATAGCTATTGAACTTCGGGGATGGGGATGATATCGACCATTCCCCGCAAACCCGGCCCCGTTGCCATGTCTAGTTACACCTCAAATCCTGCACAAATAAAACATACGTAACATACACCAAAGTATGTTAGCCAAAAAACAAGCTAAGAATATTTACACATTAACCCTTTAGGTTTAATAAGTTTCCAATTAGGTATTTATTTCAATACCCTCCCTCAAACTTATTAAATAAATAAGTTCAACATGCCAAGCTTCTTAGCTAAGAAAGTATGTTGCATTGAAACATGTGCCTTTGTAAAAATATATATGCAGTCTGGTTTTTGGACTCAATGTTAACGGTCCTAATTAACCCATATGCAACTTTTTCTCTAACCAAATACACATCAATATCAAAGTGTTTGGTTTTTCATGCATAACTGGGTTAGCAGCAATCTGAACAGCAGACTTGTTATCACAGAACGAATCTACTGGAATCAACCCAGTTTCACCCAAATCCTCCAAAACTTTCAAAATCCACATCACCTCACAAGTTGCAGAAGCTATACTTATGTATTCTGCTTCATGACAAGACTTTGAAAGTGTGGTCTGCTTCTTGATTTTCCAAGAAACCAAGTTGCCATTAACAAACACAATACCCTGACAGTGACTTCCTAGTAATAGGACATTCAACCTAGTCAGAATCAGAGTAAGCAACAACTTTGAAACCATTATGAGACTTATCAAAACCAATACCACTCCCTGGAGCAAGTTTCAAATATTTTAAAACTCTTAAACCAATATTAAAATGAGATTGTAAAGGAGAATGCATATGTTGACTCGGACAGCGAACAACATAAGAGATATCAGGTCTAGTCATAGTAAGATAGATCAACTTTCTTACCAGTTTCTGATAACTAGTAATATTTTTCAAAAACTTATCATCATCAGATTCCTTATGAGCTAACACAATATTCTCAAGTAATGGAGTCAAAACCTGTATGCATGCAAGTAAACCAAACTCATGTAATAGCTCAAGACAATACTTTCTTTGGTTAAGACACAAACCAGTCTTAGTTTTTAAAACTTCAATTTCAATAAAAAAAAACTTAAGTTCTCCCAAGTCTTCGATTTTAACTTGTTTTTCAAAAACTGTTTAACATTTTCAATCTCAGTATCACAAATTCACAATTACCAGTGATAACTAAATCATCCACATACACCAGTAAAAAAACAACAGCATTGCCATTCCTTTTAATGAACAAGGAATGATCATTCATAGACTCCTCAAACCCAGCTTCAAACAAAGCTCAGACAACTTGTGATTCCACTGTCTAGGAGCTTGTTTATGCCCATACAAAGATTTTTTTCAACTTACAAACTTTGTTACCTCCTTATTTAAATTACCCTGATGGAGCAAGCATATATACTTCCTCATTAAGGTCCCCATATAAAAAAACATTATTCACATCCATTTGAAAGAAAATTCCAACTTTTTTGAAAAGCCAAACTAAGCAAACATCATAAAGTTCCCATTTTAACCACTGGACTAAAAGTTTCTTCACATTCAACACTTTCTTTTTGACCAAAACCCTTAGCAATCAATCTAGCTTTATACCTTTCAATTTACCATGTTTATTTATACTTAATTTTCCAAACTCACTTACTACCAATTGATTTTCTGCCAAATGGCATATCAGTTTCTTCCCATGTATCATATTCATGTAAAGTGCAAAGTTCCCCATTCATAGCATTAATCCAGTTAACATCTTTACAAGTCTCTTCATAAGAAGAAGGCTCAGAAGTCTTATTCAAATTAGACAAAAAACAATAGTTATCAACACTAATCAAAAATGATTGACATGTTTATTTAAACCATATCTAACCTTAGTATCAAGAGATAATCATTCAATTTAGCAGGCAAAGTAAAAGATCTCTTAGATCTCCTATGACTACCATCCTCAGTTTGGTTTTTAAAAACATTTTAAAAAACAGGAACCTCATTGCTAGGACCAACATTTCCCTCAGAACTAATGTTATCACCTAAAGGAGTTGCAAAGTCAAACTCATCATGTCCAGGTGGCTGTGAACCACTCTCAATCACTGGTTGTTGTATTTGTCCAACATGTCCAGGTGACTGAGTACTCACAGCCTCACCTGGTTGATGATCCCTACCATCTCTACTAATAGGTGTACTTCCTTCTTTATTATTATCATCATTGGGAGGATCAGGGACAAAATTTTTAGGTGTTGTTTTAGACTCAACACAATCAAAAAACTTTAAACTTGAAACCTCATACTCAGATTTAGAAACCACGTTTTGACTCATCTCATAAGGAAAACAGTTTTATAAAACTTTACATCTCTTGAATACAAAATAGACCTATTTTCAAGACTCAAAAGCTTGTATGCCTTTTTTTTACTAGCATACCCAATCAAAACACATTTTTCAGACTTAGAAGAAAACTTATCATATGTTTTTAACACAACAGCAAAACACAAGCACCTAAAAATTCTCAAATGGGACAAATTAGGTTCTCTATTATATATCATTGAAAAAGGAGACTTGTGATTTAAAACAGATGAAGGAAACCTGTTAATTAAGTAAGTAGTAGTTAAAATGCATTCAGACCAGAAAACAAGAGGGATTCCCCCTGAAACATTAGAATTCTAGCAACATTCAACAGATTTCTATGGTTCCTTTCAGTTATACCATTCTGCTGTGGGGTGTATGCACAAGTAGTTTGATGAACAATTCCTATAGTATTAACAAAATTAGTCATTTTATGGTTAACAAACTCAGTTTCATTGTCAGATCTTATGACCTTAATCTTTTTTTTTATTAAACTATGTTAAAAACAGGTTATAAAAGTTGACAAACATCCCCAAAAACCTCATCCTTAGTTTTAAGCATATACACCCACACAGACCTGCTATATTTATCAACAATAGTAAGAAAATACTTAAAACTATAACACCCTGAAACCAGGCCTAAGTATTTTATTACAATAATGCATTTTGAATAGTTGACTATGACTTTTATAAGCTCTAAGGGCTTACGGGATTGGTTACTCAACCCGATAGTCAAACTATAAGTGTTAAAGGTTATGTAAATGGTTATAGAAAATATGATGTGTCACGATTATAAGAAATATGGACTTAAAGGACTAATATTGTCATGTAGTAAATAAGTAACAAAGTTACGTGTGGTCAAAATAGAAAGAATAGAACTTGAAGGGCTAAAGTTGCCAAAACGCCAAAGATTTGACTAGCTTCAAAGTGAAAAAATTCTTATACTTTCCAGGATATTCCTTTTAAGTTCCAGGTTCTTATATGTATGTGTGTTTGTGTCGACTTAGACAAAAAAGAGGGAAAAAGCTATGAAGTCTTAAAGACCAAAGCTATGAAGTCTTGAAGACAAAAGCTATGAAGGATTAAGGTGTTAATCTAAGACTAATTCCATACTATGATCCTCCTCAAGTAAGTATCTCAATTAGTGATTTAATTGAAAAAGTATAAGTTAAGGTTTATATACAAAATTGGGGAATTGGGTAAAAGATGGTTTTAAGCTAATTAATGAAGTTACAGTGATTATGGAATAAGAATTTATGAAAGTAAGTTAGTAATCTAATGGGATTAATTATCTTATAATCATTATATGATTATGTGGTAATTAGAAGTGATTAAAAGGAGTTATGATTGTAGTATCCATTATATAGTTAATTGATTCTATGTTTATGTCCTTATTGAATTGGCTTAGATTACAAGAGTGGAGAATGATGATGTAGATGATGATGATGTCCTTGGTTTCATTAGATTGGGATCAAGGTAAGTAAACTGGTTGTAATATGATGTTATGAGGATTTTATATATTATGTGTTATGTGACTAGTTATGTTAAGTTAATTGAGTGATTGAATGTATATGCTTATGTGAAAGTGTGTGTAGACTAGTTGGCATACTAGCCATGAAGAGTTAGATAATGATGGATTAGGCTAAGGCATGTTGATGCTTTGACCTATAAGTCATGTTGGTGCTTAAGTAATTTAAGGTATGTGTTAATGTTTAATAATTGAAATGGACTAATGGTTGATGATATGTAATGTATGAATGATTTATGATGTTATGTTATATCCGCTTTACTTACTAAGCCTCGTGCTTATGGTTTTAAGATGTCAATATTTTGTAGGTGCTTATGCTTACCGGTAAGCTTGGACTAAGGCTTAAGGATGATTAATGCGGAAGATTAGAAGCAAGGTAAGAAAGTAAGAGCTTAGGTAGATACCGAGCTCAAGTCAATGTGGTACCCCCGTTGGTCTTAATGGTTTGTAAGTGTGTCGTCAAGTGTTAAAGTATATGTTATGGTCGTTGAAGTATTGAGTCGTCAAACGGTATGGCATAACATGGTTTAAGTGTTTATGGTCATGTTTAAAGGGGCGTTTGGTATAATGTGTATTTATTCCCATTTTGGGTTGTACATGGTTTAATGACTATGAACATGATTTATTATGTTAAGTTAATGATTTCTGGAATGTTTTGAATAATATGAAAGTGGTATAAGTTGAATGCAAGGTAGGGTTGATAAGGTTTTAAAATGTACCTTTTTTAGGGGTCGTTTAAGCCCTTATTTGATCACTTTTGTATCCGTTATTACTTAATATCGTTCCTTTTCACTTTTTAGGTCTCTTGAAGGAAAATTGCTGGAATGGCACTTATTTGGATGAAAAGGCACGGATATACGAAGAAAATGGCCAAAGTCAAGAATCGAGACACTCAAGCTGCTGAAATACAAGGGGACGACGTCAGGTGTTACCTGCGACGCCGTCGGAGCACATGTTGTGACGATACAGTAGCCAAATATCTTATTTTCAAGTGACCGTGTCAAGCTTTAAAAGAGTAGGCCGTCGCAACTCAGACGGCCTAGATTTGATCCAGACGGCGTCATAAGCTAAAGAGGACGGCGTCACAAGCACAAGGTGACGCCGTCGCAAGACTAACGTGGCCAAGACGAAACCCTAATGACGGCGAACCGACGGCGTCACAATTCATAAGGTGACGCCGTCGCGAATGTAATCTTTTATATAGAATCCGAATTTTTCATTACTCAGTGTGTAGTCTTTTGGAGTAAAAACCTAAACCGAATCAATGCTGTCTTGTACAGTATTTTAGGGTTCCAAACCCTATCTTACATCAAGATAAGTGTTTTACTTCATTAATTCAATTATGTCTTTGATTATTTGTGTGTATGCTTGCATGTTCTCCATGTCCGGCTAATTTACTTGTGTGTTTGCTTAGGGAATAGGAAACTTAATTATTGAATATTGATTAGTTATCTCTTATCTTAATTGTTAATGATCTAGTAATGCGATAGGTCATTCGTTGTGTAGTTAATGCTTGATTAATCTTTGTGAACCTTAGACTATGACACCTAGAGTAGTTGTAGGCTAAACCATCCAAAAAGTACCTTAGAGTTAGAGTGTATAAATCCTAGAGATTTTGTAGACGAGACCCTTTGGTAAGTTCAAAGAGTTAGGGATAAACGCATACCCTACGACTTTAGACACACAACGCGATTAAGAATAAGGACGTGACAATTCAACCATCAATAGGAGATAATTAAGGAGTAATAAAACCTAAGTGAACACATTTTTAAACTATCATACGAGCACACAATAATTAGACATAGACTACATACACCTAGTTTAGATAATTAGATAAGTAGAGTAACCGGTAGAAATACCAAAACCCCAAATTCAAACCCCGAGATTCGTACCTTTCCTTTTTCTAAAAAAACATAAAAAGATAAAAAAAATAATCTTCCTCAACCCCAACCTTAGCGTAGTAACTTCTCACTAGCATTCATATTCCCCTAGAGAATGATATCAATACCCGTGGCTTACCCTAATACTACACTACAACGATTAGGTTCACTGCCTAGGGTGTTATAAAACTTGCTCGAAGAAAAGGAAGTTCCTTTGACCCCGAACGACGCGTGTAGCGTTATCAAGTTTTTGGCGCCGCTGCCGAGGAATAGAATAGCTAGTTAGTAGTCCACCTCATTTAGGTTTCTTTGCTTGATTCCTATCAAGTAAATTTTTCTCATTTTTTAACTTCCTCGTAGTCTATCCCCCTTCTTCGTGACCTTTGTTCGTAACCCCATCACTTTTCATCATGGAAGGTGATAACCCACCACCAAATGACCCGCCAAGAGCCCGTACTCTTGGTGAATACTCGAGACCAAGCCACCTAGGCTATAGGAACACCATTGAGCTTCCCGACCAAGCCCAAACTACGGCCCTGCGATCCGACATAATCCGGTTGGTGCAAAACGGATGTTCATTCAATGGACTTCGCTCCGAAGATCCAAATCAGCTTCTAAGGGATTTCCTTAAAATTGTCGATTCCATCGACCTTGATGCTACTACTCGGGAGACCACGCGTCTGCGTCTCTTCCAATTCTCTCTACGGGACCAAGCTAGTAATTGGCTTGAGCGACTTCCCGCCGGCTCCATCTCAAGTTGGGATGATCTCACCTCTCGCTTCCTTGCTCAATTTTTCCCATCGGGGAGAACCACTAAACTTAGGAATGACATCTTGATGTTCCAACAACGTCAAGGTGAATCTCTACGAAGCATGGACCCGATTCAAGGACTTACTTCATAAAGTCCCTCATCACGGCATTGATCTTTGGCTCCAAGTTCAAATCTTCTATGATCATGTCAACTTTCCCACCAAGCGATCCATTGACCAAGCGGCCGGTGGAAAACTTAGTGATCTCACTGCAGAAGAATCATGGGGCATAATAGAGGACCTTGCTCTCTATGACAACGAAAGTTGGAATGACCCCCCCTGAGTTGCCCAAAACCGTTAAATCAATCTCCTTGCCTCCCATCGACTCACAATCTTCCGACCGTAGGATGCTCGAGCTTGAAGATCAAGTTAAATTCCTAATGAGCTCCTACGAAAATCCTAAGTCTTCACGCCATGTGAACAAAGTTTCTTCCTCGTGTGAGCCGTGTAGTGATCCTCATAACACGCGCACTTGCACCCGATCTCCCGAACATGCTTCCGTTAACTACGCATCCTCGCGTATTAATGGAACGGGAGGAAGATTCCCTACAATACCCGGACCTAGGAATTTCAATGAAACCCGAGAAGCATGGAAGGGCAAGCCCGACTTCTATTGGGGACAAACCAAAGAATTCACATCCAATGATTTCTCTTGGCCCCCATCTCATGGTCCTACCCAGCAAAACATTGAAGGGATGTTGCAAAACCTAGTCGCATCCCAAGAAGCCCAAATAGCTAAGCTCTCGGACCGCTTTAACCAACAACAAGCCGAAATAGATAGGAAGATAGATAACCTTTTGAAAGCCATGACCAATAGTGATAGGAAGGTTAATGCTATCTCAACACCCGAGCCTTCCGGTGTAGAGATTAAGGACCCAAGTAAGTTAGCTAAGCACGTTCAATTCGTCAATACCATCGCTTTAGTAAAACCCAATAGAACAAATGACGAAGAGAACCATGAGATGATACTTGAGGTTAGTGAACCATCGACGAATGAAACAACCGAGGAAGTGGATGAAGTAGACAATGACTATTTCAATAAGTTTCCTACGGAAGAAGAACTATCTCGCCACCCTCACTTAGTGCGTGACCTCCGTCACATGTATGTTAGAAAAAGTCCTAGAATCAAGTTTGGGAACCCTTGGAATCTTAACATACCATGTTGCATAGGACACCTTTTCGTGGCAAAGGCCTACATTGATCGCAAGTCCCCAATCAACATAATGACTAGCACCTACTACAATTGGGTAATGAAGAAGCCTATTCTAACTAGGCAAGACCCCGATAATCCTAGTGCTAGTTGCAATTTTCTTGGTAGAGTTAAGGGATTACCCGTTTATGTAGGTAGTTTCAAATTTCCTACGGACTTCATAATTGTGGATGATATTAGTACGGCCATAGATCCTAGCTTGTCCCACGTTATTCTAGGAAAACCTTTCATAGAAAGCACCGGGATGACCTATAACCCCTCGTTAAGAATAGTGCAATTCAAAGATGAGACCGATAACATAGCTTACCAAAGGCCGTTTAAGATTGAGAAGTTTTCATCACTCTCTAATGATGAAAAGGAACTTAAACTATCGGTCTATTATAGGAATGAGGAGGATAAAGAAAAAGGAGTAGATTATGTTATGGCTAAGATTTTCGGATTCTATAAGGAGTGCTTGAACCTAGGACCGGAATATAGAACCGAGTGGGGAGAGGACGAACTCTTAGAGAGGTGTATCATAGGGCACTTCTACAACATGGAATCCCCCAATAGAGACCGTCATGAGGAAGAAGATGACGGTAATGAAGTCACGTAGGGGCACGACTACGAGTCTAGCTACAAGACTCTTAAATAAAGAAAAGCGCTTCGTGGGAGGCAACTCATGCTTAATTGTTTGCTTGTTAGTGTCATATATCTTTTATTGATTGCTTATTCTCATGTTTAAATTTGTAAAAATGCTTTATGATTGTTTTTTAACCTCGTCTTAATTGCATATAAAGGTATTTTACATAAAGGATAAGTGTACGGAGGATTACACACGTTTTCAAAAGAAACGTAAACATGATAATAGCAATTCATTAAAAGATATATATGTGTGTTTGTTCGAGTCAAATGCTTGTATCGAGTCATAATGGATGTTTTGCAGAAATTTTTCCTGATTCTAAAGATATAAATTTTCTAGAATTTTTCCAGAAAATCGCAGACCGCTTTTGTCAGATAACCTGACGGCGTCAGATCGCAACCTGACTGCGTCAGGAAGGAGTAAAACAACAGAGTACTTTTTCTCGTTTTCGAGCTACTTATAAATTTTTGGAATTTTCCAGGTCTTAATTTTCCAGAAATTCTGTAAACATCCATTCCACAAGCATTATATCCTAGTTTAAATCGAGTCTTATATATATTATTACCGCCGATTTTACGCGAAGGTTTCGTTTTTTTTCTTCGAATGTGCAGGTTTTATTTATCAAGAAGAAGAAACAAAAGATAAGAAGGAGCTTTTCACGTATACATTTTTCTTGGGAAAGATTTAACCACCACTTTACACGGATCCTACCGAGCTAATCAGGGGAGTATTAGTTTCTTTCGTTTTTAATTACCTTCCATTATCATAACTTTGATACTTTCGGGGAACATTGGGGACAATGTTCAGTTTAAGTGTAGGGAGGGAAAATAAAACGGGAACTTTGAAACTATGCTTATCCTTGAATATTTGCTTTGTCCAATTGTAATTGTGTAATAAACCATGAGAAAATGTCGGTTAGGGTAATTTTGGCACCAAATTTTTAATTTTTCATGGCATGTAGGAGTGGGCCATTAGTCTTAACAAAAGCGTCTCACGGATAGGAAGTTGCATGACTAGCACAAAAACCCTTTACCACCTAAATTCCACCCAAAATGTGAGGATCGCCCTTAGATTAGTAGGAATTAAAGCATTCATCTTTAATGCTTAGAGTGTGAACCGATAGTATATTAGATTCTAGAACTTGTTTTGTGATGCATTCCGAGATCGCTAGTAAGACTACACTTGTGTAGTTAGGAATAACTAAATGATAAGAGGCATTAGGATAACCCTTGTTTGATACCCGTTATATAATTACTTCTTCCACCTCGGTTGAGTAATTCCCCCACACCCTTTGCGTTGTACTCATCTTTAGTACATGATACCCCTAGTTAACCCCTCAGAGCCTATCCTTTTCGCGGTTCTCGTGATATTTCGGTTTTTCCGGAATATCAATGAAGAGCATTGTTTACACCCCACCCCCAAATATACACCCAAATCGCCTTAGCCTACCTTGTGTGCACTCACTTTTAGTGCATTATTGTTATCACCATAAACCCTTAGTTCAATTATCTAGTTGCTTGAATGAGTTTCTAAGTCGAGTCATATCCTTTGTACACAGTTTTGGGACGATTGGGACTCATGGAAAAAAGTTAAAGTTTATAAAATGACTAGAAGGGAACGTTAAATTCCCTTATTTGCGTAATAACGTACCCCAAGTGTTTTGATCTTTTCAATTCGGGTCAAATTAGTGTTAGAGTAATAAAAACTCAAGTGTAGGGATGTGCCTATAAATCCCTATCATTTTGATGTTACCGTAGATGATGGTAGAGTAAAAGTGTATGAAAAAAAAATCGAAAAAAAAAATAGAAAAAGAGAAAAAAAAAATAGAGTGTTGAAAAAAAAAAAAAAAAAAAAAAAAAACGGGCTACCATCCTACATCTATCCTTTAAATTTATGTTTGTTTATTTCAGTTATCTAGAGTTTAGAGTGTCGATTCTTGGCTTAGCAACGCCATTCTTCGTATGCTTGTAACATAAAGATTTTTGACATGCCACCACTAAATTGCCTGTCCCACCAAACCCTTTGTTTCCCTACCGTAAGCCTAACATTACAACCCTTTAAAAGACCTCTTTGATAGTCTTTCCTAGGTGCTTACGCCAAAGCGATGGAGGTTTGATCTATTCTCAAGCCTATGGTAATCTATGTACTAGGACCGGTTAATGAGTGTTTATCTTCCATTTCCAACTTGTTATATTTCATATATACACGAGAGAGATGTGAGTATCCAAACACCCCATGTGAGGTGCTAGTATGTAATTTCCGTGCATGTTAATGACTTTTGCGGTGCTTATATGTGTTGTGGATTGTTTTAAACCAATGCTTCATGACCCCTAACTTATAAATTAATTGGCTAAAAGCACATTTGCTTGAGGACAAGCAAATACCAAGTGTAGGGATATTTGATAAGGTTTTAAAATGTACCTTTTTGAGGGGTCGTTTAAGCCCTTATTTGATCACTTTTGTATCCGTTATTACTTAATATTGTTCCTTTTCACTTTTTAGGTTTCTTGAAGGCAAATTGCTGGAATGGCACTTATTTGGATGAAAAGGCGCGGATATACGAAGAAAATGGCCAAAGTCAAGAATCGAGACACTCAAGCTGCTGAAATACAAGGGGACGACGTCAGGTGTTACCTGCGACGCCGTCGGAGCACATGTTGTGACGATACAGTAGCCAAATCTCTTATTTTCAAGTGACGGTGTCAAGCTTTAAAAGAGTAGGCCGTCGCAACTCAGACGGCCTAGATTTGATCCAGACGGCGTCATAAGCTAAAGAGGACGGCGTCACAAGCACAAGGTGACGCCGTCGCAAGACTAACGTGGCCAAGACGAAACCCTAATAACGGCGACCCGAAGGCGTCACAATTCATAAGGTGACGCCGTCGCGAATGTAATCTTATATATAGAATCCGAATTTTTCATTATTCAGTGTGTAGTCTTTTGGAGTAAAAACCTAAACCGAACCAAGGCTGTCTTATACAGTATTTTAGGGTTCCAAACCCTATCTTACATCAAGATAAGTGTTTTACTTCATTAATTCAATTATGTCTTTGATTATTTGTGTGTATGCTTGCATGTTATTCATGTCCGGCTAATTTACTTGTGTGTTTGCTTAGGGAATATGAAACTTAATTATTGAATACTGATTGGTTGTCTCTTATCTTAATTGTTAATGATCTAGTAATGCGATAGGTCATTCGTTGTGTAGTTAATGCTTAATTAATCTTTGTGAACCTTAGACTATGACACCTAGAGTAGTTGTAGGCTAAACCATCCAAAGAGTACCTTAGAGTTAGAGTGTATAAATCCTAGAGATTTTGTAGACGAGACCATTTGGTAAGTTCAAAGAGTTAGGGATAAACGCATACCCTACGACTTTAGACACACAACGCGATTAAGAATAAGGACGTGACAATTCATCCATCAATAGGAGATAATTAAGGAGTAATAAAACCTAAGTGAACACATTTTTAAACTATCATACGAGCACACAATAATTAGACATAGATTACATACACCTAGTTTAGATAATTAGATAAGTAGAGTAACCGGTAGAAATACCAAAACCCCAAATTCAAACCCCGAGTTTCGTACCTTTCCATTTCTATAAAAAACATAAAAAGATAAAAAAATAATCTTCCTCAACCCCAACCTTAGCGTAGTACCTTCTCACTAGCATTCCTATTCCCCTAGAGAACGATATCAATACATGTGGCTTACCCTAATACTACACTACAACGATTAGGTTCACTGCCTAGGGTTTTATAAAACTTGCTCGAAGAAAAGGAAGTTCCTTTGACCCCAAACGACGCATGTAGCGTTATCAAGGTTTTTGGCATAAAACCCGTCAAATTTTAAAGTAGCATTCAGGAGGTCAAATGGTAAATTTTTATACATGAAAATGATATATATGAGGTCTTAATAAATTCTGGAAATTTTGGTGTCTTTTCGAGTAATAGAAGTCGTTTTCCGGAAAATGGGTCAAAAGTGCATTAAAGGGGTGTTTGGGATAAGGTCCTTTCTAACCAATTTTGAGTCAAACGGGTTAAAATTTTGGAAAAACAATTTATATGCTTAAGTGTTTGTAAAGTGGTTAAAATATTTGGAGAACTAGTTGGAGAACTAGTCGGAGTCAGTTTTCGAAAAATCGTATCTTTTAAACTGTAATTCATCACGGGTCGTGCCACCCCGAGTTTCGAAGGTAACTGAGTCTAGTTTCATTTAAAAATAGTCTCAAGATCTAAATTTTTAGAGATTTTTGTTAATGGTCAGAGGAGTAACAAAATGTCTGTTAAAGTTTGGCCGTTTCTGCGTAAAACTTCAAATTTAAATGAAGTTAAGTCGTGTCGTTCACGGGGTGTTGCAAAAACCCTCTATGTTGATCACTTTATAAGGACCTCATACATCAAGATGTATAAGTTGCCCAAAAACAGTTTACTTGTTTTCATTTAAAGGAAAGGAGTCCCTGCTTTGCTTTGCCTTATGGCAAACCTCACTAGGACCCTCGTGATTCAAATTAGCCAAATTTAAAGGAGAATTTAAGAGTTTTAAAACCTGATTAGCAGGGTGCCTAAGTTTATTATGTCAAACTTCCTCAGACACATGCCAAACAAAAAACTCACTGTGATTCATAATAGCAGAATTAATACACTCCTTATCAAACATGCAAAGACCACCAAATTCACTACCAGTCCTCATAACTCTTTGCTTTTTCAAATCCTGAATATAACACTAGGTCTCATCAAAACCAGCACATAGTTTACTATCTTTAATCATCTTATGAACAAATAACAGATAACAGACTAACAGAATACTCAAGAACAACTAAAACATCAAACAAAACCACATTATTGTTTAATCTCAAATTTCCAACATGGGCAATCTTGGCCAAGGTGCAATTACATTTTACCTTTTCTATCAACATATTGTTTACTAGCAAAGTACCCGCGTATTGCCGCGGCGGATACTCTAAAATGATAATTTTCGGTGAACTATGTTTTTAAAATTCACTGCGATTTTTTGACAATAAGTTTACGGATTGAAAGAATTTCATGATGCATATTTCAACTTTTAGCTAAGTCAACCCATTCAATTTGTAATCGTAAAAGATGATACCCAAGAAACAGAAATTGAAAAAACCCGAAACCGAAAAACCCTTGTATCCGGGTTTGATTTCGAATTTATTTTCAAATATCCGTGATTACCCATACCAAACCGTGTTTAATATACATGTAGTTTAACAAAATATTCATAAAATGTACAAGCATTGGAGAATTAAATTTTCTGGCATCATGCATCACGGTCGCGACTCTCATATATTAGTCTTATGCAATGGAGGCAATACCTTTTATATTCTGGCAAATCATGAAGGTGATGTTAGAGAAATTTTCAGTGAATTTTCTAAGCAATTGAAAGCTCAATGCAATTACGCACAATCTACAAATTTAAGTCACTTAATTCTTTAGATATAATTTCATTTTACAAATTTAAGACACTTAATTCTTCATATATAATTTTATTTTACAAATTTATGACACTTAATTCTTCGTATGTAACTTCATTTTACAAATTTAAGACACTTAATTCTTCATATGTAACTTCATTTTCTACTATTAGAAAGCGTGTTGTCTTAAACATTTTAAGACTTCCTTTCATAGGAAGTCCTAAATAAATTATAAAGTAGTATAGATATAGATATTGTTAAACTCGTTTAAATGGCTTAGATAGTTAACCGTGAACCGAACCGCAGGTAACCGCTCATTTTGGGTACCTGCATGTCCGGTTACCCATCTAACACGGTTTGGTTTTGGGTAATATAATAAATTACCTGCCTCACAATAGATAGTTTAAATCTTCCAATTAACTGAACCGAATCGGCCCACGAACACCTTGTACTTAGTAAAGACTTATTTCAAAATCACAAACACCATCATGCAAGTTGTAGTTCCACGATTTGATTCCATCACATGGCAAATATTAGATGACCGTATCTACTTATGTTAGTACATTATTACCAACCGAGGGGAAAAAATAAGAATAAAGAAAAAAATAAAACTTGATATGAAAGGAAACAACATCAGGGTTAAAGTTAAGAAAATTCTATACGAATATTTGGAGTGTATATTGCATATAATTTCCATAAGACTTAAGAGCATTACGGTATTACCTTTCATATCTTTACCATAATTACGTTTACAATCTTGTATAAATATATTACACATCTCCATTGATTCTTCATACAATCGTTCTATTCATCAAGAACCTTAATCACAAAACATAAAAACACAACGTAACACGAACGTTGTTCAACGATGATGAAGTTTTTGATACTCATTATTGCTATCTTAGCAACCTCATGCACAGCAAGAATCGCTCCAACCGCCGTCCCAACAGTCTCACCAACCGCTAGCCCGACATCATCTCCATCTCACATCCCTACTCCCGTCCCTGCTCCAACCCCTGCTGTCCCTTCTCCGTCTCCATTGCCTGTTCCGTTGTCACCAGCACCATCTTCTCATGTTTCTCCTACAACCACTGCTCCATCGACAAGTCCCTCACCTACTCCATCACCACAACCGGTTTATGTTCCAACAAGTGGCACCTTTGCTGAAGGATGGGTCAATCGGGCTGTTACCTTTGGCACTGCACTCTCTTGTGCTGCATTTGTTTCGGTCACTTTGATGTGAAGATCATGGGATTAGATAGGGGCGAAACTCTTTTTTTTTGTTTGTTTCTTCAGTTTTTGGTTACTAGCTTGTTATTTTCTGTTATTGTTCTTTGGATTACTCTTTATTATTTATAATCACTTGTTAATTTATTGTTTAAAGTAATGTTTTATATAATCTTATTAATAATGTTAAAAGTTACTAGCTTTTAACTGTTTGCCTTTCTTATTAGTGATTCTACTCGATCAATATTCAATGACATGTTATACTATTTAGCCCAAACTCTATTGTGGATGCTAAATAATTGAAAATTCAAGTTTTTCACTTTTTACCAATTAACAAATCAAATATATATTTATCTCCAAGCTATATCACTTTACAATCTACATAAAGGGATAAACGAGGTTGAGATAAACTCTGTGAAATCTATATATATTGGGCATGTTCCAAGTTAAACATCCATTCTCATATCATAAAATAATTTGCATTCGTTCAACCATGCGTGGATCTTTTGGCAGCCATAGATACAAACCAATCCCCGTTAAATATGTGTTAGACGTGTATGTTTATGCCCTCGTAGGCTTGATTATTTTGTATAGGCTTAGCACATGGACATTTGTGTCTAGAATAAATCTATGGGATTATATATTTTAACTAGCTTCATAGCCCACGCGGATGGGCGGGCTAGCTTCATAAAATTACTTGACGAGAACTACCTTTTATCAAGTTTAGTGAGTCATGAAAGATGAGGTACTACCTCATCTTGGTAATTCGGTTTGTTCACTACAGTGAAACGAAACGTACATAGTCTTCTAGCTTGTGTTTTCTGTCCTTGGAATGTTTGTGAAATATGACGGACATATCAACTACTGATACAAAAAACACATACTCCATAGTATTTTAACAATTTAACTTCAGTTTAACAAATATACAGAAGGTAAAAACATATCTATCTTTTACACTTTTTATCGGAAGTAAAATTGAGGCCTCAAATATACACGAAGGTATACATTTGGAGGCCTCTAAAATTTTGAGGCCCTGTGTGATTGCACGCCTCGCACACCCTCATATACGGATCTGGTTTCTCATCAATTTGTTGTTTTTTTTGGGTACGTCCTCGGCTCAAATTTTGATCCTTCACAAACTGTTGTAGTGTTTTCATTTAATATATGACCTTTTCTAAAAAAGAAAGAAGGTTGATACCCAACTCAAAGTTATGGTTTTTCTTAATATATGTCATAATGACCTCCTCAATGATAGTTTAAGATATCGTTTTTTAATATTAAGCCAAGTTATGTTTTGTGTATCAACATGTTACGCGCTCATTGAAATGGTTGCTTGGATACCAAATATATTTGCACAAGTACTCTCAGAAACAAGGAATTCATAATAGAATTAATGAACACATTTAACAAAAGTACTATCAGAAACAAGAAATAGCACAACTAGGTATTTAAGTAATCGTAAACACCAGGACAATGGACGTTAAAAGCAGGCCTCCACCATGCAACAGCAACATAGCGCAGCGCAACTGCAACCAGCATTAAAACACATTCAATCAAAATATAAGGCATGATCAAATAAAAAGCATCTGGTGGTAATTTACTTACCATCCTTTCCAGAAGCCATCACCCCGGCTTTGAGTTTTTGCGGGAACTTTGTTTTTGGGGACAGCGCTTGTTGGATACCCGAGTGGCGCAGCTGGAACTGGTCCTTGTTTCTCCATGGTCATGGAAGGAGGATAGGCAACTGCAACCAAATTCATACCAATGTTAGTATTAAAATTTTATCATGCATGCATGTAAAAAGTACGCAAACTGTGGTAAAAAAACAAACTCACCAGGAATTTCGTGTTGATCGTTGCGGCTCATGACTTGAAATTGCTATAGCTGCTTAAGAAAGAAGAGTTATTAGCAAGAAGAAAATAAGGTGTTATGGGCATTGGTGTTTATGCATGTTTATATAGAAGAAGATTAATAAGATAGGGGCTACAAAAGCAAAACGTATAAGTGTAATTATGGTATTTTTTATATGTCTAGACTCAAGTTTTATCTTTTAACGCGTTAACTTTATGAGAATATGACACTTTGTATGTGTAATAGTTAACCAAAAATAGATAGATGCTTTGTCCTAAAGTAAATAAATAAATATTCCTTTCATAAACATAAAAGGTTAATTAGTATATTTCATTATTTCAAGCTAAAATAAAAGATACATGTCTATATATGCATCCTCTGTTCGCACTAGACATCCCTTAGGAGTTGAGATTTCCTGATGCAAACAATTTAAAACGATTTACACCGTTGTTCAAAGAACCGTTGCGAATATTAAAATTCGCCGAAAAGATAGTTTCTCGTGATTGAAATTTCTAGTTCTTGCTTTAGTTTTTGTTCTCAATTACATTACAGTACTAACATGGAAATATTCAAAGAAAATCATGTAAGCCTTTTATTGAAAGTGAGAAAGATACTAATAAGAAAGATTACAAGATGGGTTGCATGAGAGACCACATGTTTGAGCATATCTCAATCTAATGTTTCTTTCTACTTTATGATGCCCAAGTAAAATTATATTCCCTCCATACACATGTTTGAATTATTAACCTAACGAGTAACGAACATGTTGCACCTAGTTGTATTTAGTTGCCACCAAACCTAATGATATCGGAACACTATTTGAAAGTACGTAGGGTGTACTGGTATTTTCGATGTTCACATATGATTTTTTTCCCGAACAGCCATGCTTTTATCACAAAGCCTCAAAAAGAGGAAGAACACAACAACGTGCAGATTTCCAAAAGGGATCTCTATTTTGAAAATGTTACCAAAGGCAATAAGATAGCTAATCACCCAACCAAGCACTCAGTTAATGAGTCCTCAACTCAGCGCTTGCCTTGCAATACAAAAGAAATAATGATAGTCCTCGTAATGAGTGCTATCAGATACAAAACCCACTCTTCAACAGATCCTAACCAAACCAAAACTAACAGATCAAGATGATATGTACAATACCAAAACTATAACCATTATCACTAAACACTTGCCACACTATAATGACAATCACAGATCAAAAACCCAGATGAAGCCTTGAGAGAAAACCAAGAATGCATGTAAAATTGTGAGAGAGATGATGAAACCCAAATCCGGATCAAGAGCTTAAGTTACTCCTCAAACCCTGCACAAATAAAACATACATAACATACACCAAAGTATGTTAGCCAAAAAACAAGCTGAGAATATTTACACATTAACCCTTTAGGTTTAATAAGTTTGCACTTGGGTATTTATTTCAATACCCTCCCTCAAACTTATTAAACAAATAAGTTCAACATGCCAAGCTTCTTAGCCAAGAAAGTATGATGCGTTGAACCAAGTGCCTTTGTAAAAATATAGGGCAAATGACAAAAAAATGCATTGAATATGACACTTTTTATGATTGTGTGTAGTCAGCTATTTTTTTCTTATTGTGTGTACTGAACTTTCAAAATTCGATAATTGTGTGTATTTTGTGACAATTTTACCCTTAATTTTTTCAAATTTTGAAGGGTAAAGTCATTTTACATGGCAGAATAGTCACAAAATACACATAAAGATCGAAATTTGAAAGTTCAGTACATACAATAAGAAAAAAAAATAGTTGGCTACACACAATCACATAAAGTGTTAAGTTCGATGCATTTTTTTTTCTTTTGCCCAAAAATATATCTACAGTCTGGATTTTGGACTCAATGTTAAAAGTCCTAATTAACCCAGATGCAACTTTTTCTCTAACCAAATGCACATCAATATCAAAATGTTTGGTTTTTCATGCATAACTGGGTTAGCAGCAATCTGAACAGCAGACTTGTTGTCACATAACAAATCTGCTAGAATCAACCTAGTTTCACCCAAATCCTCTAACACTTTCAAAATCCACATCACTCACAAGTTACGAAGCTATACTTGAATTTTGCTTCACGAGAATACTTTGAAAGTGTGGTTTGCTTCTTGCTTTTCCAAGAAACCAAGTTGCCATTAACAAACACAATACCCTAACACTAACTTCTTAGTAATAGGACATTTAACCTAGTCAGAATCAGAGTAAGCAACAACTTTGAAATCATTATGAGACTTATCAAAACCAATACCATTACCTGGAGCAAGTTTCAAATATTTTAAAACTCTTAAACCAATATTAAAATGAGATTGTAAAAGAGCATGCATATGTTGAGTCGGACAGTGAACAACATAAGAGATATCAGGTCTAGTCATAGTAAGATAGATCAACTTTCTTACCAGTTTCTAATAACTAGTAATATTTTTCAAAAACTTATCATCATCATATTCCTTATGAGCTAACACAATATTCTCAAGTAATGGAGTCAAAAAATGTATGCATGCAAGTAAACCAAACTAATGTAATAGCTCAAGACAATACTTTCTTTGGTTACGACACAAACCAATCTTAGTTTTTAAAACTTCAATTTCATGAAAAAAACTTAAGTTCTCTCAAGTCTTTGATTTTAAACTTGTTTTTCAAAAACTAGTTAACATATTTAATCTTAGTATCACAAATTCACAATTACCAGTGATAACTAAATCATACACATACACCAGTAAAAAACCAACAAAGATTGTCATTCCTTTTAATGAACAAGGAATGATCATTCTTACACTCCTCAAACCCAGCTTCCAACAAAGCCTCAGACAGCTTGTGATTCCACTGTTTAGGAACTTGTTTATGTCCATACAAAGATTTTTTCAACTTACAAACTTTGCTACTTCCTTATTTAAATTACCCTGGTGGAGCAAGCATATATACTTCCTCATTAAGGTCCCCATATAAAAAGTATTATTCACATCCATTTGAAAAAAATTCCAACTTTTTTGAACAACCAAACTAAGTAAACATCTGACAGTTCCCATTTTAACCACTGGACTAAAAGTTTATTTATAGTCAACACTTTCTTTTTTACCAAAACCCTTAGAAATCAATCTAGTTTTATACCTTTCAATTTCCCCTGTTTATTTATACTTAATTTTCCAAACTCACTTACTACCAATTGGTTTTCTACCAAATGGCATATTAGTTTCTTCCCATGTATCATATTCATGTAAAGCATAAAGTTCCGCATTCATAGAATTAATCCAGTTAACATCTTTACAAGTCTCTTCATACGAAGAAGGCTCAGAAGTCTTATTCAAATTAGACAGGAAACAACAATTATCAACACTAAGAAAAAATGATTGGCATGCTTATTTAAACCATATCTAACCTTAGTATCAAGAAGATAATCATTCAATTTAGCAGGCAAAGTAGAAGATCTCTTAGATCTCCTATGACTACCATCCTCAGTTTGGTTTTCAAAAACATTTTGAAAATCAGGAACCTCATTGCTAGGACTAACATTTCCCTCAGAACTAATGTTATCACCTAAAGGAGTTACAAAGTCAAACTCATCATGTTTAGGTGGCTGTGAACCACTCTCAATCACTGGTTGTTTTATATGTCCAACATGTCCAGGTGACTGAGTACTCACAGCCTCATCTTGTTGATGATCCCTACCATCTCTACTAATAGGTGTACTTCCTTCTTTATTATTATCATCATTGGGAGGCTCGGGGACAAAAGTTTTAGGTGTTGTTTTAGACTCAACACAATCAAAAACTTTAAACTAGAAACATCAGACTCAGATTTAGAAACCACGTTTTGACACATTTTATAAGGAAAACAGTTTCATAAAACTTTACATCTCTTGAATACAAAATAGACCTATTTTCAAGACTCAAAAGCTTATATGCCTTTTTTCTACTAGCATACCCAATCAAAACACATTTTTCAAACTTAGAAGAAAACTTATCGTATGTTTTTAAAACAACAGCAAAACATAAGCACCAAAAAATTCTCAAATGGGATAAATTAGGTTCTCTATTATATATCATTGAAAAAGGAGACTTGTCATTTAAAACAAAGGAAGGAAACCTGTTAATCAAGTAAGTAGTAGTTAAAATGCATTCGACCAGTAAAACAAGAGGAATTCCCCCCTGAAACATTAGAATTCTAGGAACATTCAACAGATGTCTATTGTTCCTTTCAGTTATACCATTCTGTTGTGGGGTGTATGCACAAATAGTTTGATGAACAATTCCACTATGACTTTTATAAGCTCTAATGGCTTACGTGATTGGTTAGTCAACCCGATAGCCAAACTATAAGTATTAAAGGTTATGTGAATGGTTATAGAAAATATGATGTGTCACGATTATAAGAAAGATGGACTTAAAGGACTAATATTGTCATGTAGTAAATAAGTAATAAAGTTACGTGTGGTCAAAATAGAAAGAATAGAACTTGAAGGGATTAAGTTTCCAAAAGGCCAACGATTTAACTAGCTTCAAAGTGAAGAAAGTCTTATACTTTCCAGGTTTTAAGTTCCAGGTTCTTACATGTATGTGTGTTTTTGTCGACTTAGACAAAAGGGAGGGAAAAAGCTATGAAGGATTAAGGTGTTAATCTAAGACTAATTCCATACTATGATCCTCCTCAAGTAAGTATCTCAATTAGTGATTTAATTGAAGAATTATAAGTTAGGGTTATATACCAAATTGGGGAATTGGGTAAAAGATGGTTTTAAGCTAATAAATGAAGTTACATCGATTATGGAATAAGAATTTATGAAAGTAAGTTAGTAATCTAATGGGATTAATTATCATATAATCATTATATGATTATGTGGTAATTAGAAGTGATTAAAAGGAGTTATGATTGTGGTATCCATTATATAGTTAATTGATTATGTGTCTATGTCCTTAGTGAATTGGCTTAGATTACAAGAGTGGAGAATGATGATGTAGATGATGATGATGTCCTTGGTTTCATTAGATTGGGATCAAGGTAAGTAAACCGGTTGTACTATGATGTTATGAGGATTTTATATATTATGTGTTATGTGACTAGTTATATTAAGTTGATAGAGTGATTGAATGTATATGCTTATGTGAAAGTGTGTGTAGACTAATTGGCATACAATCCATGAAGAGTTAGATAATGATGCATTAGGCTAAGGCATGTTGATACTTTGACCTATAAGGCATGTTGGTGCATAAGTGATTTAAGGTATGTGTTAATGTTTAGTAATTGAAATGGACTGAAAGTTGATGATATGTAATGTATGAATGATTTATGATGTTATGTTACATCCGCTATACTTACGAAGCCTCGTGCTTATGGTTTTAAGATGTCAATATTTTGTAGGTGTTTATGCTAACCGGTAAGCTTGGACTAAGGCTTAAGGATGATTAATGCGGAAGATTAGAAGCATGGTAAGAAAATAAGAGCTTAGGTAGATACCGAGCTAAAGTCAATGTGGTACCCCCGTTGGTCTTAATGGTTTGTAAGTGTGTCGTCAAGTGTTAAAGTATATGTTATGGTCGTTGAAGTATTGAGTCGTCAAACGGTATGTCATAACATGGTTTAAGTGTTTATGGTCATGTTTAAAGGGGCGTTTGGTATAATGTGTATTTATACCCATTTTGGGTTTTACACGGGTTAATGACTATGAACATGATTTATTATGTTAAGTTAATGATTTTTGAAATGTTTTGAGTAATATGAAAGTGGTATAAGTTGAATTCAAGGTAAATGGGTCAAAATGGGTTTTGGCATAAAACCCGTCAAATTGTAAAGTAGCATTCAGGAAGTCAAATGGTAAATGTTTATACATGAAAATGATATATATGAGGTCTTAATAAATTCCGGAAATTTTGTTGTCTTTTCGAGTAATAGAAGTCGTTTTCTGAAAAATAGGTCAAAAGTGCATAAAAGGGGTATGCAGATAAAGAGGTGTTTGGGACAAGGTCCTTTCTAACCCATTTTGAGCCAAACGAGTCAAAATTTTGGAAAAACAATTTATATGGTTAAGTGTTTGTAAAGTGGTTAAAATAGTTGGAGAACTATGGGAGAACTAGTTGGAGAACTAGTTTGAGAACTAGTTGGAGAACTAGTCAGAGTCAGTTTTCGAAAAATCGTATCTTTTAAACCGTATGTCATCACGGGTCGTGCAACCCGGAGTTTTAAAGGTAATTGGGTCTAGTTTCATTTAAAAATAGTCTCAAGATCTGCATTTTTATAGATTTTTGTTAATGGTCAAAAGAGTAACAGAATGTCTGTTAAAGTTTGGTCGTTTCTGCGTAAAACTTCAAATTTCAATGAATCTAAGTCGTGTCGTTCACGGGGTGTTACAAAAACCCTCTCTGTTAATCACTTTATAAGGACCTCATACATCAAGATGTATAAGTTGCCCAAAAACAGTTGATTTGTTTTCATTTAAAGGAAAGGAATCCCTGCTTTGCTTTGCCTTATGGCAAACCTTACTAGGACCCTCATGATTCAAATTAGCCAAATTTAAAGGATAATTTAACAGTTTTAAAACCTGATTAGCATGGTGCCTAAGTCTATTATACCAAACTTCCTCAGATACATTGTTAATACAAATAAGCCGCAAAAACGTTTATTTATATTTTACGATCTTCTATTGTTTTGTCGATAACAAACGTAAAATCATTTTAACAAAACAAATAAAATACGTAATTGGTTTGACCAAATAGTTTACTAACACAATTACATTTTCATATAAAACACTAAACAAGTAATAATGTTTTCATGATTTAGTAATGCATAGGTACAAAAACTAGTGTTTACATATTTGGTAGATATATACATACTTAATATGTATTATAATGGGTAATAGAATGAGTAAAAGTTTAAGTATTTAGCCCATTGACTTAATTCATTGAATATAATTGGGTAAAACCCAAAGTCCATGACCCAGACTCATGGAGCATAATCCATAACCCATAACCCATTGCATGACATCATGCATAAGTCATAACGGGTATTATCCATGACCCATGGAGCTAACCCATAACCCATGGACTAGATGCATTCTATATACTTGGATACCCATGGTCCAAAGTCTAGGACCCATGACCCATAAACCATGGGCAAAGAGGAGCGTCCCACGGTTCCCCCAGTTTACACTGGACAGATCCCTCAAGTAAGGGATCCGTGGGGTCCGTGTGACAGTAGCATATTTTGTCTATGAATAGTGAGTCATTTCTTCATTGTAACTTACCCCTTTCACACATATTTTCTCTTAGTATTGTAAACTCTCTAACCTCATATCCAAATGATCTTTCTATGTAGTTTTGTGTTTGTATGATTCTATAGGTTCCTCTTAAAGGCGAGATCACCACCTCTTGAAGTCGAGCAAGCTCAAGTCCATGGGTTGCCTAGCTTCATCATCATCAAGAATACTAATGGTATCTTGTTGATAGTTCATTTCTTCCTCATTAGAAGTGTAGTGTCGAAGACATAGGTGAAAGATGTCTAAAGGGTCAAGACGAAGACATTAGTGAAAAAGTGTCGAAGAGTCATATTGAAGGCATTAGTGAAGGGTGCCGAGAGTCCGTGTTGAAGGCATTAGTGAAGGGTGCCTAGAAGTCAAGTCAAAAGGCATTAGTGAAAGGTGCCTAGAAGTCAAGTCAAAAGGCATTAGTGAAGGGTGCCTAGAAGTCGAGTCAAAGGCATTAGTGAAAGGTGCCTAAGGTGTACATTCGATATGGTGTGTCGATGTACAAGATAGATTTGTATTGATTCAAAGGATATTGATATCCTTGTTGATGTTGTCATAAGGAGTAGATCTCCTTTGAGATAGGATTTGTGTAGTGTTGGGTAGTAGTTCCTCCTTTGTAATGGAACTCGGTATCAAGCCTTGTACCGGATAAAGTGTAGGCGACGTTGTGATAGGTTTGGTTCTACCTCGTAGAAGAATCCAGTGTCTAGCCTTGTACCGGATAAAGAGTAGGCGACGTTGTGAAGGCTTCTCCGCCACAAGGAGTTTGTGTTGTGCAGTGATTACGAACTCTCTAGTAGGTGACTCGGGGAGTGAAGTAGGGCAAGGAAGGTGTCCTTGTAGCCGAACCACTATAAATACTCGCGTTGTGGTTTTGTGCTTCTTACTCTTTATCTTAGTCTTATTTATTCATATGCTTATCTATCAACATCCAACACACACGTTTCAATAGATTGACATAAGTCGATCTAAATAGTTTAAAACCAAGTTTTAATTGGCAAAACTTTTCAACCCCCCTTCTAGTTTTCCACACACATAACAAACAAAAAACTCACTATGATTCATAATAGCAGAACTAATATACTCCTTATCAAACATGTAAAGACCACCAAATTCATTACTGCATCTCTAACTCTTTTTGTTTTTCAAATCCCAAATATAACACTAGGTTTCATCAAAACCAACACATAATTTACTATCTTTAATCATCTTATGAACAGATAACAGACTAACAGATTACTCAAGAACAACTAAAACATCAAACAAAACCACATTATTGTTTAATCTCAAATTTCCAACATGGGTAATCTTGGCCAAGGTGCCATTACATTTTACCTTTTAGATCAACATATTGTTCATACAGTTAAACTCGTTTAAATGGCTAAAATGATTAACCGTGAACCGAACCGCGAGTAACAGAAGACCCGCTTCCCGGTACGGGACCCCACCCTAGATGAAAATGGACCAAAGGCCTTATGTGATTGGCTAGTCAATGAATGTTATATTGACTAGTCAACCCGATAGTCAAAATAATAATTAACACATGTTGTGTTATAGTTATAGAAAGTAGGGGGACCTAAATTGCTTTATTATAAAAGTGTTATAAAGTGTTTAGTGGCCAAAATATGAAGAATGGGACTTGAGGGACCTAATGTGCCAAATAGACAAACTCATCACCTACAATAGTCTGGATGTTTTTGTTATCCTCATTGGAATTCCAGAAAAGTGTGGGTGTGTGTGAGTGTGTCGTGATATGGTGAAGGGAGGGAAAAAGAGACCAAGTGATGATGATCAATCATGGTGTCTATGTATCCCAAATCAAGTAGTGAAGCCCTAGTAATGATTCTTCTCAAGTAAGTATTCAATTGGTGAATTAATTATGAATTAAAAGTTAGGGTTCTTATACCCAAGATTGGGGGTTTTGGGTAATTGTGTTTTTAAACACTAATTATGATGTTATAGTGTAATTGGTTAAAACACCTTTGGTTGAATTGAAGGAAGATGGGTAAATTTGGGATATGATCATGTAAATAATTAAAGAGTTATAGTAATGATGGGATGACCTTATTATGGGTTAAAGTTGAGTAATTTATGGGTTGGATCATCATATGATTAACATATAATCATATGATGATTAGAGGTGTTAATAGGTGAGTTAAATGGTTGTTTTAATCCATGATTATAGCTTTGGAATTATGTATTAAGTGTATATTGATTATGTGTTTAAGGGTGTTAAACTTTGGATGATGATCAGGTTTTTTGCAGTTAGTACATTTGAGATTCATGTTTGGTCCTCTGTTGTTTGAGCTGTTACCAGCATTAAAACCAGAAACTTTATTGAAATTGTTGTTGTTAGATCCTTTTTTGTTATCAAAAAAATTTCCACCATAAAAAGTTTTTGCAAAGAAAAGCAGTGGCATTGGGTTTAGCAGAGCTATTCCCAGATGAAATATTTCTGTGAGATTCTTCTCTAGAGACAACAGAGAAATCAGTTTTGACATTAGGCAAAGGGTCTCTGGTTAAAATATTACTTCTGATAGGAACATAGGTGTCATCAAGACCCATAAGAAATTGCATTAATTTGATTAGCTGATTGTGTTTTTCAAAATGTTTTGCAGCCTCACAGGTACAGGGAGGCAAGCTAATCATACAATCAAATTGTTACCACAAAGAGTTAAGGTTGTTGTAATAATCAGCAAGAGAAGACCCACTTTGACTAAGAGAGTTTATATTTTTATGCAAATTAAAAATAGTTGAACCATCAACCTTATCATAAGTATCTTTAAGATCATTCCACATTTCATAAGCAGTCTTAGCATAGATAGCACCAAAGAAATAATTCAGATCGAGAGAGTTAAGAATCCAAGTAACCACAACAGAGTTACAGGTATCCCATTGATTAGCAAGAATAGGATTTGAGTCATCCCTTAAGCAAGTACCATCAATAAACCCTAACTTATTATGATTCCTTAAGGCAAAGGTCATGGCCATATTCCATATTTTATAATTTTCTGTTCCAGTAAGTTTGATGGAAATAATAGGAGTACCATTAGTGTTATTAGGGTGTAAATACAAAGCATCACCAAAGGATAAGCTTTTTTCAGTGGAAGGACCACCAGTATTATCATCACCAACAACCATAATGTAAACAATAAGAAAGACAAATAACACAGAAAAATAACAGCTAAAGCAGATAAACAGATAAGAAACAGTAAAAGTAAGAACATGAAATTAAAAAACAACAAGAACCAAGCCTGTGGACTGGGGTAAACCAGAGCAGGTATTCATACCACTCAGAGGTGGCAGATCAAGATGTTAGTCTACCGTTTGCACCCACAAAGACTTAAGTACTGTTGTTTGAAGATGAGAGTAGACTTACAGAGCAATATGCAGCGGAAAGAACAAATCACAATTACCCTAGATTCACTTAGTCTAGGGATAATTGTGAAATAGGAAAGAACCAGCGATTGTGCCAATAGTAATAACCCCAAACCACCGTAAATATTTTTGATTGTTGCCGAAGAGATATCCCCAAGTTTCTACGAAGAAACCCTAGGATGGTGAATCAATTATGATTATGAGCCTGAAGCTCTGATACCATGTGAGAAACGTATCAGCAACAACAGATTCACAACAATACTTTATTCAAACCAAAGCCTCAATAGTCGGCTTAGATTAAACCAACAATAGTATCCAAAGTGTTACAAGGTTAGGTTAATGTCAATGAGACAATAACCAGACAAATACAAAGTAGAAACAAGATCAGTACAATGATCAGAAAAGAGAGAATGTGAGACAAATGACTGCACACACAGTTGTGTCTAACCCTAGATTAGGAGAGGGTTTAAGTAAGAGAAAAATATGCACATTGACCCCTTCAACTATCAAAGGGAAGCATCAGCAGCAATGGACTTCTATACTCTTTAAATCATTTATGCTTTGTCCAAGAATAACCCCTGTAATAAGCTTGCAATAACATAACTAGAAAACCATTAGCAATTGATAGAATGATATGTTTGCCACAGATTATCACCTCAATTTCTAACATGTTTCTTTCTACTTTATGATGCTCAAGTAAAATTATATTCCCTCCATACACATGTTTGAATTATTAACCTAGCTAACGAGTAATGAACATGCATGTTGCACATATTCTGTATTTAGTTGCTACCAACTAATGATGATATCGGAACATTATCTGAAAATACTTAAGGAGCATTAGGTGTCGTAACACGGTAACACAAAAAAAAGTGTCGTCATCTCAGCGCCACATCACTTTCTACACTAAAACATTTAACACCCAAAAATCACCCTTTAGAGCTCCAGGTATGGTAACACAATAACACCAAAAACGTGTCGCCACATCAGCGTCACATCACTTCAACACCAAAACATTTATCACAAAAAAATCATCCGTTATCATAACATCAAATAACACCACCTTTTGGTACCACCTTTCTTTTTACAAGTTACAAATTAATCTCTTTAACTAATTTTTCATTCATTACATCACCCCATACCCCATTAAATAATATTTCATTCATAAAAAGTAATACTCGTAGCTTTTGAAAAATCAATCAATCTTTCATTTATGTGTTATATATATACACTTAGAATGCTAGGTATATACACACATCACCACACAATTTATATCCAATTTTCACACATCTTCTTTTTCATTCTTTAAAAACACACCCACTAACTGTGTGAATTAATAAATACATCATTTTATGTATATATTGCGATGGAGGTTAATACAGTGGTTATGGAGATACCGGCGGTTGAAGGATCAGAATTATCATCGCTACCGTCTATTCCGGCGTGGCTTCGCCAGAGACTCACTGGAACTAAATTATCTTTTTCAACTGTTGAAGGGGTGTTATGATTTATTTTTTTCAAGTTAGCCGTTAAAGGGGGTGTTTGTGTAACTTTATTTGTCATCTTTTGCGTTTCAATTTGAGTTATTGCAGCCATGCCGTTGGTAACGCACCCCAAACGCCGGCTTCGCTGTTGTGGTAACGCGGCATCAACGCCAGCGAAGTCAGCAATAACGCCATTGGGGCGTTATTGTACCGAGCACTCTTATTATAACACCCCATAACACCATCCTTTTGAGACTCACCATTTAAGAAATTACTCCCTCCGTCTCAATTTTATTGTCCAATTTTCCTTTTTTGTATGTCCCAAAATAATTGTCCATGCTAAATACAGAAATGAATGTTTGATCAAGTTTACTATATTGCCCTTATTTGAAATTATTATTACAAACTTTAAAGAATGCCTTAATTAATTACTTAAGGGTAAAACTGTCATTCTGTCAAAAAGTAAGAAAAAGAAAGCTGTAATAAATGCACTTTTCTTAAACTATGTGTTTTTTGTCGGGGGACAATTATTTTGGGACGGGGGGAGTACAATTTACAAATTAACCCCTTAACTATTTCATTTATTAAACAACCTAATACTTAAACATACATATTACAAATACTTAAAACAAAAACAACCGTAAATTTATAAAACATGCGAAAATATTAAATAAAAAAATTACATTTTTATTTAAACAAACTAAATAAAACCATTTAATAATACCATCTTCCCTAACTCTTCAAACACACTCGTTGTCCACACATTGACTGAAAAACACGCACACTATAAGACCGGATGATTGATAAAACCATGACCCAAAGGAACTTGAGGGAGCTGATTGTAAAATTCTTTTGTCTTTCACCATGTTACAAACTACGTTTTTATGGTAACTTGGACGATAACGCAAGCCCAACACCCCGATCGTTGGTATGATAACGCCACTTCAACGCTGGTCATGTCAGCCTAACGCCCAAACCCACGTTATTATACCCAGCGCTCTTTAGGTGTCCTAGTATGTTGGATGTTCACAAATAAAATTTTTATTTCCCGAACAACCATGCTTTTATTAAATGGGGTGATACTCACATCACATCTTTTGATGCATGCATCACAATTTGTTTACGTCTTCTACTACACTATGTTTTTGTTTTAGTTATTACCAAATAACTGTTTTCTTGTGCTAGTTAACCCGTTCCGGAGTACAAAATAAAATCGGCTACCAGGAAAGATCAATTAATTGTCTTGTTAACTTGTATGATGTAAAAAACGAAAAAGTGATATAGTGTATTAGTATTAGAGGTGTTCATCGGTTCAGTTATCGGGTTGTTCGGTTTATTCGGCTTGGTTAGTTCGGTTAATTTTTTTTTATGTAACCGAGAACCGAACCGAATTGATTTAAAGTAGATTAAACCAAACCGAATAACCAAAAACCGAACTCTCATAACCAAAAACGGAACCGAATATTTATTTATTTATTTACTTATATAGATTTTTATCAAAAAAAATCAAGCTTAAAAAATGTTATATTTATAGTATGAAAGAGATTTAGTATATTTTTTATATATAAATACATAAAAAAGATATTTATATTTATTTGAATTCGATTTTCGATTTAGTTTTCGGTTTAGATTGCTAGAACTATAATCGAACCGAGAATCGAATATTTAATTCGGTTTGATTCGGTTTTGACAAATTTGGTTCAATTACAAGTTTGGTTCAATAATTTTCGGTTCGATTCGATTTCAGTTTCCGTTTATTATTACCCAAACCTTGAACACCCCTCATTAGTATCACCAAAGTGTTGGATCGTTAGAGTTATTTACGAAATGAGTTTGTGGGCCATATCTTACAAGGAATGGGCTTTATTCCTTTAACCCAAGAAACGGCCCAATCTTCAATTAATACTTACTATTAATCTACTACTATAAGAGTTTCAATATTAATCTACTACTATGTTTTTTAAAGCTACAACATATATTTTAAATTTAGAAATCACTGTGGTTTGTACTTAAAAATCAAATATCTCATAACTCAATGAAAAAAGAAACTACAGAAGTGAATAATGTAAATGTACAAAGTAGTTGATGATGTATCAAATCAAGAAATATGAGGTTTGCTGTAGTTTTTTCATGTGCCTATGACATGTACATAGATGCAAATGAAGTAAAAGTTGTTGCATTTGCCTGCAACCAATTTTATAGATCAATAATGCATCAACCGGGACCCTTGTACGTATATTTCTACTAGGACAGTAGTACCTAATTACTATTAGAGCATTTTCAATGAATCAATGGCAACGGTTTAACGTCGTTGGAGGGCGGTTTAACGCCGTTGGAAGCGTTACTCCGTTGGAGACGAGCAAAAATAACGGCGTTGGAGGTTCGGCGTTAGGTGGTTAACGCCCGTTAAGGGCAAGGAAAAAAAAATATATATTTCGAAAAAGTTACAAAACTAGCCCCTCAACGGCTAGTAGCCGTTACATTTTCAAAAAAAAATTACATAAAACCCCCTAACGGCTAGTTTTTACAAAAAAAAAAAAAAAAAAAAAAAAATCAAAAACATTTTTTTGCCACTATAAATACCCAACTAAAACTCTATTTTTTTCACACTTCCTCTCACACTTTATATACTTCCTCTCACACTTTCATAATTCAAAAATAAGTTCGTTCACAATGGATCCAAATGAATTTGGTGATATTCCTCTTTCTTGGTCAGACGTTGAGGACGAAGAGGACTTCCAATTTATGGCGTCTGCGTACAAGTATCACCTTCAGTTGGAACAAGAAGAAGGTATTGAATCTCAACATCCTAGTCGTTCTCGTAGCCATATATATCGTGAACGTGAGCTTGCAGAAGAACGTATGCGCAACGATTATTTCAGTAGAAGTTGTAAGTATTCAAACCGGAATTTTCGTAGAAGATTTCGTATGAGCCGGAAACTATTCCTGTAAATAGTTGAAGGTATTGAATCTTATACTTCCGATAATATTCCAGATTATTTTACTTTCTTTAGGCAAACACCCGATTGTACGGGTCGAATGAGTTTAAGTGCTCTAATGAATTGTACGCCCCACATACGCCAATTGGCGTACGACACCTCACCCAATGTATTTGATGAATACTTGCAAATGGGTGCGAGTACTTCAAAAGTATGTCTTGATAATTTTAACAAATGTATTATTGATTTGTTTATGCTGGAATATTTAAGAAAACCAACATGGGCCGACATTCAAAAAATTTATCAACAACATGAAGAAAAACATGGTTTTCCAGGAATGCTTGGTAGCATTGACTGTATGCACTGGGAATGGAAAAATTGTCCAGTGGCTTGGCAAGGGCATTTTGCTAGGGGTGATAAAAAAATACCCAACAATTATGCTTGAAGTTGTTGCTTCTCAAGATTTATGGACCTGGCATGCATTTTTTGGGATGGCGTGGGCAAATAACGATATTAATGTTTTAGATAACTCTCCGTTATTCGACGACCTTCTTGCTGACAATGCCCTAAGAGCACCTTATATGGTCAACGAAACTATGTATGAACAAGGGTATTACTTGGCTGATGGAATTTATCCACAGTGGGCAACTTTCGTCAAATCCTTCACGGCAACAACTGACGAAAAACATACGTACTTTAAAAGGAGATAAGAAAGTGCCCAAAAGGATATTGAACGTGCTTTTGGTGTGCTTCAAGGCCGTTGGGGTATACTACAATGCCGAACGCCAATGGGAAATTGCCACGATACGTAGAATCATGTATTGTTGCATTATTTTGCATAACATGATTATAAAGGATCAAAAATTTGCATTACGTGACTATAACGGTGTGGGTGGATCCGTCAGCAAATTTGAGGCAACGAAGATGGGTTGACAGATGTGATACTCACAAATGTAAGGTAAAAGAAATACACGACCGACAAACGCATACCCAACTCCAACAGGACCTTATGGAGCATGTTTGGTAAGAACCTTGAACGACATGGACAACAAAAAGAGAATGATGATAATAAGTATTTGCTATGTTTTGTTATTTTTTTCGTTGTCATTTCCTTTATGTTGTAACGTTTAATTTGCGGTGTGTTTTTTTAATTTCGATGTATTTTTTTATTTGTTGTAATTTTTTTTTTCAATGTATTTTTTTAATTTCGTATTGTAATATGTTTTCAAATTTAATGTTATGTTTAGTTAATAAATGAAGTGTTTGTTTTAGTTTAGGGGTTGAAATTGAAAATATGAAATGTTATTGATGTTATTGGGATGTTATTGTTGTGGGTGTTTTTTTTTTTTTTTATGTTAAGGTGAAATGTTAAAGCTGATGTAACGCTGACATGAACGGTGTTATTGATGTTATGGTGTTATGGGAATGCTCTTATATGTATAATTTCTAACCTAACATTTTTACTTTCTTCTATCTATATAGTTGATGTATATGTATATGTCAAATTGTGAATAAGCTTAGAGTTTGTTGTATAACTTTTGAAAGCGCTTGATCCAAAGGGTTATATTTGATTGTGACATGGTATCTTGATTTTGAATCCAATTATAGAGTGATTCTATGGTTAGCAAAGGAACAAGTTTACGTCAATTCATATTTGAACCAAACAAATTAACATGATCACTTGTTGTTGAGTCACGTACGATAATTGGTACAATGCTGCCTAACTCTTGTCCATATGCATTTTTCAAACTCAATCACCTTTAGAAAGATATACCAAACCAACTTTGTCAACCTTTACTCAAGGAAAGTAAACACAACATGATCTTAATCAATAACATGTGACTGCGATCCACAAAAAAGATATGCACACTGATTGTCCGATCACCATACGCGATGAATCAAATCTTTGTAACGAAGCAAACTTTTCTTTAGATGACGATTAGCTCAAAAAGCAAGGTCGTTCCAATAAGTTAGGGCTTTTTGCATGATCTCAACCACATCTTTATATATTGTCTTAAAGGCGAAAGTTTCTTGATTCATATAATTAGAGATGATTTTCTAGTCAAGTTTAGCCTTATGTATCTAGTTTAATCACCCTTGATTACGCGGTTTATTTTTCTTAAACAAGAGTTTGGTATGTTAATGAGTATATATCCATGTAACGCCCTGCCCTTTTCTATGTAATTGTTTGCCTGGCTTCTTGCTATGCTTTAATCTTGTTCCAAAATAATGTCTAGGAGTGTATATGCAAAGTTGTTCACAAAAAAGAAAAATATATATGCAAAGCACCTATATGTTAGTTTCATTGCCGAAAGGAAGCCCATACCATGCATAGACGGACCACGGCCCTCCCAGAACTTTGAGGTTTTACTTATATTTGCTTAAAGGAAATACAATTTTGACTGTTAATACAAATCTGGGCGCTTCTCCTACGAGGATTAGTGTAGGCTAACTCTTCGGAGAATAGATCTTGTATTAAGTGAAATCTTCGATTGCTAGCTGCTGAGAAAACCAACACCGTTAGTCTCACCGTGGAACGGGGTTCCGCGTCAACCTCCGGAGAGTAAGTAGTTGTTTTAGAGAGATGAAATGAATTCTAGAGAGAGAGAGTGTGTGTATGTTACCGTTTGAATAGGGGTGAGACCTCTATTTATATGGTTGACCACCTTGTCGTGTTCTCAAGGTCACGGGTTGAGAGCGGCATTTGACGAAGTCACCGCAGAGTTGTCTGCTTGTTGTGATGGTGATGTTTTTGGGCGGGAGTTGTCCCGCTTTCCCTTTTGGTGGACTGCCGGTTGCAGTACGTCCGACCTAGGGAAGATTCCTTTCCCTTTACGTGGGGCGCGGTCGTGTTCTTGTTCGGGCGCGTCTACTGTCCGCGGAATGGCTTGGTGGCCATTGCCGGGGTATGTGTTTGGTTCGCGTCCGAATTATATGGGCGCCGGGAGTATTACATATTAGTGCTAAGTCCGCGGCTGACCAATCTACTGGTGCCGGGGGGTCATACGTGATCATTGACCATTCTAAATTAACTGATATAGCACTCGGCCCTCCCAACATATTCATTCAAGTTCCGTCTATGATACCATGTCTCCAATTATCAAGTATCTATGAAGATTGGATGATAATGGAGCAATATTGAAAAGAAAAGCATTGAATTGGTATGATGTGTAACACAAAATATTTTTAATGATGATGTGTTATGGTGACAGGTAGCCGCCTGCGAGACCTACACATGTTGCACATATATTATATAGTTGTTATCTAGATCTTAAGTATCAAACTTTTAAGCTTTTATTATATCAAACTTCACTTCAACTTTTCAATTTTTTGGTACCACTTGTATCTGCTATCCTTTAAAGGGAAAACATATCAACAACATAACAATAACACATCCCCATCATTTTGAAAATTATAATTTTATAAAGTCAAGATAATCTTTTGATTAAGTTACGTAGAAAGAAGGACAAACATTTTGATATATATGTACCTCCCTGTCGTATGTTTTGGTTTTATTATATCTAGACATTGAAATAACATCCAACAATTCATTGACTTCGGAGCCGTATATGAAGGTGTGCGATATGTGTTACTGCACAAGGCTTCAAAGTTTTAAGAGTCTCAAGATATATACCTTTTTATATGGTTGTAGTTTTAAAATTCATTTTCACCATCGAAATGTTGACAACATAGAAAATTTTCTTTAAATGTGTCAAGTGGGCGAGATCGATGAAAAATTCATAAGTTAGATCGTTACAATATATTTTTAATCGTCATGTTTAGTTATCATAAAAGCGGTTTTGCACAAGGTCTCCACTAGCCCAGCTACAACACTGTCTATATATATGTTACAATAATATATCCCACCGTTCCAACTATTAGAGGATAGATTACAAATTAGTCGGCCCAAGTTTGTTTGTGAGTTTAGGTCCATAAGATTTATCAAGGGTTCTCAGTAAGACCTTGTACTCTATATAATGGCATGAATAATGAAGTATAATATTACGGGGTTTATATTGTCTAACATCATGAGCTTGTTTTCGAATTACTATGTTTTAGAAAGGGCAAATGACAAAAAAAATGCATTGAACTTGATACTTTTTATGATTGTGTGTAGCCAATTATTTATTTATTTTTTATTGTGTGTACTGAACTTTCAAAACTCGATTATTGTGTGTATTTTGTGACAATTTTACCCTTAATTTTTTCAAATTTCGAAGGGTAAAATGGTCATTTTACATGGCAGAATAGTCACAAAATACACATAATGATCGAAATTTGAAAATTCTGTACATACAATAAGAAAAAAAATAGTTGGCTACACACAATCACATAAAGTGTCAACTTCGATGCATTTTTTTGTCATTTGCCCTTTTAGAAACAATAAATAACTTATGTAGTTAAACCGAGGTTTGACCATGAAAGCATTAATTGGAAAAAGTAAAAAACATGAAGTAAGAAATTGGTGAAAGCAAAACTTTTTTTTTTTTTTTTTTTTGTTAATTTTTTTCTTCAATTCAACAATGGGAGTTGTGATTTGTGACCCAACCACTTTTTTTTTATAATTATTTCGATACATGTTTTTCTCAATTACTCCACCGTTTTATATTTATTTTTTTGGTGGTGGTTGACCAAAAGTCAGCTAGTGGCTTAAGCATAATAATGCTTAGTAGTTAATTTATACTTATGGCGTCTATTGACTAAATAACACGAGGAAATAAATAGCCTAGTCCTAAGAAAGTAATAAGCTAGTCATAAATAATCAAAATTGAAGACTTTGAATATACAATGGTTGTAATAAGATATTCCATTATGGAGATAATACCATTCTAGATATGTGCATAACACTATTCCAACCACAACAATTAATGGGTAAATTCAAGATGTGAGTAAAAGCTTAAAACAAATTAGTTGTTGTGTGTCAAGTGAGGTTGTGTTTGTTTTTTAATGAAATCATTTAATATTTTTTAATGGCTTATAAATCTGAATCGTTAAGAGATTTTTTGATAATTAAAAATGTTTGTTTTTTATTTTTGTTTAGAGGTGTTGTGGTTTAAAGCTTTTGCTCAACAAGATATGGAAAAGGATCATTTTATCTCTTAATGATCTATAACTTACGTTTTGATTCAGATTCAGTGTATATTATTGCAGATTTAGATTTATAGGTTTGAATCAGATTCATACCTATAGTCTCTTATTAAACTAACGACACCTCGTAATTAGTGTGAGGAACAAATCATCTAGAAAATAAACAATGTCCACATAAACCGGAAAAAGTAATAAAAAATTTATAGTTTCTTAGTTTTGGTTAAGGGTGAGCATACAACCCGAACGGACCAGACCGACCGAGACCGGACCGGACCGACCACATTCGGTCCGGTCCGCGGTCTTGGCATTTGGTCTAATTCGGTTCTCGGTCTGGTCCGCGGTCTTGGCATTTGGTCTAATTCGGTTCTCGGTCCGGTCCGGTCAGGAACAAAACCGACGAATTTGAGCTAATTTGGACCGGACCGACCGAAGGACCGACCGGACCGGTCCGGACCGACCACATTCGGTTCAGTCTCGGTCTAGGGTTTATGACGAAATCGGTTTTCGGTCCGGTCCGGTTTTTGGACCATGCACACCCTTAGTTTTGATAGTAAATCTCGACTAAGTATTTAATCTTTGCTCAGTAAAATTGAATTGAGTTGAGTTAAATTTGGATAAAATATTAAATTTGGTTGGTAAGTGAGAGACACGTTTTAGGATATGGCGTATCAAATGGTGTTACATATTAGGAGGAATTTTCATTTGCTTACTTTTATTTTGATACTTACCAATGGACAAATTCCCACCATTCATTTATTTTGATCTAATGGTGGGGATTAACCTAAGATTTAATATGTTTAACCTTAATTCTCCCAACTATATAAAGCTATTTCTTCTTCTTTTTTTTCATTCGCTTCATTTTTTCCACACAGTTACTGTGTGTTTTTCTCTCAACCTGCTCTCATCATTTCCCTCCAAAAAGTAGTTATTCCAATCAACTATTACCGTTTGATCATCACCAGTTGGATCACCATCACCATCACCATTCCAATCACCATCACCATTCCGATCATCATCTCATCATCAACTCCGATCATATCATCCTTTTTTATGCCTTCTTTTGATTTGAATGAACCGTTTGTTTTAGAAGTTGATTTGGTTGATGTTGTTGCAGTTGATAATGTTGTTTATCGGTTGTTAATTATGTGGATCAAGTTGTTAACATTCTTTCTTATTAAGTTGCACACCAAGTGTTTGATGAAATGTGTGAGTGAAAATATTTGATAATTTTGTTATTTGCTCATGTGATTCTGCTTATTAATTAAGTTGTTAGTTGAATTTTTGTTTTTAACTGCATTTGAATGTTGTTTTTATGTCTGATTGTTGTTTTGAATCTGCTATTTATCGTACGTGTAGTATCACCAGTGATATTTGAAGTTGAACTGTATCTGTGTATTATCACTAGTGATATTTATATTATCACTTGTGAAATTTGTTTATTTGATACTTTAGTTTATATTTTAAATTGTGAGTAGCATTGGTTTTAGTATGATATCATTTTAGGATGGGTGAATTGATGAAAATTTGATGCATGGAAGGTGTTTGACAAAATGCCTAAGAGAGGGATGCACAAGTTGAGAAGAAATTACATGTTCATGTTTGTCCATCATTTCATATATAACCAAATCAAAAATATTTATTTGAATAAACAAGCTTTAGGAAATTAATCAAAGTGCACTGCAGTTATTGTAAATGAGTAATCATATCCTATGTTGCATTAGTTGATGCTTATTTTCATTTCTGAATGGCGTCCTTTTGAATTATTTTAGTGCGTTTTATATTTTGCTTTCTCCATTACTCTATATTTGAGGTGATGCACATTTGATGTATTGTTTGATAATTGCGCAGTGACGTAGAGCTTAAGCCACAAGGACTGCTTACTTTAACAATCGTGAAGGCGGATAATTTGAAAAACATAGAAATGATTGGGAAGTCTAATCCTTATATGATTGCATATATTCGGCCACTTGAAAAGTTCAAAAGAAAGGTTGTTGATTACAACTTAAACCCTGTTTGGAATCATGTAATTCGGTTAATTGCAGAAGATAAGAAGACCTAGTGTGTTGTACTTGAGGTTACGCTTTTCTCTTTTGTGCTTTTCTGTATTGCTGGTTTCTTAGTTGTATCACAGGTGTGTCAACTTTCTTTTATTTTGTTGAATCAATTGTGGTAATGGATGATCTTATGATATCACAGGTGATATCAAAGTTGTTTGAGCTTCTTCAATTTGTTTTGTGGAGCTGTTGTGCTTTTTTGAACCACAAATGCCGTTGTTGTTGATTCTTTCGTTTGATGGAGCCGTTTTTTTGCAAATCGCAATCACAAATAGTTTGGTGATATCATCTCTTTTTATGCCACATACAAAACAAACAAGTGCTTTTTAATTTGTAATATCCCCTGTGAGATTTCATTGTTTTTTGTACATTTTGTATATATTATCACCTGAGATATTCTCTTTCCAGGTACATGATGGTTTTTGTGCCTTTTACTGCGATTGACAATCACATGAGATGTGTTACTGTTGGTTCTGGTCCGCTTAAGGATGAAACTACTGAATCTTGTATATGGTTATTCCAAGCATTCAAGAAAGCTTTTGTGCGTTATCCGAATATCATTGTAACTGGTCAAGATGGTGCTATGCGAAAAGCAATTGCATCCGAGCTTCCTGGTTCCAAGCCCCGTCTTTGTCATAAATTAGAAGTTATGTATCTTTTGTGATAAATAGTTGAAGTTAATTTTTATAAGGTCTTTGTGAGTTTATGAAATATTTTGTCATTTTATCACTTATGATAAAGCATGAAAATGATGAAATGTTTACATCATTTATGTGTTTACTTGTTTTTACGTGTTCTTTGTATCTGGTATCACTTGTGATATTCTGTTAAAAATGATGCAACACTTGTCTTTGATTTGATGTTTGTATCACTTGTGATATTCTGTTAAATTTGATGTAACACTTTCTTTGATTTTTAGAATATGTCAAGTTTTTTATTTTTGTAATTTTTTTTCTTGTTTTTATACATATTTGGTATATGTAATATGCAGTGTTATATCTCTTGTGATATGAAACATTTATTGTAACACAAAATGCTAAGAGTACACATGTGATAAATGAATAAAATGCTACATTAATACTTTTCCATAAAAATGATCATACCAAGTCACTTAGTGATTCCCAAATGTAACAAACTCCGGCATCATGCAATGTGGCTCGGGACCTAATAGAGCACACCCTTCTTAGGTTACCCCAAACTCGCATTGCATTTTTAAACTAAGCAACATAAGGATTGCTTCTTGCTTCAACTGCTCCTTTTCCAGTCATCTTTGTTTCATCTATGATTCCCTTTATCTAGTCATCTTTATTTTTTGTAGCAATCTTTTTTGCACCATCAGACATCATCTCCTTTTTTTGTTTACTTGATGTAGAATTATCTTTGCTGCTATTATTCATAAAGTTTCATATGGATTATTTATCATCATGTGCCTCGCAAGCACGTCCATCTGTAAATATTAACAGGTCATGATTATTAGAGACCAATATATACTCGTTTATCACTTGTGATATTATACTGCACTTAAAAAAAAATTCGCAACATGTTGTTTGGCTTTTGGAGGAACCTGCGATATTGTGATATCATAGGTGATATCACAGGCATGTCGACTTATTCTATTTGTTGAATCAGTGGTGGTGATGGAGGAACATGTGATACAGTGTTAAACCTATCGAAACATGCACACTTTATCAATTAAGAAAATAACTGCATTACTTAATCTAACATGAAGCATGTTACAAGCTCAACATCTATTGTGATTTCTCATATTATCACAACATTCATCACATTATCATAACAATCCATCAATAACTACTAACTACCACACTTTTATTTGCTAATTTGTCGTGTATCTCATTCTAATCCTGTTCAACTTTTTGGAGGAGAATTTGATATCACAGGTGACATCATAGATGTGTCGGCTTCTTCCTTTTGTTGAATCACGTGTGATATCAAAGGTGATATCACGTATGATATCACTTGTGATATCCAGGTAATATCTGATATTACCTGTGATTTCACAGATGATATCAGTTGTGATATCACATGCGATATAACATGTGTTTGAGCTTCTTTAGTTTGTTATGAAAATCCCGTTGTAACTTCTTCAATTTGCTGATTCAACCATAGATATTGTCAAATCCCGTTGTAAAACCTATTGAAATACGCACAATGTATCCATTAAATAAACAAATCCAATCACAACTTAACTAATAAGCAAAATTACAATAAATAACTATGTGTTTGAAGCAAAATCAAACCTTTTAATTTGTTCAATCTAATTACTTAAATGATAAGTAATATTGCACTATAATAAATAGTTTATCAGTAACTAAAGCAAAAGCACATAAAACATCAAAATTATGATATAAAACAAAGATGATAAAACACACGGTAAATAGTATATCATCAAAACTTTAAATAAAAATAAAAACGAATAACTATTTATAATTATAAAACAATAACAATGAAATATCAAAAGTGTACTATACATTACATATAATAAAACTTAACAAACAAACAAATAAACCTATCAAATAAAGAAAATTTCACAAGTGATAATACAAATATCACTAGTGATAATACAGATACACAGTTCAACTTCAAATATCACTGGTGATACTACACGTATGATACTTTTCACTCACACATTTCATCAAACACTTGGTGTGCATTCATGTATACAAAGCTAACAGAAAGATCATAATATCTCTTGTTTTCAATTAGATCTAACCTCTAATATCTCATATTATCATAAAAACACAAAAATCTTCATAAAAATTCTCATAAATATCTTTCAAAACACAAATAAAATTCAGATTCAAGAACAAAATCATCACAATCATCCCATCATCACATTAATCTATCAATTAACGACTAAAAAAACACAAAAATCTTTATAAATAACAACAAAATCATAAATAAAACCACAACAAATTGTAAAATAACAACTAAATAAAGAATTGAAAGCACCGTATGATCATCTTGAGTATGAATCGGTTCATTTTGAACCGTTTTTTTCTCAGATCTGGTTCTACATGCACTGATTGTTTCATTTTTGTGTTTTTCTTTTTGCTTTTAATGGTTAAAATTGGTTGATTTGCAATTTTTATGCTAGTTTTTATTTTGGTTAGAGAGAGAAAGTGAGTTTTTTTTTTACAGGGAATTTGTGAAAGTGAGATGTCTGTGATGGGTTTGGTGGGGGTGGGTTTGGTGGGAGTAAGTTTGTTGAATTTACACAAATGGTCCATCCGTGTTTTTTAATCTTAAAAAATGTTTTTGATCCAATGGTCCAGATATGTCCATTGGTAAGTAGTGGATGTTGGGTTTCTAAAATAAAGTGCCTCTACATATTAGACCCAATCCTATGGTCCCACCTGGCATTTCCAACGTGGCAGACATATGATACATTCATTCATCTTCCTTTTCATCATATCTATATAAATAAACAAAGGGTTACACTATTGCTACGGGGCTACTCATAGCCCTGCCACCTTTGTCCCAGGAATATTCCTTTTGTCCCTCGTTTTTTTCAGTACAACACAGTTTTTTGTCAGTTTCTGTTTTGTATTTCTAACAATTTTAAGCGTTTTGCTTATTAAACTTTATATTTACAGTTCCGCATTTTCAGGTTTATAGCTTTTTGATATAAATAAAATTATAAAAATATAAAAAAAATAAAAAAAAAAATAAAAAAAAAAAAAACAAAAAACATAGTGAGGGTATATATAAAAATATAGCCCCCGTATGAATAACGCATCCCTAAACAAAACACAAAAAGTTTCCTCCCTAAACAAAACACAAAAAGTTTCCTCCTTAAATATTTGCTTCTATTACGTTGCTTCGGTCGGTCATATAATAATTCATTCATTGGTATATCTATATATATAAAGTCACATATTTGTAGCCTTACCCAACCACTTTCACCTCTTCTCATTTGCATGTTTTTGCTCTATAAAAAAAAAAAAAAACTTACTACATCTAACTTCATTCAAAGGAAAAAATGTTAATGATGAATCAAGGCAATGGTATTACTACACATGAGGATCTTTTTCAGCCTGGTTACGTAAGTTACGTAACCAAACCCATGTACGGTTCCGGAATGACTGGTTTCATTCCGGAACCAGCTTTCAAAGCTGAAAGCGGAGTTACGTGTAACAACAACCTTCCGGTTTCGAGGAAACGATCGCGTGACTCCATTCCAAATGTGTTACTCAATGAAGATGTTGTTGCGTCTCAGATGTATCAACAGCAATTGGAGATTGATCACTTTGTTGCACAACATGTAAGAATCGTTTAATGTTTATTTTTCTCCGTCCCAAAATAACTGTCCAGTTTCAATATATTAGAATAACAGGGTATGTTTGTTAATTAAAAGTAGCTGTTAGCAGTAAAAAAAAGTGTAGTTTGGCAGGTACACCTCAACCCTGTGTACCTTTTGGTACCCATCAACCCTACCCAACAAATGTTTGATGCCTGTGAAATACCTGATCGCGGTACCCGCACTATGCTGCTAATCCATATTCGAACTCGCGACATTACAGCATGGGCCCGGATATTTACGGTAGTTGGTGGCCATCTGCGCTAAGCAGATGGTTTAAGCTGTTAGCAGTAGTAGTGAGCTGTGAGCAGTAGTCACATTAAAAGCATATCATAAAGACATAAACTATCAAAAAATTGTTTTTGAAAATGTGTTTTTGTGTACTAATTGTGTTGTGATGAACAGGCTGAGAAAATGAGAAATGAGATTAACGAAATGCGAAAGAGAAGCACTCGAGGAATGATACTCGCAGCGAACGAAGGACTAACGAAACGACTGAAAGCAAAAGAAGACGAAGTAACGAGACTAAATTCGCTAAACTGGTTCTTAGAAGAAAAACTAAAATCGTTACTTGTCGAAAATCAGATATGGAGAGAATTGGCACAAACTAATGAAGCAACAGCAAATAATCTGCAGCAGTTGCTAGCACAAGCACAACTACAACATCAACAACAAGATGATGCAGAATCATGTTGTGGAAGCAATTACGAGGAAGATGGTTATGGTGGTGGTAGTAAAAAGTGTTTGAAATGTGGGAAGAAGGCATCATGTGTGTTGGTGTTACCTTGCAGACATTTGTGTCTTTGTCATGTCTGTGAATCCACTACCACCATTTGCCCTGTCTGCAACTCTACTAAATCTGCTGGACTGCTTGTTAACATGGACACATGACTTATTCATTGGTCCTTTTTTCTTTAGTACTTTTAGCTATAGACATTTGTAATTATTCACTTTTTTTTTTTACTTGAGGAAAAAGGAATTTTTTGTTTGTTTGATAGAAATGTGTTCAACTTGCTTAACTTAGAACTTTAAAAGGTATTCAGTTATTTGTTATTTAACTATACTTTGCAGGGTAATCGCGCGATGCGGTCATGTATATTAAGTAATTTTATTTTTTCAGCTAATAATTTGTTTCATTCATACCTCTTTCTACAACTCCGTTGGTACCCACTTCCGAAAACCCATAAGCCTACTGGAAACATTTGTGGATAAAAGGTCAAGGGTTCGAATCTCGACTTTTGCTCACTCGAATTAGGTTCTACTAATCAGGAAAGTTATCGGAGCTAATTCTTTTGAAATGGACAATGGCTGGTTTCAAAAGGTATGTGGGGTCATGCTACTTAGCTAGATACATGAATTACGCCTTGATTCATTTTGTAGCTATGTATGTATGATAAGGTTGTTTGTGTGCATTGGATTTTCAAAAAGAGAAGAGGAGATACAGGCGGCTTTGTATTAATGAATCATAAAAAAAAGGTGACATTGAAAATAGCAAAAATTGTGTCGAGAGCGTATTTGGTGGCATCATTATATTTGCGTATCACCCACGAAGTCTAAACTGTCGGTCTCTTTATTCAATCACAATGTAAAAAAAACAAAAAACAATGGTGACATATACATAGTGTTAAACAATGGGGGACCCTTTACTTGTATGCATTTTCAAAGAAAGATCAATTCACTATGGAAAGTAAATAGTAAATACTTTTAAGGTGGTTGAGTTCAATGCATCATGTGATCTCAAAGTAGTACTATGTGGATGCATGCTTGACAAGGATTCATGAAGACGTACATTTGGATTTGGGTTGTTTTTACTTGTTCATATTAGGCTGGTTCAGTAAGTCAATTCAATCCCTCTCATTTTTCCTGTCACGTCAGCTTTCTCTCTCCAGCGACCTTCAGGCGATTGGGTGCCCTAGTAAAGACGACCATGATAATTAAATGTGTGTTTCTCAACGTTTGGAATATTAAATGTGTTTCACTCGATCGGACAGACGGCCAACTGATGAGACGATTGAGCACGATCTATTTTTTGCAGAAGGAAGATCGAGATGTAATCAATTGCCACACTCGATCGTTACACCTTATTGGAACCGGCCTTACTAACTTTCTTGGAAATTGCTTCATAGTACTGATAGAAAACAGTTTTTTTATGTTTTCCAAAACGTAAATGACGGTGTAAGATAATAATCATGGTCAAATGGATGTGAAAAGAAGAATCATCTCTTGGTTTAACAACCTAAGTAAGTAACTAGCTAGTTTGTCCAATAAGTGATATTGATTGATTCCTAACCACAAAAGTATCAAATTTCTATATCAACTACTAAAATTGATAACCCAATTGTTTAGATAAATGCTAATAGTGTGTATAGTTATTATTTTGAGTAAAATACGCTGTTCGTCTTTAAACTTGTTAAAAAACATCATCAGATGTCGTACTTTGGCGTTTTCATCATCGTGTGTCCTTTAAGATTTTTGATTCAACTGAGTCTCTTGACCCGTTAAGTGTATGTAAAGAAAGGAAATTTATTGCATAGGTGATGAAAGTGAGGAAATAATCTGAGAGCATTGAATATAGTATTGTAATTGTGTAGTTACGAGATGAGCACTTTGAAATTTTCAGATGTTGGGTATGTTTGGCGAAAATGGATTGTGCTTACGCTGGTCTTATTGCATTGATCTTTGGTCAGTCTTTGGTCTTTGTTGCTTAAAAAGATTATAAAAAACAGATTATTTTTATAAGCTACATGAAGTAACCTTTTATTTTCAGAGATTATGGAAGATTATTTTTTTTATAATCTCTTATAAGTTATGTCTGCCAAACAAAAATTATTTTTTAAATAGCTTATTTTTTAAAAAAATAAGCATAATTTCTCCATAATCTTGTGTGCCAAACATAGCCGTTATCTTTTAATCAAAGTTAAGTGTCTTTCATATTGGTTGGGACTGAAAATGAATTAATTGTTGGCACATCTACTTTTTTTTTAAATTGGTTTTTATCATTTAATGCGAGTCTTCTAAATGGGTCACTTAACTTATACAGTAACAATGTGAAATGGTGGGTTTGGTTTGATAATGCAAAAACCGATATAATTTGTTAGGTGAGTGGAGACGAGATGCATTATTCCAAAACTGTTTGTAAATTGAAACCATTTTCTCTTTGGATCATTAAAAAAAAAAAAATCATAACATCTAATCCAAATTTTCTACTACTTCATCTATCGTAAAATATGTATTCACTGTAGAAATGAAGACGGTTTAGGAAAATGTAAATGTTACATTGTTGACCATTCCGTGCTTTAAACTTCAAATTATTTTACACATTTATTTTTAGTCATACCATAAATAAGTTTCAAATTTTGCATCACCAATTTTTAATACAATAATTCCGAGTAAAAATAATCCTTGATTACAATCAAACCGGGCCAATAAGAGAGCTTTATTTTACCTCATGAAACAATTAAGATAGCACAAGAAGGTTGCAACAAGACGACTCTTAACTGTAAATATAACACGAAAGACTATATTATGATTTCCTCATGTGTATACCATCTTTAATAATTTTTGGTTGTATGCGTCTTACAACAACGGTTGAAGCATATACTAGCTTATTAAGGAAGAAGCCAACGACTTTTATCCCACATCGATAATTGAGATTAAAATTTGTTATGTTATATAGTGAGTTATGCACTAATAATAATTCAAGTTGAGTTTGATGTATTAAGTTTCTTGTAGAATATAATGATTGGTTGATACATGTATCAACCTATTCATATATATTCACCACAAATTGTACACTTTCTTAATTTTTGTCAACCTTTTATGGTCAATAATAGATATGAGTGTTTATCTTTATTTAGCAATTTTGAAATAATATTTTTATTTTTATCAAAATGAAACATGTTTTTAGGTATCAGATTTAGACATGTTTTGCATAAAATTTGGAATATCAACAAGCTCCTACTCCACTTCTCGAGTTGGTTTACTATGTCAATAAGCTTTTTTTTGGTGGAGAACTGTATAATGTCGGTTTTACTTTTACTGATACAAAGTTAGATATCGAGTCCTAATCGAGGTATAACCAACCTTTTTCTATCTATGTGTTTTGAGGCCTAAAACACTAACTTCCTAACTCTCTCTAATTTGGTGCATGATAATGTTTATGAACTTTCAAATAGAATGGTGAAATATGATAGCACAACAAGGTTGCAAATAGAAGACTATAACTATAACACAGAGAGATTGAAGTTCTTCTTGTGTTCTTCTCTTACTTGGATAAATATAAAACAAGATAATGATCAATGTTACCTAATGGTAGAAAATGTTTGCAAGAGGTGATGAAAAAAGAAAGCAAAAAGCTTGTGGCTGGATGGATTAAACAATGACGGAACCAGAGAGCCGTCAGATTTGCAGGATTCGTAGATCCTGCACCAACACAAAATTAGCCCACTTTGAATAATCATTTACTTTTGTTTGGAATAATTCCTATCTAGAATGCATGTGAAAGACTTGAGCCAAACATGTTTGATGCTTGCATAAAGTGTTAAACACTCCAAGCTTAAAAATGGCTAATAAAGGTTTTTGTGCAAAAACACATTTAATGCTTTCTTTTTTAGTCTTGGATTATTGCAAGAATGACTAATCTATTTGTTCATGCAAGATGAAGTATGAATTAATTTCTTAAAAGGAAGATTATTGCTAGTTGGAAAAGAATTTTATAAATTTTTTTTTCTAAAACGAAAGTAAATTAATTTATGTGAAAGTTTATAAAATAATGTAAGGTTTTAAAAAAGAGCAAATTCTTTAAATGCTCCGTTTGTTTAAAGTGTGTACCTTTTTTTAAAAAATAAATAAATAAATAATATAGATTGATTTCCTTAAATGCTCATGCGACTTGAGCAACTTATCCCTAACATTTTTAAATGTTTACAAGTTACCCATGCAAGTACAAGTCGCCTAAGTCGCTCAAGTTGCCCAAGTCGCCTGAGGTAACTTGTCAATATTATTGTTCTTGCATGAGACATTTGTCAACATTTAAAGAGTGGATGACAAGTCGCTCAAGTCGCCTGGAACATTTAAAGAAGTCACTTTTTTTTTTGTCTAGAAAATGTACATACTTTTGGTCGACAGGGGCATTTAGAGAAGTAGCTTCTTATGTATAGACAAAGACATTAAAACAATTCCAAACACCCTGTGGAAAACTAGAATGGGGGTTGAATAGTTTTGCCGATTTTAAGTTGATTTCAAAAACTTTTAGATTCGATATTATGTGAAATCGTATGGATGTTGAGAACGTATAGATCTAATGTTAGAAGAGAATGAGAGTGTATGAGAGATTTAGTAAGAAGAGGGGTGAGTTAGAATGAAGAAATGGCTCTCTATTTATAGGCAAATTTCTCCTCTGTTCCACGGATCCCACGGATCCCTTCCACTTGGGATCCGCTAGTGTAATCCTAGGGATCCGTGGTACGCTCCTCTTTGCCCATGGGTTTTTGGTTATGGGTCATGGGTTATGGGTTGGTCCATGGGTTTTCTTCTAGATTCAATGTATCTAAGTATACATTGTATCAAGTCTTCATTGGTATGGGTTAAGATCCATGGGTTATGGTCCATGGGTTATGGTTTTACCCATCCTAATAAACTATTACAACAAATGCTTAATTATTACATTTTTGTATTTAAATGGCTATATGTAAATGCTTTACAAAAATAACATGTATCCTTATAATTTTACTTAAGATAACATTACATTTGTTATCAACAAAACACAAAGAGATCAAAATATTAATAAACGTTTTTACGGTTTATTTGTATTAACAATCTCCCCTTTTTGTTGATGACAAAACATAATGTTATGATGAGTAAAACTTAAAAATAGATGTAAGTTTTGAAAGCCCTTAAGTTTTACTTCTTCTCCCCCTTTTGAAACAAAAGTTAACCCATGGAAGAAATAAACATAAAAGTGTGGAAAAATTAGTCCACGTATTACTAACTCCCCGGCCGGTAGCTCCCCACTTGTTTGAAGCGTCAAGTGAAGAAAAATAAAGATCCTACAAAAAGAAATGTTAGTAACATGCTTATATAATCTTATGATTGACGAGAATCAAGATTAGGAGCCAAGGTATGTAAACAAGGCCTTGTAATAAAACAACAAATTGTAGTGGTATGTATGCCACTTATAAGCATGTAAAAATAAGAACAAGACTTGTTCTTGAAAATGACTTCAAAAGAAAAATAATACTAAAGGTAGAAAAAATTGTGGTATTTTGGATGGTGGAAGTACAAAGGTTTGGATATCATGATCGTTTGTACTAGATGATTCTCCTAAAGGGTTTTTGGATGACATGATGAAATGTGTTTGTGAGAAGGAGATGGAGTATGCAAGCATTTTGAGAGTGATATATATAGAAAAACAAAGCATTGTAATGAATGCTTGACCCAAAATGTGGATTAAAATCTAATGATTAGATATGAATTCAAGGCATGTGATCATGAGAACACAAGCATTAGAGATCATACTCCCAAAAATGAAGCAAATGTGGATTTTTCATCCAAAATGTAAAAATAGAAGTTGAAAACAGCTTCTGTTACACGGATCCCACGGATCCTTCCCTTGAGGGATCCGTCCGGCATAAAGTGGGATCCGTGGTGCAGTGTTTCAGGTAGCACAAAATTTTCCTTTTGGAAACATTTTTGCCTAGTGTGTGCCTATATGCAAACTATTTGGAGTTTCGGTTATCTCGACCCCTAAAAGGAATAGAAAATAAACTAGAAGTGTAAAAGTATCCTATTGAGATAACCCCAAAACACATATTTAGTACATGAGTACGTAATTTTGTGTTATCAATGCTCCTAATTCATTGTTGCTTAAATGAATGTACCCGAAAACACATATTAGTTATGTGTCCCCTTTAGCATTCAAAAGACATGAGATGCAATGAAAGCGGGTTTTTACTTTGTATTAATAATGAAAAGCTATTTGTCCTAGACGTGAGAAATTGCTTTTGTGAAATTGATACTGAGGAAGGTATCATCTTTTAGAAAACATTTTGAAAGTAGGTTTTCTTTGAAAATGTGTATATGAAAAAAAATAAGAAAGTTATAAGTGGAAAACTCATCTTGGGTTTTGAAAATTTCCGTATTGTTTGTGAGTTGTGCGTGAAATAGAAATCCTAGACTCAGAAAGAAGAAGGCTAGTGTTTACATACCTTGTAGAGTCAAATAAGTTACGACGTTTGTTCCATTAGACCAAGACCAAGGCGAAGTAGGTTGAATTGTTCCCGCTTCAACGGTTTGGTGAGGGCGTCGGCTATGTTGTCTTCGGATGCTACCTTCTCAATAGAGATGTTCCCTTTTGAACATTGTCTCTTAGGAAGTGATGACAAATCTCTATATGCTTTGTGCGAGAATGCAATACCGGATTCTTGCTTAGATCGATTGCACCTTTGTTGTCACATAGGATGGCTATGTCGCTTAGATGGATGTCGTAGTCTACTAACGCTTGTTTCATCCATAGTGCTTGTTGGCATGCTTTGCCAGCGAAGACGTACTCGGCTTCGGTTGTCGATATTGCAAGTGCCGTTTGTTTCTTAGAAAACCATGATGTTAAACAACATCCCATAAAAGTACATACCCACTTGTACTTTTTCTATCAACGTAATCACCTGCATGGTCGAGAATGCATATACAATTGTTTCTACTCCCGTGCCCTTAGGATACCATAATCCTAATTGTGTTGTACCCTTAATATATCTAAATATCCTTTTACGGCTTCTAGGTGTGATATTTTGGGGTCTTCTTGAAACCTAGCACATAAGCAAACACTAAACATGATATCCGGCCTACTTGCCGTGAGGTATAGAAGGCTACCTATCATGCCACGATATTTAGTATTATCTACGGATTCTCCGTCCTCATCTTTTGTGAGTTTGGTGTCGGATGACATTGGAGTCCTAATTGGTTTTGACTCTTCTAGACCGAATTTCTTTAACATCTCCTTGATGTATTTAGATTGATTAAAGAAGATACCATCTTCTACTTGTTTTATTTGTAGACCAAGAAAGAAACTAAGTTATCCCATCATACTCATCTCGAACTCGTCATGCATGATTTTAGAGAAATCAACACACATGTCTTGACAAGTGGATCCGAATATAATATCATCTACATATATTTGTACTATGATTATATGTGACTCTCTTTTCTTAGTAAAAAGTGTGTTGTCAACTAACCCCATGGTGTAGTTGTGTTTAACTAGAAATGACTTGAGTCTATCATACCAAGCTTTTGGAGCTTGTTTAAGACCATAAAGGGCTTTCTTTAATTTATACACATGTTTGGGTTTTTCAAAATCAATGAAGGCCGGAGGTTGAGCTACATATACTTCTTCATTTATGACACCATTTAGAAAAGCGCTTTTGACATCCATTTGATAAAGCTTTAGATCATTAGCACAAGCATACGCAAGAAGTATTCTTATAGACTCTAATCTAGCCTAGGTCTCATCAAAGTCTATTCCTCTTGTTGGTTATACCCTTGAGCAACGAGTCTAGCCTTGTTCCTAGACACTACTCCGTTTGCATCTAATTTGTTTTATAAACCCATTTGGTTCCTATTATGGTTTGATTACTAGGTGGAGGGACAAGTGTCCAAACATCATTAGAAACAAATTGATTTAGTTCTTCTTGCATAGCCATTACCCAACTTTCATCTTTTATGGCTTCTTGTGTATTCTTAGGTTCTAAGGTTGAAGCGAAACAAAACAAGCTACTTTGGTTTTGAACTTGAGATCTTAATGTTCGTTCGTTTAGTTTTCCTATGACTTTATCTACGGGGTGATCTTTGGACTCTTTAATGTTTACTATTTCATCACTTAGAGGTTCTTCTTCTTCACTTATCTTTTTCTTTATTACTATGGCTTCACTTTCTATAATCTCGTCATCGACAAGAGGTGGAGAGGGTTTGGGTGGACTTTCATCAAATTTTATATTTAATGACTCTTCTACCTTCATTGTTTCTTTGTTTAATAGGACGTAAGCTTTGCTATTTGGCGAATAACCTAAAAAGATACCTTCGGTTGATTTAGGATCAAATTTTGTAAGGTAATCTTTAGTGTTAAGAATAAAACATTTACTACCAAAGACTCTAAAATGATTTAACGTAGGCTTTTTGCCTCGAAGTAACTCATATGGAGTTTTTCCTAAGATTGGTCTAATCAAGACTCGATTGAGTATATACGTTGAAGTATCAACGGCATTACACCAAAATTTTTGAGGTATGGATTGTTCATTAAGCATGGTTCGACTCATTTCTTGTAGAGTTCTATTCTTTCTTTCTACTACCCCATTCGATTGTGGAGTTCGTGGAGCCGAGAAGTTGTGAGTAATACCATTAGCGTCACAAAAAGCTCAGAATTGCACTTCATTATCGAATTCCCTACCATGATCCGTCCTAATAGACACTATGGGACTTCCTAGTTGTCTTTGGATCTTTTTGCTTAATATTTCAAAATAGTTAAAGGTTTCGTTTTGTTCTTTAAAAATTTTGTCCATGTATACCTAGAGTAGTCATCCACTATTACCAAAGTGTAGTAGTTGCCTCCATAACTTTGGATAGCGGATGGACCAAATAAATCCATATGTAGTAATTCTAGACACCTAGTTGTGGACACCATGTTTTTAGCTTTATGACTCGAATGAGCTTGTTTTCCTACATTACAAGCATCACAAAAATGATGTTCATATTTTAACTTAGGTAGATCTCTTACTAGATCTTTGGATGATAGCGATTGAAGAAGTCGCATGTTGGCGTGACCCAATCTTCGATGCCATAAGGTCCAAGTATCATCCATAGAGGTAAGACATAGTTTGTCTTTAGGTTCATTACCGATTTTAATGACATAGACTCCATGTTTCCTAATTCCTCTTCCTATGGTTATGCCATTTTTAAGTATCTTACTACCGGTTTTGGTAAAAAGTACATTGCACTTTTTATCACATATTTGTCCTATACTTAAAAGATTAAAGTTTAGGTTTTCTACGTGACACACATCGTTAATGGTTAGAGATTTGTTAGAAATCGTACCTTTACCGATGATTCTACTCTTGCTATTTCCAAACACCACATTACCTCCATTAATGGATTCATATGTGGAGAATAGATCCCTATTGCCGGTCATGTGCCTTGTGCAACCGCTATCCTTGACCCATTCATCCGGGTCTAGGTCGACCTTTAAGCATACCTAAAACAATAATAAACTCAAAAGTTTGGTCCCCATTTGTTCATGGGTCCATTAGTGTTAAACATTCCATTCATGTTAGACATGTATGGATAAGATGAGTATGCATTCCATGGAGCAAAGTTTTGAAAAGGAAAACCGTTTTGCATGTTTTGATTCCATCCCATTTGATGATTACTTTTTGGGTAAAGCGTTATTAGGTCTCCTAAATGAATTAGGTTTTGAAAAAGATGGAGCTTTGTTTCTTGCCAAAGTAGGATTATATTTTGGAGGTGGTTGTCTAGTGGTGACATGATTTGGTTTCTTCCTATTAACTATGACAAACTCGGTTCTAGATGAAGAAGCTACGTTATTGCTCTTTGTTTGCTACAGCAGATCCACGGATCCCTTTACGTACACTAGCGGTTCCCTTTTTAGGGGATCCGTGGGATCCGCCTACAACGATAAGGGCGGTTTTTCTAGTTCTTTAACAAATTTTGTTTCTTTATTTTCACTAGTTGATGGATCAAGTTGTTGACTACCTAGACCCTTTTGATTGTTTCTTTTTTTCACTATTGATATCAAGTTGTTCTACTACCTAGTGTTTTTCATTCTAGCAATTTTAGAATCTAAGTGATCCACTAGTGTTTGAAGTTGAGCATAAGTTCACATTCACCACTTGCTATTTTACCTTTCTCTAAGCGTTTTAGTTTTGCTTTTAATTCTATGACTTCTTTATCTAAACGTTTATTTTGACTCTTTAAAAGCTTGTTTTTGTTAACTAGTTTTAAGCTAATATTGCATAGTTTATCATATTCATTATGCAATGAGTCGTCATCAAGTGATGAGCTACTATAGTATTCGAGACATACCTCGTCATTTGCCATGAGACAAATTTCTTCTTCCTCCTCGTCGCTCATTCCCCACGTGGCGCTCACGAACGCCTTTTGATCATCCCGTTTGGGACACTTACTAATAAAGTGGTTTGGGTCCCCACACTTAAAGCAAGTACGATCATCCTTTGGCTTCTCGTCCTCTTTGCTTTTCCGAAAGCCTTTCTTATCATCATACGGTTGTTTGACGTATCTACCATTTCTTCTAAAGAACTTTTTAAAGTCCCTTACCGCCATAGCGTACTCTTCGTCGTCACTACTCGAAGATGAGTTCTCCTCATCGTTCGAAGCCTTTTTGGCTTTAAGGGCAAGAGATTTGTGTTTCTCTTTCACCTTTGAGGCTTCGGAATCTTTAGCAAGGACAAGCTCGTAGACTTTTAGGTTGCCTATGAGTTCATCGAGGGTGAGGATTGTCAAATCTTTTGACTCTTCGATTGCCGTCACCTTGGATCTCCACTTCGATGGAAGTGCCCTTAGATATCTCCTAACATGGTTACGGCTAGAAAAAGATTCATCAAGTGCTTGTAAAGATGTAATAATAGTATTAAAGTTAGCAAATGAATGATCTATAGTTTCCTCATCCGATATTGAAAATTGTTCATATTGTTGAACAAATAAATCAATTTTATTATTTTTAACTTGTTGGTTGCCTTGATGAGTTACAACTAAAGAATTCACAATTTCTTTAGAGGTTTTAAGCATAGAAATTCTTTAATTCCTTTTTCGGTAAAGCATTATATAAAACCATTTTTGCTTCACTATTTTTAGAAAGCTTTTTCTTCATTTCATCATTTAGTTTATCATGAGGTATGTGAACTAAATTTCCTTTATCATCATTTGAGGTAGCCTCAAAATCACCTTCAACAATAATGTACCAAAGATCAATATCTTTAGACTTCACATATGTTTCGAATCTATTTTTCCAATATATAAAACCATTAGTTTCAAGTAGTGGTGGTCGTTGCATAGATTGCCTTCCTTATAATTTTCAGAACCCATAGTGATCGAAAAGTTTTTAAAATACAATTTTATTTTAAAACTTTTATAAACTTAGCTCTTGATGCCAATTGTGGAAAACTAGAAGGGGGGGTTGAATAGTTTTGCCGATTTTAAGTTGATTTCAAAAACTTTTAGATTTGATATTATGTGAAATCGTATGGATGTTGAGAACGTATAGATCTAATGATAATGCAAGCAAATAGATAAAGTTAAGGGATAGAAATGACACAACCGATTTATAGTGGTTCGGCTACAAGGTCACCTTCCTTGCCCTACTCCACTCCCCGAGTCACCTACTCGCGAGTTCAAGCACTATGTCAACAAACTCCTTCACTTGGCGGAGAAGCCTTCACAACGTTGCTTACACTTTTTCGGTACAAAGCTAGATACCGAGTCCGTAGCACGGTGGACCAAACCAACACAACTATTACACAACAAATATGTGAAATATCAAATACAAGATCTTCGCTCAGAAATCTTGGGAGTGACAAATCAATCAAGGACCCCTTGCTTGGATGACTTGTAGAATGCTCGTGATCTCGCCTTAGAGAAGGACCTATATGAGGATCACAAATAGAAAGAAAGAAGAACAACTCTCTAGATCAAGTGATCTATATGTTAGAAGAGAATGAGAGTGTATGAGAGATTTAGTAAGAAGAGGGGTGAATTAGAATGAAGAAATGGCTCTCTATTTATAGGCAAATTTCTCCTCTGTTCCACGGATCCCACGGATCCCTTCCACTTGGGATCCGGCTAGTGTAATCCTCGGGATCCGTGGTACGCTCCTCTTTGCCCATGGGTTTTTTGGTTATGGGTTGGTCCATGGGTTTTCTCTAGATTCAATGTATCTAAGTATACATTGTATCAAGTCTTCATTGGTATGGGTTTAAGATCCATGGGTTATGGTTTTTACCCATCCTAATAAACTATTACAACAAATGCTTAATTATTACATTTTTGTATTTAAATGACTATATGTAAATGCTTTACAAAAATAACATGTATCCTTATAATTTTACTTAAGATAACATTACATTTGTTATCAACAAAACACAAAGAGATCGCAAAATATTAATAAACGTTTTTACGGTTTATTTGTATTAACACACCCCTCTTAGGAAAAGCGAATGAAATTGCTTGTCGTATGGTTAGTAATTTGCAGTGTTCTAAAAGGCACGCTACGCTTGCTATAGAAGCCGGCGTACCTCGGCGCTAAATGAACCAAGGCGAGGTCTAGGCGTCGTGTGAAAAGGCGTGAGATAAGGCGCGAAAAGGCGTGAAAAGACGCGCCTTTTGGTAAGGCTCGGCGCCATTTTTAGAAGAATTTAAGGGATTTACGGATTTGTGCTTGAATTTCTAGTATTTGGGCTATTTCCTTCTTGAGCTTCGTTATTTCAAAACTTAATTCCTATTTTAGCCTCATATTTGGGCCTGGTTATTTGGGATTGGGGCTTTAGTTATTGAAATTGCTCTTAAAAAATGATACAAAATTATAAATACATAAATCTATAAATATGTTTTTGCCGCCTTAAGCACGCCTTATAAAATGCAAAGGCTTCACAAAGGCTTGTAAGGCTTGAGGCGTGGCTATGCCACCATGCCACGCCTCACGCCTTTTAGAACATTGGTAATTTGATGACCATTGGTTAGTCCGTCATAATGATAACTGAATTTTGATGATACTGTAGAGTGCAAACTTTTAGATGACTCGATATTTTAACATCAAAAAAAAAAAATGACTACACTTGGAAAATTTTAAACCCTTTTTACAATAGCTGTTAAAAAAAAAAGTTAAAACCAAAACATGAAAATTGAGAAGACAAAATGGCCCATCTATGTGAAAGCTTTGCATTGATTCAAAACTTATGCCGAACCATTTGGAAGGACCTTAAACGGGCAGGTCATCAACTTAAACCATGGACCTTCTTGATTATTCATTGACCCCATTTGGGAAAATAATAATAATAATAATAAATAAATAAAAATAAATAAGTAAATAAAAATTTCCTTTATCATTTTTCTTTCTTATTAATTAATCTTCTTGAATTGATTACTTTTAAAATATTAACAAAATGTTTCTAAGCGTCGTTATATTTTAGTTAGGGCGTAGACGAGTGTATTGCTCGCGAGCTATTCAAAATCGGCTCGGTAAAAGCTTGAAATGAAACGAGCCTTAATGAGCTCCAGCCCGAGCTTGAGATATCGAGCTCGATTAGGCTCTCGATCCTAAAACGAGTTTTACATAAACAAATATTCAAAGTTACAATGTTTTTTGTAGTGTATCCCAACGTTTTGGGATTTACATCGTTTAATCAAAGTTAAGTGACTTCCATATTGGTTGGACTCAAAACTATTTAATTGTTGGCACATCTACTTTTATCTATTGGTTTTATCATTTAATACAAATATTCAAAGTTACAATTTTTATTTTATTATTATTATTTTTTTTTTAGACTTATTTCAAAGTATTTTTTTTTAATTATTTTTTTAAAGACGAATGGAAATTCTATTATTACTTCTAATAACGGATTACAATAAGATGGCGTACCAAACGGGCAACAAGCTGTGCCGCAACCCTTTTTTAAATAGCAAAACCAATTCTATTAAAAATTAAATTTTGTGACTTATGGGTCGCAAAATTACTTTGCACAACCCGTTGAACCCTAGTCAAAAACTCCACAGCTGCCGAAGCTAGGAACCCAAATGTATCAAAAGCAAATGGGGTAAATACGTGTTGATTCTCTAAACAAGCTTTCTCGTGTTTAGCAACTTTGCTCGATTCCGATTTCAACGCCGCTTGTCATAACAAAACCCATTGTCCCTTAGCCATAAGAGGGACACTCCGGTAAGATCCACACAAGCATGTTTCCCCCGGCCCATCCAAACACAAGTATATCAGCTGGCGTAAAGTAGACCTTCCTTAAAGCGGATTTGTCAGAAAGTTACAATGTGATGGTGGGATTGGTTTGATAATTCAAAGACCGATAGACTATGCACTTCTCTTGAAGCCATTATAACTTGTTAGGTGAGAGAAGACGAGATGCATTCTTCCAAAACTATGCTTAAAATTTGGATGATCCACCTATATTTAACTCCAAACCGTATGTATCACAAACAAGCAACGTGTACCTACCTATATGTATTCAGTATCGTGTGATATAATGTTAACATTTCTTTGTTCAACAACTATGTGAATTGAAAGCATTTTCTCATTATAACTGGATAATGGTATCTTAAAACATACTTTGAGAAGGCAAATGCACAATGGTTTCTTCAATACACCGAAATAATTAGCAAATATTTGGTATGCTATCATGCTATGTTACCACCTAGAACGATGACATACCAACAATTAGTAGTAGTAATATATTGTTAGTAACCTTTTAAGCAATATATATCAACCATTTTGCAAGCCTTCAAAGTTCATATCTCCAATAATGATCTTTCCTATCAATGTAGTAATCTGTCGTATACAACTTTCTAGTTTGCCTCAAGCCAAGCAAAACGCTAGCTATAATTCAAATTTGATTTGTACTTTCCATTTGTAATGAAAAGTTATTTGATATTGCTCCAACATTGCCTAATAAGATACAACATGCTAAACTACTATACGAGCTTGACCTAATACAAACTATGATATACATACAATACGAGTCCACTAATACCGTGTAAGTAGGGTTTGTTTCCTTAATCAATAATGAGAATGGTTTACAATATGGATTTTTCTAACGTGTGCCCTAAGGGCACATGTTAAGCATATAAAAAAGACACCGGGTCTCACAGAAAAGGACATAGGGATCCACAGAAAGTACAATTTATGTGGATCCCTGTGTCATTTTCTGTAGGACCCGGTGTCTTTTTAGTGTGCTTAACTAGTGCCTTAAGGCACATGTTAGACAAACCCTTGAGAGATACTAGTAATATTTATGATGCTAGTCTATAAAGTGCCAATGGAAGTCACAAAATTTGAATTGGAAATCACAATGAGAAGAGGTTGGCAATGACTGTTCTCAATAATGAGTGAACAACAAAGACCACTTTAGTTCATGATAAATGTGAAGTCTATACTATCAAGATAAGATGATGAGGTAGATGAAGTTGCTAGTGTGTTGGGTATGATAGGGATGCATGCATATGAGGTACAACCCATTCCATTATCATCAATAGAATCACTACTCTTGTTTATGTAATGTCAACTCATCCATCCACCACTGCCCCCATTCCAATTCTAGTTCCACTTTCATCTATTATTTGGCCAATTGCTCTTCTTTTCCAACCAATCAAATTTATGGCATCCAACCAAGGTTGTCAAGATCGGGATCCAACCCAGGATCGTTTTCGTCTTTGCAAGATCGTGATCGTAAGATCGGATCGGGATCTTAAGATCCTGCTATAATGTTATTTCTTAATAGTTTATGTAATTTTATACAAATCTATAAATTCTAATACATTATAACCACAAAATACTATGAATGTTTCATATAAATGTTGTCCTAAATTATGATTATAAAATGTTTAAAAAGATTAACATGTTTTTTTTTTGAATTTTACAAACAAACAACCCATAAATTTGTAGTTTTTTAGTTTATAATCCGAGAAAAGCAAGATCGGATCGGATTAGATCGTAAGATCGTATGGTCAAGATCGAGATCCTATAAGATCTTAAGCTTGCAAAGATCCTATGTAGGATCCGGATCGTTTTTGCTTTGTAGTATCGTAAAATCGTAAGATCCTAAAATCAGGATCGGAATCCTGAAAACTATGCATCCAACCCCTCTCATTCATTATTCAAAATAAAAACTCATATGCTATATGCCACTATGGTATGAACAATAATAGTGTCTTCTAAAGAATACTAGTGATCAAATACATTGTTCTTGAACAATTTTTATGGGTCCTAGAACACCTTTATGAATAAACATATATTCTATCAAACCTTGACCTAGTATTTATTCATTTTATTTTTTCTTTTATTCTAGCATGAATAAAATATTTGGATTCCACAGAAATCTTGGAAAGCCCAAGTGTAAGGAATAATTTTGGCATTTTGCGAATGGTGGGTCTAGTGTGATTATTACTTTTTTAATGTTTTCGAAGACTCCTAGTTGCAAATGACACCGTTTTATGATTGCTTAATCTTTTAACAATAAAAACAAAGAAATGATATACTCCCTCCGTCTCATAATAATAGTCCATATTTCCTTTTTGGGATGTCTCAATTTAATTGTCCACTTTCCATATTAAGTAAAAACAAGAGAATCTAAAGGAGGAATATTCTATTTGATTGGTTCAAAATGAAAGTGGTCCCACTTTTATTAAACTATGTGTTTCTTGTCTCCTGACAATAATTTTGAGACGGAGGGAGTATTATTTACCATTCCATGTGCAACCTTTATATCTTAAACACGTCTTTGCACAATAATACCCGTAATTTAATAATTTGTGTAACGTATTAATTAGCTTTTATATAGTACTATATATCGGTTTATTGAATTTGTGTGACAGACGAACTCAATCTATATAAACTAGTTAGCCAAAGATTCTAATTCTATTTCTATAGTTACTCATAAAAAATAAAAAATAAAATCGAGTTAATTGCATTTTTGGTCCATGTGGTATGGCCAAATTGCACTGTTGGTCTCTAAAACTTTGAAAGTGCAATGATAGTCCACATTTTAAAGTTTGGATTGCAATTCTGGTCCCTAGATAAAGTGAAATGACTAAATTACCCTTGTCTTAAGAAGACAAGGGTAATTTGGTTATTTCACACCGATTAGGGACGAAAAATGCAATCCAAACTTCAAAATGAAGACTATCATTGCACTTTCAAAATTTTAAAAACCAAACCTGCAATTTGACCATATCACAAGGACCAAAAATGCAATTAACTCTTAAAAATCATATTATAATTCTTTTGCTTGAGTCAATTATTTGAATTTTATTCGCCTTGAGTTGCTAACATGTGATATTTAAAAAAAGAAAAAAAGAAAAAAAAGTAGTGGTAGAAAAAAATAGGATTGATGCATGCATGGGTTGCATGAGTGAGATGTAGACACATATATATTAAAAGAGAGAGAGGCGTATATATATAAACTTGGTAAGTTGTATATCTTTCTTTGTATTATTTTCTCACACACAAAAACTCTCTCATAACTTTCATTCATTATTCATTACTCAAACTCCTTGTTAACAACAAGAAGAAGAAGCAATTCATGATGATCAACATGGAATCCATGTTTACAACTAATAATTCTCAGTTTGGATATCCTCTTCTCTATGGAAATGGTGGTTATAGTGAATCATTGAATCCAGATGATCTTCTTCCTGTCGTTTCTAGAAAAAGATCAAGAGATAATAGTTCATACTCTCAAATATTTCTTGGTCAAGATATGATCTCCTCTCAGATTCATCAACAACACCTCGAGATCGATCAATTTGTCAAGCACCACGTACGTAATTATCTCATCTCTTATCTTATTCTATTATATATATCTTTGTTAGCTACAATCGTGAAATTTTACGGTGTAGTGTTAATTTTTCTAAAAGAACTCGGTTTAAGTAATTATCTCATCCCGTCTTCTGTTACACAATATTGTCCGCTTTGCCCTGATGGCTCACGGCTTTGTTTTTATGGCCCCCGTGTGAGACTTTCCGGTAGGTCACCCATACCAGTGCTACTCTCACACGAGCACGCTTAACTGCTAGTTTCTTGTGAACCCTACTCGCGGTAGACCACAAAACGCGTTGTGTCTGATAAGGCGAATGTTATTCTTAAATACCAGCATCTCTCCAGGTCTCTGTCGATGTGGGATTTTGCTAAGGTGTTACAATCACCCTTTTTGCCTAGGTGTTACAACAACTATGTCAACAAATGCTTTTAATTGCTAGATTTGCAAAATATAACATACTAGCTAGCTTGTGATATTGTTTTAGTTACTAAATTAGATTGTGACTTTTTTGATTAATGCAGAGCGAAAACATGAGACTCGAAATCGAAGCGAAACGAAGAAAAACTTCAAGGACATTAATAGCGGCATTAGAGGAAGGCTTACAACACCAATTACGAGCAAAAGAAGACGAAATAACAAAAATGATGAAGCTAAACCAAGCCCTAGAAGAAAAACTGAAATCAATGTGCTTAGAAAATCAAATATGGCGAGAATTGGCACAAACAAACGAAGCAACAGCCAACGCGTTACGCAACAACTTGAAATACGTATTGGATTACAAGTTAGGCGCAGACGTGGCTGCTGCTGAAGATGCTGAGTCGTGTTGTGAAAGCAGTAATGACATTTCGCAACACGACTCAGCGTGTAAAACAACAACAATACCCAATCACGCCAGAGAGTCATTGGGCAGGAGAATAATGTGTAAAAGTTGTGGCAAAGAAGAGAGCAGTGTGTTGGTGTTGCCATGCAGACATCTCTGTCTTTGTTCAGGATGTGCTCCCTCTCACCATGTTTGTCCAGTCTGTAAATCCACCAAAAACATCACTCTTCATGTGCATTTGTCATGACCTCAATTATTTTTTATACAAAAATTTATGCTTCAGTGCCTTGTATATATATTGTTGATTAATTACATTTGTAGTTTAGTATTCGTTGATTCGTTTTTTATTGTATATTGTTTAAGTACAGTACTTAAAAAGTGTATGGTATCTTCCGTACTAGCTAGTTGCTCATATTATACTAGCTAGTATTCTAGTTATCTTTTAAATACTGCATGTTGTAACTTTTGGAGCTTTTAAGCAAAGGACCACTTGTTAAAAAAGGGCTTAAATCCTTGGCATATAATTTGGGGTGAGAGAAGCTTAATATCATCAATCTCCATAGGAAAAAAGGTGCATGCTTTAGGAGTAAAAGTAAAAGCTAAGGAAATGTAACTACTTGGAGTAGTGCTATGAAAATCAGATCGGATCGAAAATCGATTTAGTTTAAAAAATCAGATCGAAGATCGAACTGAAATGTTTGGTCCATGTTTAGATTGGTCCAGTCCGGTTCGATTGGTCGTCTGATTCGATCCAACAAAGCATATTGCCTGGTTTTGCTTAATACTGAACCGGACCGGACTGAACTAAAAACCAAATATGAAAAGAAAGGTGAACCGAAAACAAGACTAAAATATGTTCGGTCTGGTTCTTGGTTTACTCCGATCCGCGATCTATTATGCTTGTCCCTAACTCGGAGGTTTAAATAACCAAAATTCAAATGAAAAAATGAAGAAATAAATTAAGGTTGGTCAAAGGTGGATTTTATGAGTATATTATTGTCAACCAAAAGAAGAAAGTGACACGTACATAGAGGAAATGTACACGTAGGAGGATAGTGTGTGGGGCCCACTTGTGTATGTGCACGTAGATGTAGGACCCACCCATGCAAGAAGAGTTAAATGTGAGCCGTGAATTGTGGAAACAAATTGCGTATAAAAAAGGGCAGAAAAAAAAAATATATTATTCTAGCAAAAAAACAACAACAAGAGACGTGAAAAAACATGGACTAGCTAAATATAGATATAGATAGATGTTAACTGCAAACCAACTTCCATTCAATCTTAATCAAACATTTAATAATAAATATATATCGTTATCTTCATTATCACTATTCGAGTTATAAATGGTTATTTATATCCAGGGCCGGCTTTAGGGGAGTGCAAGATATGCGATTGCACAGAGCCACCGTTTGACGAGGGTCACCAAATTTTATGCACTTCTATTATATATATGAACATAATACGAGACTTGAGCTTAATTAATTCATGCACTATTTATGCATATATGTATTATATGTGTATTTGAGGACCTTTTTGTGATAATGACACGAGACCACTGAAATTAATGAGACGGCCCTGTTTATATCTTTCGATTAGGCCTGCGCCATGTCAGCTTTCTCTCTCCAGCGACCTGGGACAACCCGGATGCCCCAGTCGATGACCCGAGGATTTGTATACGTTGGAAAATGGGAGAATAGCAAGAGTAACATCGAGTGTCAAGAGAACCGATGTTCCCTTTTTTGTCCAACGACCCATGTCCCAACCGATGTCCCACATTCGAGGCAACCGATCTCCACATCGGTTGAACCTCCCAAATTTCGTTTAGCAACCGATTTCGTATACTCGACTGCGACTAGCCTTATAAGTCGTGAAAAGTATGTCATGAAGTGCCTAAAACATTATGGCTCTTGATAGGCCATCGGTCTAATATCTATTCATTTAATTATTGTTATACTTGGTCCATGCATGTATACAGCCTATAGTAGGTGGTCCACAAGTGCGTGCATATCTAGAAATAAATATAGTTAGATTGGGAAAACTATAACAATTAATATGACAAGTTCTTAAAAACTAGAGATATGTATACATAGATATATTGTATCTCTTTGTCAAAGCTGCATTAAAGTTGTTGTGTTTATAGAGAGCATCTTTTACACGAGTATATGTATAGGGATATGTTATAGGAACCTCTTTATGGGTCAATCATACAAATCTCGAAGCGTATAGTATAACACCATAATGTATACAATATAATCTTTTTATGCGTGCAATGATTGAAAACCCCTTATAAAAAGCCCGTATAAACTGACCCATATGTAGATTAAAGTGAATTATTATGAAGAAAATGCATGCATGTGTATTGTGCAAAACTAACTAGGTAATAATGGTGGCCCATGCATGAGGACCATATTTCATTTCTCGCTTTAAAAAACTCTCCTACACGTAACAAATGTGATTCACTGCCCCCACTCATTTATTACACATTTCTTTCACATTTTTTGTATTTTTTGAACAATTTAGAGATTTTATAAAAAGCTTCAAGCCATTGTAGAGATTACAATGGACAAAAACAAATTTTCAAATTGAAGGTTTGATAACCACAATTTTCTAAGGCTGTCGTTTGCAAAACTCTAAATAGAACCGTTTGATATCTCTTCTATACGAAGAAATATAGTCGGGTTTCCTTCTTCTCAACAATACATGCGGCTCAATAATGAATTTTGGTTGGACCAAACAATCTAAATTTATTTATGAAGCTTCAATTTATTACTAGTAGGTTACGTTTGTTAAGATAATATCGTTAACTTTTTCCAAACTTGATACTCTTCAGTCTCAAAATTATTGTTCCTCGACAAAAAACATACAAATTAAATCTGCTTTGATTTTTGTAAAAGCCATTGAAAGAAACACAATTATTGTAGTTATATCATCATCTTCCTAGCTTTTTAAATAAAACGTGTTTTTTTTTTATTATTATTTTTTTAACATTATTTATTTATTTATTTTTGCTATAAGATATAGTTATAAAATGTGATAAGTATATGAGACTTATTTTGATATTATTGTGGGTTTTTCTAACTTGTGCCCCTATGGCACAAGTTAAGCACAATAAAAGTACACAGAAAGTATACCGAGACCCATATAAAGGTACACTTGTCTGTACTTTTATGTGAATCCCTGTGTATTTTTCTGTAGGCCTCGGTGTACTTATGATGTGCTTAACTTGTGCCCCTAGGGCACAAGTTAGAAAAACCCTGTTATTGTTAATGCTAGGATGAGAAAGTTAAGCCACACGTATTAACAAGGGATTAGTTGAGCTTAATCGCTTTCGTGATTTGACTAGACACTCAAACCCACGTTACAAATATTTTATTTTAATACCTACAAAAGAAAAGATGAATAATTCGTGGATCCACCCTCCAACCAATTAATTGAATTTTCATGGCCACCAAACATTTCTTATTTTTATTATCATATCATCATATGATAATGACAAAACATTAATTGATGATAAAAAGTCGAAGCCTCTTTTGTTTTAATCCATTTGTTATTATTTGTGCTTTTAATTTAAAATATAATCAATGGTGTAAGATTTTGTCTCTTTTCCTTTAAAAGAAATATAATGGCATAACATGTTTTGCTATAACTACTTGACATTAATTAAATCAATAAATAAAAAAGTTGTACTATGCTTTCAAGAGACAATATATAAATATTTATCATTATTTAGCATTATACAAGTCATGAATGCATAATATTACCTCCGTCCCAAATTATAAGTCCAGTTTGACTTTTTGACTCGAACTTTGACGTTAAATATTTTTGTTTGTATTATATAATACTTTATGCAAAATATATAAATAGATTGTGTTTTAAATGCATTTTCATTTGGTATAATATTCATCAAGTGTTATATAATACAAACAAAGATATATAAGGTCAAAGTTTGAGTCAAAAAGTCAAATTGGACTTAAATTTTGGGACGGAGGGAGTATATGTTACGGGTCCGTTTTGGTTACTAATTGTCAAACATTAACGTCATTGAATTTATGGAGTATTTGCATCTATCTATACAATCTTGTCTTCTCTCTAATGGTAAAATATAAGTGTCGGTATTTTTAGTAAAAGGTGTTGTTTAAGCTTATATAACATAAGCCGTGTTCGGTTAATATAATATAAGCCACAATTTTATGGGGTATTTTGACAGTTATGAGCTTATATAACATTGACAAAGTTATATTAACCCATAAGTCAAAATAAGCCACAAAATTATGGCTTACGTTATATAATAAGCTAATAAGCTCATATATAAGCCGAAACAAACACCCCCTAATATGTTATAAGCCCACACACATTTAGAAATAAGGTTGAAGTTAGAACGAAGAAATGAGATTAATCCGAATTTCTAACTAAACGTTATTGGATCATTTGTTTATTTTCTTATAAAGTGTCAGCCAAAAATGATGCACAAGGTCAAGGTTTCTTCTTGAATCATCTAAACTTTCTGAAGAATTTGTTATGGATGATTAAATAAGTTAACGAGAATAAATCTTTGAATGTTTGTAAGAAAAATGATGGCTATATAGATTGTGGAGATTTAAAGAGTTTGCATCTTGGTAATAGATTATTATGTTGATTAATATCATATAGCTATAGAATATGGCTCTTCACTCACTTCCCATCAATGTTTTCAAACCCGGGTCGACCCGGCCGGTTCAACCTGTCGGACCGGTACCCGGCCACTAAAACGGGTCAAAAAAATCCGGGTTTCTAAAACCGGGTCAACCGGTTAGACCCGCCGGGTTTTGAGTGACCCGGGTCATGAAACCCGGCCGGGTTTGGTTTTTTCAATTTTTTTTTATGAAAACCGGGTTGACCCGGTTAGACCCGGCTGTCTAACCGCTTGACCCGGTGATCAAACCGGTTGACCCGGTCGGAAAAAATAGAAAACCGGGTTGACCCGGTGGTCGAACCGGTGACTCGACCAGGTCGATTAAAAACCCGGTTTTTAAAACATTGCTTCCCATAATACATGTGAATGGTTTGATGATGATTTAAAGTGTTAAAAACATTAAGATTTTGCTAAACATTTCCTTAAGAGCTGTGTTTAATAAACAAAAATAAAAATATGCATAATTAAGGGTACATAAGATCGGTTGAGAGATGATAAATGCAAGAGGTGAGTATATATTATTGAAAATACAAGTAATTAAGACGTGTCTGAATATTTAAACTTAACACTTAAGGCCACATTTTGCAAATTTCAAAACCTAATAATAGTATGGATTAGTAAAGTAAAATAATGATGGTAAAAAAAGAGAAAGCAATGGGAAAAGAGATGTCGTTACGGGGACAAAACAGTAATGAAGTCGTAATTGAAATTATGAATTAAAGTGGTCCTAGTACTACTTTTAACTTGTTCATCAAATCTCATCACCTTTTTCTTTATCCATTTTCTTTTTAAAATAATTTATGAAAAGCAAAATTGATTTATGGTAACATGACGAGGAAGAAGATAGTGAGTGACCCAATGGACCCCCAATAGACATGATCATCGATATATATGTGTCCATCTTTTTGTTTCTTTTGGATGTGTCACTTTTTTCAAAGCATATCTTATTTTGTTTTCATCTTAGCTTTAAACTTTAGTCATTTGTACACACTCAAACAAATTTGTTTGTTGGATCTAATCTAATCTAAGCATGAACTAATGAACCAACTTCTAATGGTTTTAACTTTTAAGATAACCAATAAGCAAGGGCATTAATCTTTTGTATATATATACACAGTGGTGGACCTAAGGGGTTTTCGGGATTTACGAGAACCCGATAGATGTTTGTCGTCTAGTGTAAACTTTTGTAAAAAGTTTCAGAATTTCATAAATGAATTTAGCCCCGAAATTATGTGTTGTGTAGTTAATATACTAATATTTCAAAAGACATACATGTCTTCTTAATATTTTTACTAGAAATCTTATGATGTGTTTAGTTTTTGAAAAATGAGAAGTTTCTTAGAAAAGTTTTCTAAAAAACATAGAGGAAACACAAAACGTGTTCAAAATGAGTATTTTTTGAAATTTCTTTACTGAAAATAGAAAACCTATTTTCTACTATTATTATAACTACAATTTAGATAACTTTAATTTAAAGTTCTCCAGTTTTCAAAAGATTTAAAAAAAAAAGTTTACTCTATTCTAAGGAAAACTAGATAAAGAGAATTAATAAAACTTTGTTGCAACCAAACGCACCCTTACCTTTTAGTTGATTTTTATTTCTCACTCGCAAATAAAAAAAAATGTACATCTCATGACTTACTGTCCTGGGTCAGCTCCTGTATATTCATGCACAAATAATGCTGATAAGACGTTTTCACACGACACTCTGAACACTCGAGACTCAACCAGCCAACAACATGGTTGAAAACCATATTTCAACTCCTTATATAATACTAGCCTAAGACTAGAGGTGGCAAAATAGGCGAGTTGGGCGGGCTTAGACAACAGATCAAACAGGCTCGGGTTCTAACAGGCACGGGTCAAATAGGAAAAGTTCAAAAATATGAGTCAAAAGGGCAGGGACAAGATGGACGGCCTTAAAAATTGGATATCGTTTAGAAAAGAAGGATTTCATGTTCATTTGTTAACTATAACTAATAAACTAAACTTTATTGCTAAATTGACGCCATAAAAAATAAGTTAAAAATATTAAAACGAGCAAAATATATTAGCTTTACAAAGTTTAAAAATATTGATTAATATAATGGAAAACTAAAACAAACTAAAAACATAGACTAAAAAAAACTATGATGATTTTAACGCACAAGTGAACTAGCTAGAGTCTACCATCCATTATATCCATTATTAATAAAGTCTACTATTATTTTTGCATAGTCAGTCCCATTGAAAATGTTCATGCTGCCTAAAGAAGCCCCCAACTTTTTGCATATGAGCAGATTTTGCCACCTATAGCTAAGACCCATTGTTGAAAATAAGGATGGCAATTGGGGATAAAAAAAACCCATAACCAGCGGGTACATGCACGTGAATGGTTGGATAATCTGGTCAATTTTCACCCACGAGTAGGTCGTGGGTGAAACTTTGTACCTATCGGTGGGTGGGGGGCGGGTGACGATAATGTATACCCGTCACGAGTAAACCTATAACACCAATTTAGAAAACCCACGGGTGTACCCGTCTATAACCCATTTGTGTTAAAGTAAATGGATTATACTAATTAAAGATTTGTAAGGTTATTGGTATATATTTAATAAATACAACTCTTGCTGGTATATATTTAATAACTACAATTCTCTAGACCAAAACGTGAATATGAAAGATCAAACCATCAAATATATATATGCATGATACATCTCAGATCGTCCATACTCAAATACTCCTTCTCGTCTTCTCACTCGATATTCCGCTCACCTCTAGCATTACTTATCATGTAAATAGTAATACATCTACATAGTTAGTCTAGCTTCATAGTTTTGTAAAGTTCATGTTTGATTTGGTGCAATGATTTCTAGTTTGCTAGTTCCATACATATGTTTAAGCATTTTGTGAACTTAGTATTTGGGAATTGATAAGGTGTTTTATTATGTAGTTTTAATATCATGTTTTTTTTCCAATAACCTATAGGTTTACCCATGGGCAACATATACTCGTGGGCATTTTCATGTGTAGAAATTTGTACCCATTTACGGGTGACGAGTGAGAAAAAAACCGCAAGGGCGGGTGATGGGTTAGAAGGACCATTGCCTATTGTCTGCGAGTGCCATCCCTATAAAAAAACATATTAGATAACAATGTAATGGAACATGATTGTCTTAGAACTGGACGTGACAATGAGTGTTTTCACGCGTGAAGTGGTCATCTCCATTTGTGGTTACCGTTACAGCATACACCATTTTCACATGTGTCCGTGCAAGGTGGTCATCACTACATGTAACTATAAAAGTTTTGTGTGCTTGGCGTGTGAATGTTTTATGTATGTTTAGTAAGATATAGGTAAATGGTGAGAATCAGATGATTGTTATTGGATAAGAAAAGAAATATGCACCAAGATGAAGATGGTGGTGACCGCCACCATTACATCCGGTCTTACAAAACCCATTATATAACCCACTCACTTGAATCACAACACATGATAACTTTTGATTCAATCTTTTGATATAGTGGACAACAAGCAACACTTATTGCACCACCAACATATATGGAAAAATGTCACCACAAAAGAAAGTTGTAAAAACCTTTAACCAATCTTTAATCAGTCTAGCTATATAGTTATAATAATAATTTAAATAATTGCAAAGGCTAAGGAATTGATGGATGTTGACATTACAGGCATGGTGTTTTTGATTTGATAATGGGGTTTTTGTCAACAATAATAAGCTAGGTGGCTTTGGGTCCAATGTTATTAAAATCTTTAGTTGCATGATTGTGATTTGTGACCACTTTGTTTTTCTTGTATAATTGTTCATTTGATGTTGATATGCCATATTACCCGATTTAGACAACCATGTTGGAATTGTTAATGTTAAAGGTAGGTGCTCGTTACTATTTCCATTCAACCAACTACTCCAACACAAACAAAGGACAAAGTCTTTTCTAGATTGTAAAAGTCATTAGTGGACAATTAATTAGTATGGTGATGAATGATAATGATGCAAATAGTGAAGAAGCTAAACATCATTATCATACCATTTGAAAATGCTAAAGTTCATCAGTAAAGAAATATGGTTCAGCTAATCAATCAACATGTGCAATATCAGCATTAGACTTGTGTTATGTCCACTGTTGCAAAGTGTAACAGATCAAGTGGTATTTAAATGTCACTATATATTTGAGAAGAAGTTTGGTGTTATGCTGAAGGTTTCTTACAAACTCAGACGGTTAATTATATGATCACAGTTCCTTCGGTTAATGTTGTTTTTAATAGTGATATCGAGGCTACTTATATGACTGGACCGCCACTTATCTCAGCCACTTGTGTCTATACTTGTGTTGTGAACTAAGAAGTAATACCCCAGTTACACAATCTTCCACTGCGATATTTTGGGGGTGTTACATCGGGTCTGTTCGCCCAAAAACCAACGCCCCGACCACTGGCTAAGCGTCCAGTGGTGTAATTATTCCAAAATAAATTTTATTAAACCTCTTTATATTAACCGATTTATACTGTAACACCCCAACCCGACAAGGGTCCGAATGTCACATTATGGAGTAATATCATAACATACTAATAAAATTTTGCAAGAGGAAGTCTTATAAAATAAAATACCGAGTCATATAAATGAATGACTTACAAGGAAAAAATACAAAATCCAATATGTCAAAAATGAAATGAAATATCAAAATAGCTGCTCTTCAAAATAGGTCCAAAATGATAAGGGAAACTAGGGTTGGTTCACTCAAATGCTCCTACTCTCAGCCCAACAAAGCCCAGCATCCTACTTGGTACCTGCCGCTTGGAAAAGAAAATGAGGCTGAGCTTAAAAAGCCCAGTAAACAGATATGACAAAATAAAATCTAAACAAAATAACGATATGAAAGGAATCAAAGGAAACTGATATCAAGGTCATAGCAAATGAACAAAATGAGTCAATGAGGAACCTGCATAACACAAAATTAACGATAACCAAATAACATAATTCAAAGGAGACCAAAGCAAAGCAGCGCATCGATGAACATATATAAGTACATATGAATAACCCAACATACAAGTACTGAAACATAATCAAATAGGAGTTGATGAACAGTATCATAATCAAAACAAGTAACCAAACAATAGACAAGCAACCCAACCAGCGGATCAGCTAATCATAAATATAGCAAAACAACAAATCAGATAATCAGTTATATATAAGCTAAGCTGAATTCTATAAGAAGGCGAAGCAAACTGAATAAAATGCGAGCATGGAAATCACACAGGTCAGATAATCAACAATTAATGACAAGCAGAAATACCAGCAGAAGTATAAGCATGTCACTCACAAGTATAGGTAGGAAATACTGAACGAACATCATAATCAAATGAAGTAACTGAACAAGAATATAGCATGGCAACTAAACAAATCAACTAGTCACATAATAGCATGGTAAGCGGATAATCAGATATTAGCATGACAATAGATGAATCAAGTAATCACATAATAGCATGGTAAGTGGTAATCTGATGTATAAGCTTGGCAACAACCTGAAATAAAGTGAAATCATAGTAAATCAAATGAACTGAAGACTGGGTATAATAAGCAAATGAACTAAAGCATGAGTCTGATAGTCAAACGAATCACATAAGAATACTGAGTGAATAGGTAGTCAACTGAATGACTGAATAGGCATAGTAAACGAATGAATCAGAATATCAGATAGTCAAATAACCAAAATCAGAATGTTACCACGAGCACCTAATACTAAAGGAGATACTCCAATAGCCAAATCTAACAAATCACATATCATAACCCATATCTGTCAAATCATATCAAATTCGTCAAATCATAAGTGCACAAGGAGGGGAGACCTCTCAAGTACCAAATGGAGTAGCTAGCTGCCTAGCTCCCAAATGTGAGGGGGTGCATTGCACACACGCACCACATCACCAAACGAGTACCTAGGATGCATCCATACGCTCCCTGCAAAACAAATCATATATACATATGCCAGTTCGAGACTGTACATATGTATTCATAATGACCAAGTGATCACATATATATCATATCATATCATAAAGGGAACGTCGGGGACTAATCACAGCGCCCCACATAGTGTCATGCCATTGGTGCATCAATGCCATGGTCATGGTACCTCCATGAATAGTTAGCTCGGGCAACTGAACATAACGAATCATATCAAAGCATGTCCATAATCATATCATATCCAAACCAATCATATGAGCATAACTGAATCATATAATAGCAAACGAATATCACAACAGATCTCATAACAAGCGGATAGCAGATCGAATATCATAACGGATGAAATCATATTAAAGGAATCATAGCAAAGGGAATCATATCAAAGATAAGGAATCAAAGTCAAGGATCGAGAAGTCATGAGAATAAACCTTTAATGAGAAAGGGTAGAATATTTGTACCTTAACGCCAATGAAAGGAAAGCAAACGAATGAATGAACACGAAGACACAACGTCACGTCTTCTTCAATGAACATACACGGATTATGGTTCGTATAATACTTATTAGCTCATTTAAGTCATAATGGATTTATCGTATTAATATAAGTGTATTATCATTTTTAGTAGTGGACGGAATTAAAATACTTTAGGGTAATAATCATTAATTAGCCAAACTTAATGTTACAAATGATAAATGGCAAAATTAAATATTTAATATGACAAATATCCTATTTTAAGGCTTTATTAGACCATACTTCAAAGTATAAGGTTCGCATGGTAATTATCTCAAAGTTTAGGGTTTACAATATAAATAATTCAAAAATAAAGTTTAAAATGTATTTTATCAATGTTTCAAAGTTTTAAACGCCAAAAGGATGAACTATAGGACTTAATGTGATCAATATAATAGTTTAGGGTGTATTGTGTCATGTCAATATAGTTCAAGGTTTGCATGTGACAATGTTCTAAAGATGAGGGTAAAAATAAAAATACTCAAATATCATGCACAAATTCTTGTTATACGTATTGTTTAAATTTCAAAAATTTCATTTCACAAACTATTTTCTCATTCAACAAGCTACACACTTCGCCCTCGCTCGCGGTTCAAGAGATTTATCGACACGACTTGGTAAACACGCATAACGACTAACCCCCGACTCAACTTCTCCGACTCCCTTTCAAAACATCAAACGACCCAACCGTTGGTTCCGCGATGACCCTCTTTTTGTTTCTTTTACTTGTTTACTTTCGTTAAGTAATACATGCATGATAAATTTCCATCTCTTCTACATGCAGTAGTATTTTCATATTATTATAAGTATATTACTATAACAAGGATTCATAACATATGCATGTAGTGTATATGGTTAAGTATTAAACTTAGAGTGATCAAGGTTTACCTCCAAAAAGAATGATAGATCGCAACTGAAACAAGCACGTGAGTGCGAGACTAATTTAAACACGAACATAAGAAATCAATGAGGCACGATGAAACTCCTACTATGAACTCCAACGTAACCGGACACGAAAACCAAACTCGAAAGAGACTCGATAACCAATCACGATATAACCCTAGCGAAGACTCATCGCATTCACGATGCAACCTCCAGCGAACGAACCATCATGATCCTGACCCGAGTAGGGACCGATACTTAACATCCCGAACATAAACTCTAACGCGAAATTTGGTTGACGTGATCACCAAAACGCATGCAATCTTAGCGAGAATATAGCAACAAATATAAGGATAATGGGATTGTATCTGTGTGGTTATGTTTAGTGTCATGATTCTCAATTAAATGACGTACGTATGGTGTGCAAATATATCAACCTACATGATAGAAACCGATTCGAGATGGTTATTCTCCTTCTAAACTATAACTAAACTAAGAACTAACTCTTAAACTATTTCATTCTTTTTCTTCTCTGATTTCATCAAATGCCAAGTACAATATTTAAAGAAAGGAAACATAAACTACTTGCTACTTTTTAGGAGAACATGGACTTGACTATAACTACTAACAAAACTAATAAGGAACATGGGAACGTGATTTAAGGACTACATGCATGCTAATAGTAAAATAGGAAATGGTCTTCTAAATCTTCAGCCACGTATCACTACACATAACTGACCATCAGAAAATTAGGGGAATATGAAGATGACATTTTTGACTGATTAAGTTATATTAACTATTATGAGAATTTGGAGGAAAGTGAGACCGGGTAATATTCATGCCCAAGTGAATGTTAAGGCGTTGCATGCAGTTCGAATACTTATAAGTTACATTGATTTTATTTATCATGATTTAGGGACTATTAGCAAATGATGCACTTTATGTTATATTCGTACTCAAAACTCTAAGTGTTTCAAATTTTGAGGTTGTTATATATACCTTTTAATTTTTTATATGTTTTTGTCCGTTTTTATACGTTTTCGTTCGTTTTATACGTTTTCGTCCATTTTTATACGCTTCCACACGTTTTCTTACGTTATCATCCGCTTTTATACGTTTTCGTCCGTTTTATATGCTTTCATCTGACTTTCTTACGTTTTTGTATGCTTTTTTAAGTTCTTTTACGTTTTGTACATTTTATACGTTTTAAATACCCTTTATACGTTTTTATGCGTTTTATAAGTTTTGTACATTTTCTTACGTTTTTATCCGTTATTAACCATTTTCATCAGTTTTTATCCGTTTTTGTTCATGCTTATACATTTTTGCATGGTTTTGTACATTTATACGTTTTTAGCGTATAAAAACGAACGAAAACGAAAAAAGTACAAAACGTATAAGAACGTACAAAAACAGATAAAAACGGATGAAAACGTAAGAAAAATGGATGAAAATGGTTAATAACTGATAAAAACGTAAGAAAACATATAAAAACATATAAAAGGTACTGAAACGTATAAAAATGTAAAAAATAGATAAAAACGGATAAATACATACGAAAACGTAAGAAAGATGGATGAAAATAGTTAATAACGGATAAAAGCGTAAGAAAACGTACATAACGCATAAAAATGTATAAAAGGGTAATAATACGTATAAAACGTACAAAACTATAAAAGCATACGAAAACGTAAAAAAATGGATGAAAGCGTATAAAATGGATGAAAACATAAGAAAAAGTACGTAAACGTATAAAACGGATAAAGACGTATAAAAACGGACGAAATCGTATCAAAACAGATAAAAATGTATAAACTAGTTACTCCCTTTGTCTCAAAATAATAGTCCATATTTCCTCTTTCGGGTGTCTCAAAAAGGTTAAGTAAAATTCATTTTTGTTTATTTACACAATTGGATGCTTAGTCTAGTGGTTAGGTCATTGATTTGTGGGTGAACAAACCCGAGTTCGAGCATGTTGTGCCCCTTTTAATTTATTTCCAAAGAAAAGTTTGCACCGTTAGTCCTGAAGACTAACGATGCAGATATTTTCTCTTGCGTTAGGAGATAACGGAGAAATAATTTGTAATGTTAGCCTTCATTGACTGACTTTACTAATGGAGGGATGTATGATGACTAACTTTACTAATGGAGGGATGTATGATGACTAACTTTATGGGTATAACCGAAAACCAAACCGAACCAAATTGAAATTGATTAAACCGAACCGAATAACCATAAACCTGTAACACCCCCAAAATTTCACAGCGGAAGCGTTCGGGTCATGGGGTGCTACTAAATCAATATACACAACACAAGGTAATAAAGAATGGAAATTTTATTCCATTTCCAGAATATAGATTTATTTAAGAAATAGTTTTACATCATTGTTTCAAAGTGCGGAAGTAAAGCCCATAAAAATATATGTTATCCCATTAAAAGTTGTATTAAATATGATTGGAAACACTTCGGATGCCAATCTTCAACGAATGCCCTTGCCATTGCCCACGCCAAGTAATAAACCTGAGAAAAACATGCTAAAATATCAACACAAAGGTTGGTGAGTTCATAGGTTTAAGTTATCCAGTTTTCAAGTTGGACCACAGTTGCACATATAGCATCTCCGTGAATGACACTATATGCCAAAAAAAAAAAACTATTACGCTAGTACCAAGTTCATGCGACCGAAACTACGACAGTGTGCATGCATCTAGAAGCATGATAAATAAAAGCCCAGCAAGTGTATTTCCAGTACACTCAATCAATACGATATGATATACGCCCGACGTTTGCCTATCCGGTCAAACTCGAACGGGGGTGTCATCCCCAATAGATCTATTCATAACAATCGCGCCTCCCCAAAGGGAACTAACGGTAGCATAGTTGGGATTCAAGGTTGTTTCACGTAATAGTGTTTTCAGTTTCAGGTCCGAAAAGAGTTTTGCATGTTTCTCACCCCATAGTTTTATAAAGCAAGTAAATAAGAGTAAAAGTGGGGCTATAAACTCACCTTAGCAGTTTGATGAATAAAGCACAAAGAGATCGAGTGTGATACAACAGCGGCTCCTACCCGGAACCTAAGAACGAGATGGCATGACTCAGAATAATGATAAATGTTTAGTTTACGACCAAAAGGAGAGAGTATTGAGTATATAATTCAATAGGGAGTTATTAGCGTTGATTTATAAATATAACGATGTTACCGAGAGTTTGGTTTATTTACTTTGAGATGTGTCGGTAATTTATATTACTTTTGTTTTAAATATTCTCTTGTCTTTTAGTTGGGTTTTAGTATTAAAACGAAATGTGTCAGGAATAAATTGTTTTGACATTTTTATTATTAGTTATAAAAATGTATAAGTTTGGGGTTCAAAAATAGTTGTTAGAATGTAAAAGTATACAAAAAAAATGTCAAGTATTAAACTTGAGGGGTTAGGATTGTAAAGAGTTATATAAGTTATAAACTTTTATAGGTTTTAGGAAAAGTAACAACTCATTTAAATTTGGAGGGCTAAATTTGTCAAAGAGTGGAACTTGTAAAAATCACAAAAAAATGGCATAACTGCCACTGCTAGGATTTGAACTCAAAACCTTGTGGATGAAGGCATACGCCCTTCCCAAATGAGCCAATGGCTCTTTTTGTTTATTATTGCAACAGGTTTGTACTTAACACGTTTTAGACTGTTTGAAAATGGCTTATGTGTTAAAAATAAAATCCTCTAAGCGACACAAGAGGGATTCGAACTCTAGACACTTGGTTTGACTGCCCAACACCACAACCAACTGAGCTAGACTTTGCTTCGTGTTTTATTTCCTCAACTGATTGGTTAGATAATGTTCGGTCATGTGTTATATTTTGTAAAAAAAAAATACTCAGTGAATACTACTGAGGTCGTGCATATGCATGTATGTGTTGTTTTTGTTTCTTCTCCAAAACTTATTTTGCCATTAGATTTTCATGAAGACCTTTATAAACTCAAGGTTCACCAATAAGCACTTGTGTTATAATAGGAGACCAATTAAGCACAACTAAGTCATTCAACTTAGTTGAGTTTTCGACCCAAAAATCCAAACGAAAACCAACTTTAAACCGATTTTATAGGCACGTCTTATGAGCTCGTTTTTAAGTCGATAAGTTATGGAAATAAACTTCATGAGTCACGAGTGAGTCAAGAACTAAAATAAACCCTTCGAACAAGAGATGCCAATACTTATGTTAACTTATCTTTACGTTTTCTTTTATGTTCTCGTTTGCAAAGAGTAAGGTGGTATGAACATGATACGTGACTTAAATATTAAGACGAGAAATGAAATGAGGTTGTGAGGAAAGAACTTACGACACCCTAAAGGTGGTGACGATTCGAAGATAAAAGTGTACGTGACTAGAAAGGACTCTCGTCTCCTTATACCCAACGAATGATCAAGACCCTTTGTGATTTCTTCCTTAGCTTCCACAGTGGCGGTGTTCTTTGTTTAAGATACTGAGGATGAGGTGAGTTTAAATGTGAGTGTGTATGAGTTATGTGTTTAGTCTATATAAAGGAAATGTGTATGACTTTCACGTGACTTGCATGGTTCCAAGATTGAGGTAAGTTATGTTTTGAGCGTGCAAGGTTTCTCAGAAAAGAATGGCACGTTTTGTGTTGTCATTGTCAAGTAAATGAGATGGTTTAAGAGCATGCTTGAGGTTGTGTCATATTCAAAGTAGGCATGGAAGCTTTAGGTCCTTTAGGTTTCTAGGTTAAAGTATAGTGTAGTTAGGGTGGCTTGTCTCTTCTTTTACACACATGCATAAAAACATGTATTGTCCAAAGTGAGGTTTTGAGTTGTTTGTTGTCTTGGCTCGTTGGGTGCTCACAGAAACCAAAGAGTATACTCCAAAATGTTTGACTAATATACACACGATATACAAAGACCAAGGGTTGGGTTTTGGGTTGTGTTGCTTTTGTTTGCCTCGATGGATGGTCACAGGACAAGGACATCACACACATGCATCTCCAAAAGTAGAATTTGTTTTTGTATTTAGACTTTACTTTGGTTGGCACGTTGGGATTCACAGGAACATAATACCTCAAAAATTGACTTTGTGTTCTGCATGCAAGATCATGTAATGTTTTGTTTAGTATTTTGCATTTACTCGATGTGGTTACAGAAGCCAAGGAAAAGATACCAAAAAATTTTACATATGCATAATTGAGTTAAAATTTCATCAAGGGTGCGTTGGCTGAAGAATAAAAGGCTACGCCCAAAGAAAAATAAAATAGTTGGATCGGGTAGAAGACGCGAGCCCAATAAAATACAATGGATTGGATCAGGTCGGGTTAAGAGGCCCGGTGAGAAATAAAATATAAAAGTTTATTATATATTTATTTTATATAATTTTTATTATCGAGGTCGAGGTGAAAAATATCCCGTGACTTGTCGTGTTTAAAGTTTGAAACGAAAGAAAAAAAATTAGCCGTGAAAATTGATAGGAAAATTTACGAGTTATTACAAACCGAACCCCCATAACCAAAAACCAAACCGAATAACATGAATTACATAATTTTAATTATTTATTCATTAATTTATATGGATTTTTAGTAAAAAAAATCAAGTTTAATAAATGTTATATTTATAGTATGAAAGAATTTTAATATTTTTTTAATAAAAAATATATAAATTTATTTGATTTCGGTTTTCGATTTAGATAACTAAAACCATAACCGAACTGAAAATCAAATATTTAATTCGGTTCGGTTCTTTTTTAGCAAGTTTTGTTCGATTACAAGTTCGATTTAGTTTTGGTTTTCGATTTATTCGGGTATTACCCGACCCATCAACACCCATATGTAATTTGCAGTTTAATCTATACTAGTTATAATAGAATAATGCACTTCTCTCATATTAATTATTTTAAGATTTTCATATATAGAATTTTAAACAAATACAATATTGAAAGCATTATTTACAAGTATCTAAAGCACATATAAAACTAAAAACACGCTACTCATATATTACAATTAATACACTATTAAAAACACCCCTTCATTCAAAAATATATGTGAAAAAACATAATTTACAAGTAGTTGAAGCACAAATAAAACAAAAAACACTATTCTACACATACAATTTAATTTATCCATTCAATAAAATATACAACTATTTAACCACAATGTACAATATAATTAAACTTTCAAAAAAATATACAACTATATAACCACAATGTACAATATAATTAAACTTTCAAAACATAAATCTGAATTCAGCAGCCTAAAACAAAATAACATTTGTTCACCGAAAAATTTAGTCACATGGTACCCGCCCAAATCGATTGATGTGTCGATCTATTTAACCTAACTCGGGCTCCATTTATTCTACTTGAGCCCAATACACTCCAACCCATCATCAAACTAGTCCACTTATTACCCACTTCCCTCTTCGTAACCTCCATCTTGAACACTTTTTGTCACAAACCCTAAAAGAAGTTTATAAAAAACCCTAAAGAATTCCTATACGGGTCTAAAACTCGACCACTTGCGCTAAAGGCGGATTCGGAAGCAACGGTGGATACTTGGATGCACAAGATGTCTATTAATAAAAAACATAAATTTATAAAAAAACAAAGCACAAAGAATCTAAGATATCTAAAATTTAATAAAAAAAAAATAAGTTATTACCTTTCGCCATCCTTGATACAATTGGGAATCTTGGACTATTTACCTTCCACCAATTAAGTATGTCGAATTCTTCATCATCCTCTAGTTCAAGACGCGGTTCTTTTAGATATTTGGTCAACTCGTCTTCACCCCTACTCATCTTATTTCCAAGTTTATCTTTAAAAGCATTTAAGGAAGAATTACCACGACGACGAATTGTGTTACTACTTTGACTTGATGTTGCTTTTGGTATTTCACTTTGACTTGATGTGCCATATTTTTCTTTGTAAATGGCAAACAAGACCCCCATATCTTCCTCAACCTTCTTAACCAATTTGTCACATAATTCATCTTCGGTTAAAAATGAAATAGGCGTCTCATCACTATCTTCATCGACCTCCATGGGAATGCAACCATTTTCTATCAAATGTCTAAACCCGTAGCCTAATATTTCCGACTTCATTGTGGGATCTAAGATAACGGCAAAATACATATAATGGTTGATTTTTTTGTAATCACCCCAATATTTGTCATATTTTTTTCTCATTTCTTCTACCATTACCTTAAAAGAAGGTTTTTCTTGCCAATCACGAAGATGCTTATCAATATCAAGTACCTCACCAAACCACAAATGAGCTACGGGAGATGATACGTTTGACACAAGTTCGGTTGTTTCTTTAATTTTTCCAAAATGCAACTATCTTCTTACAAACCTCAAAATCACCCCGCTTAGGTATTTCCTCAAGGTCCCGGGCAAAACAAGAGTTATTAAAGTCATAATAAAAAAAAGCATCTTTTAACTCAATAGCGGTTTTCAACATATCATGTGTGGAATTCCATCTTGTAGGGCATAAACTTGTTTGAAGTACAAGCCTTTTCAACACTTTCTTTAAAGTTGGTCACTCTTTGGCTCGAATGTTTTATGTATTTCACGGCTAACCCTATGGTATTCACTTCCTTGTTGAATGTTTTAAACCATCTTTGACAACTAGGTTTAAAATATGAGCCATGCATCTTATATGAAAATGTTTACCACCATCATACTTATTTGGCAAATTTTCTACCAAGTATTCAAGGGCTTTGTCATTTGAAGCAATGTTATCAACCGTAATGGTCATAACATTCTTTATACCCCATCCGTTTATACATTCCAAAAATGCCCTACCAATATTCACCCCTCTATGGCTATGAATTGGTCTAAAATTAATAATTCTTTTATGCATTACCCAATCATCATCTATAAAGTGGGCGGTTAATACCATAAAGTTCATTCCTTTACAACTAGAAGTCCACGTATCGGTGGTTAAATGAACGGTGGTGGCATTGTTGCTTAAGAAATTTAATAGGCTCTTCCTCTCGTCAAGAAAAAACTTAGAAACATCCCTAGCAATAGTAAAACGAGAGGGCATATTTAATCTAGGTTGCATGTTATTTCCAAATTTAATGAATGCCGGGTGTTCTACAAACTTAAACGGAAGCTCCGCAAGAATAATCAACTCAATCAACGACTTTTTAATCAATTTTTCATCATACTTCCAAGTTTCTAAAGTACAAATGCTACTATCACCCTCAACATTCTCCCCAATCTTTTTCTTAAAAGCTAGTTTTTTTTGTTTCTTAATTTTCTCAATATCGGGGTTGTTATCACAATTTGCATAATGAGTATTCAAGTGTTTAGTACCATGCATTTTTGAATCGGCTTTGAGAACCGCATCACACCATTTGCAATAGGCCATCTTAATGACTTGACCATTTTCATCCGGTTCAAACTTTGCATCAAAGTATTTCCAACACTCGGAAGTCGTTTTCCTTGGTTTGGGTGGGGCTTTCCTTTTGCGTTTATTTTCATCAAAGTCAACCGCCTCAACGTCAACATTCTCATCCTAAACAAATATAAACAAGATCAAACAATTAATTAAAAGTTATCATCATTAGTCAATTATTTAAAAGCCTACATCAAATATATATTAAAAGTTCATCACATCAATAATCAATTATACCTTAACATCACGAATGTTTCAGTTCATAAAAGCCTACATGTTTCAGTTCATAAGGCATGTGGGAGTGGTACCCTAGTACCCTAATACCCTGGTAGTGCCACATCACCTCTATCTAATAAAAACCTTCCAACTCAAAACTACCCCAATACTACCCTAACACTACCCTACGTGGAGGGAGTGGTACCCTAGTACCCGAATTTCTTTTTTTTTAAATACATAAAATCACATACAATATTTAAAGAAACAATGAGTGAATGTTTAGGTGTTAAATAGGATTTTTTTTTTTTTTTTTTTTGGCTAAACTAGCCGTTTTCTAACGTACACACGCTCCTCCAACGTATACTTTTCTAACGTTCAACTGCGGGTTCCGAGCTCGATTTGCCTACTCGATGTACACGGGGCGGTGTACCCGCTCGAGTAGTTGAACTCGATTGGGTACCCGCGTACCACTCCGTCCTCCCTAAATGGTATACCACGAATGTTTCAGTTCATAAATGCCCACGTTCAGTTATACCACATGTCCACATCAGTAATAAATTCAATGTTACCACATCAGTAATAAATTCAATGTTACAATTATTTCAATGTTACCTATAACTTATCCATGAATGTATCATAATAAATTCAATGTTACCATTATTTCAATAAAATAAAATACCATCAGTTCATAAAAAAAATTCAATACCACATCAATTAAATTCATCACATCAATTAAAGATATTAAAAATGTACAATACTTACTTCCATTGTAGTGTTTTGTTGAGAAGCGAATGATTCATACGTAGGTAAAGAAGATGAGATTGATTTATATGGGGGGTTTTTGTTTTGAGGTTGATGAGATTGATTCATATTAGATTCATCCATTTGATGAGATTGATTCATAAGCGAATGAAAAAGAAAGGAAGAACCTAAATGTATTTCGGGGTTTTTTTTTTGTTTTGTTTCTGAGTGAGATTGATTCATAAGGTGCGCTTTGTTTTACTAAACCTAAATGCATTTCGGGCCAGCAGGTTTGTCGGGGTTTTTTACCCGACCCGACCCGATACCGATTGAAGTGATTATGTGCAACCGAGTCCCGACCCGAATGTCTGTCGGTCGGTTTCGGGTGTTTGTCGGGTATGTCGGGTTGTCGGGCTAGTCGGGTACGGTCGGTTTTGCTTAGCCCTAAATCGATTGATGTGACGATCTATTTAACCTAACTCGGGCTCCATTTATTCTACTTGAGCCCAATACACTCCAACCCATCATCAAACGTCATTAGGGAGGAGGGAGTGGTACCCTAGTATCCGAATTGCCACATCACCTCTATCCAATAAAAACCCTCCAACTCAAAACTACCCAATTCTACCCTAACACTACCTTAAGTGGAGGGAGTGGTACCCTAGTACCCGAATTTTTTTTATTTTTTTTTACATAAAATCACATACAATATTAAAATAAAAACATACCATTTCATTAAAAATAAAAACATTATATAATACTTACTAAAGACATAAATCTTTTTGACACTCATGTAGGCTTAGCGGCCCAATCCTTATGGGCCAGAATCCAACCCATATAATATCAAACCCTAACTTACATCAAACCCTATTTAACCCACATGTTCCTTCACTTTCAGCAGCACACAACAATATCATCTTCATTCTTTGATCCCAACGTTCCAAAATTTTCAAAAATTTCAACCTACACCGATCGGGCTTGGAAGCCGATTTCCTACCAGAAATTCACTACCCGAGATAAAGAAAACAACAAGAAGTTTGCTTCTGTACTTGTTGTTTGATGGCTGCCGCTAATCATCATGACCAAGAAAATGACGAGATAAAGAAAACTCTAAAAGGAGAAAGATTAGTTGGGCCGACCCGTAGACCCGATGGAACATTACGTAAACCCATTCGTATTAGAGCTGGTTATATTCCTCAAGATGAAGTTGCTATTTATAAATCCAAAGGGGCTTTGGTACTATATTTTCACTATTATTATCATTTTTTTTTTTTTTAAATTAGTGAAAAAGATCTTATGCGCAGATAGCCCTTTTGAATATTTTGGAGAATTAGTTAGCTTTATCGTGATTATTTTTATATTTGCAAGTGATTGTAGTGTAATATAGACTGGTGTTTACTTTGGGCTATAACTTAGTTTAAAAATGTGATTTTGATATCAAGAAAGTTACTTATTTGCGAAAAAGATCTTATGCCCAGATAACCCTTTTGAATATTTTGGAGAATTAGTTAGCTTTATCGTGATTATTTTTATATTTGTGTTATTGCAAGTGATTGTAGTGTAATATAGACTAGTGTTTAGTTTGGGCTATGACTTAGTTTAAAAATGTGATTTTGATATCAAGAAAGTTACTTATTTGCGAAAAAGATCTTATGCCCAGATTGCCCTTTTGAATATTTTGAAGAATTAGTTAGCTTTATCGCGATTATTTGTATTTTTTATATTTGTGTTATAGCAAGTGATTGTAGTGTAATATAGACTAGTGTTTACTTTGGGCTATGACTTAGTTTAAAAATGTGATTTTGATATCAAGAAAGTTACTTATTTGCGAAAAAGATCTTATGCCCAGATAACCCTTTTGAATATTTTGAAGAATTAGTTAGCTTTATATCGCAAAAGTGATGTACATACATGAAACATTCTCGTTTATACTGTGGTACTGCTTGGAAAATATTTTGTGTTATTGTAAGTGGTTTTAGAGTGTTATAGGCTGATGCGTACAACTTATTTTAGTGGGTGTTTGGGCTTGCTTAATTTTAAGCAGTTTGGAGTGTTTTTGATAAAGTAAATGCTTCTGATTATGCTCTTATTTTGGGGTAAAATAAGCAGTTAGGTGAAAAACTAAGAAGCTATGGACCATTTTAAAAAGTGCTTATTTGATATGAAGTGAAATTACATTTTTACCTTCGTATACAATGTATATTCCTTGATTACAATGGTTTCGGTTGACACTTTGAACCAGTTATCATTTTTTTTGTTTGTAATATCACTTTCTTACACCATAAGCAAATCACATCATTATTTCTTGAACTGCTTATGTTTAACTAATAAGCAGATATAACCACTCCCAAACACCCTTTCTTAAAAAAGTGTAAAGGTGCATTTTTGACTTTAGAACGTAAAACCTTTATATGAAACATTGTCATATGGTATATTGCCATTTTTCGCATTTTTCTCACTTTGAATGTTGAAGTTTTGGTCTTTTGGAACTGGTGTTTATGTATGATTTTTGATGATGATGATGCGCAGTTGAAGAAGGAAAAGGAGTCTATGGAAACTGTGCCGCCTGGTTATGATCCTGAAGCGGATGTTGTTAGTAAACCTAAGAGTAAATCGGCTAAGAGGAACGAAAGGAAGAAGGAGAAGCGTTTGCAGGTTTATCATTTTATCTCTTTTATATATTATTATGTTTGTTGGTTTACAACTTTACATCATGGTAAATGTAGAATTTCAATGGCATTATCTACTTTGTGATGTTCATTCATTTGTGGAGAGTTTATGCATTTGGAGAAATGATATACGTAACTAGGATTAAATGAAAAGTTATTACTTATTTCTAATATAGGAGTATATGCTAAATTTGAGCAAACCAGCCATTTTTTAAGGCTACTTTACCAAGTGTGGTAAAAAAATGTAAAATTGATTCTTATAACATCAAATTAAACTATAAGGACCAAAATGAAATATTCTTACTACCCCTCTTTCTAAATCAGCTGAACAAACAATAGTCCAAATGCTAAGAAGTATAAACTTTGTTAAAATATTTGTGACTTTTAGATGCATATGATAAACAAATCGACGACATTCACTTAATGCGTTTATAGTACACCAAGGTGATATATATTTGAATTGGTTCTATGATTTTGATCTTACTAGTTATAATACCCGTGCACGCACGGGGTTTTGACAAAAAAAAAGTATTTTGTATTAATACTGAATATTTTGTATTTAAAAGTAATTACATATAATTATATACTTATGCACGAGTTTTCCATTATATATTAATATCCATTAGAATTTGTTAAAATAAAATTTTGTAAAAATTTCTCTTAGATAACTCAAGATTTAACTATATTTAGCATACATATATGTTGATGTTGCTATTTAAATTTCACTATTGATATTATGTTGTACACAAGATGCGAGTTTAGTAACACATAATTAGCGTCGATGAAATTAAAATATATTCCTTAAAGTTTTAAAAAAATGTTTTTACATATCCTATATAAATAAATAAGAATTACATGATTCGTTGTTATAAGTACAATCACGTATATTTTTTTTTTTTTCATATTACACTAACCCGTACTTACAATTTGATAATTATATTTTCGTTTTCAAAAATTTAGCCGTATTTAATATTCAAATTCATGTCCACATAATCATACTTTTAAAATAAAATAAATGAGTCGATCTTGAACTTATATAGTAAAGAAATATTTTGATATTTATAATCCTATGCATATTTATATGTTGTAATTTTAAAACAACATATATATTGTATTTTTAATATATAAAGTATAGGGGTATAAAGTATAAAGGTGAATTTGTTTAATTTCTAAAGTTATTACAAAACATGAAAACTTATAATATTACACTTAACCTTATATAATTTTTAAAAATTCAACCACTAAAGTTTTATTAATTACCTCATATTTTTTTAAGTTTTTGTTTTTACAAATATTGTTATAAATATAATCGCGTATATTTATTTTTATATTAAAGTAACCCGTGCTTACAATTTGATAATTATATTCTCGTTTTCAGTAATTTAGCCGTATTTAAAATGTAAACTCGTGTCCACATAAGTTAAACTTTTAAAAATGAAATAAGTGGGTCCTTATTGAACGTAAAAAGTAACAAAATTGATACTTATAATCTTATGCAAATTTATATGTTGTTATTTTAAAACAACATATACATTGTATTTTTCAAGATATAAAGTATAAAGGGTATAAAGCATAAGGGGGTATTTGTTTATAATCCAAAGTTATTAAAAAACATGGAGGCTTATAATATTACACTTAACTCTATATAATTTTTAAAAATTCAACGACTAAAGTTTTAATAATTACCTCATCTTTTTTTAAGTTTTTGTTTTCACAAATTTGACACCTATATTTTTATGTGTTTTTTCTATCAACCAAAATTTTTCACCAAATTTATTAAAGTTTGACCAAAATCAATTTAACTTTGACTTTTATTAACCAATCACATCACACGACTGTGCTTACGTGGCGAAATCGAGCTCTTCTATTGGCCCAATTGTTTTTTCAATAAGAATGAATTCTCTCCGATGACCGACACCAAGTTGCCACGTCGATGACCAAGTTAAAAAAAAAGATTGAAAGGAAAGTGTGTGTAAATATCGGTTGAAAAAACAACCGATTTTCGTTTTTGGGTTGCCTCGACCGATCCTCGACCTACACCCCACATTGGTCATTTCAAAGTTATTTTGTCGAGAAAGCTGATGTTGCACCCGGTGACCTGGTCGACGTGTCCGAATTTAAAGGTTGACCAAAATCAATTTAATTTTGACTTTTATTAACCAATCACATCTCACGAATGTGCTTACGTGTGTGCCCCAATAGGCTCACGTATTTCTAACCGTATAACATGCGTATCCGACTCACATATTCGAACATTCCTACCATAAAATTCCCTATATAGGCACTAAAACACATCTTTGGTACATTAATGTACATTCATGTATTATCTAAATCAGCAACTCAACTTAATTATACATTCTCATACCACAGTAGGCGTAGAAAATCCTTCCACGACAATCATGTGTTGATACTTAGTCCTCTTCTAAAAATCGTACACAAAAAAATTGCATTACACTTTAGTATGTGCGATAAGATCATAAAAGCGCAAAACCACTAACATGTTGCATTATAGTGAGGATAACAACAAAGTTAGTCATAACATCAAATAAGAAAACTTCATATTAGAACTAAAGGGGTGTTTGGTATGCTTATTAAATGTGCTTATTGGCTTATTCAATTACCATAACACAATAAGTTTATGATAAAGCTATAAGCTTTTTGAGAAGCTTAGTAAAAAAAACCCGAACTCACAACTAATTCTATCATAGCTTAGTGTGTTTATAGTAAAAACACAAATATTAAGCGTAGAACTTTTCAATAAAACATTAAAAATAAATAAATAAATAAGTAAATAAAAAATTTAAAGTTACTAAAAGTTGGTGTGTATAACAAAAAAGTTAAACCATAAAAAAAGTTACTAAAACTATAAGCTAGATAAGGCATAAGCCAAAGTTCTGTTGAAGTCTCTTTCGGATTCTATTCAGAAGCAAAAGAGGTTAACACATAAATCATAAGTATAGAAGAATGGTTGTATCTCACATCCGTGATTACCAACTCAATAACATTATCGCAATATAGTAACGTAATAACCTGATTAAAAACTATATATTCTTGCTTAATAATTCTCATGTACATACTTTTATTTCTTTACAACGGCCAACTATTACGTTTTTTTTTGATGAAACATCGCGTCAATGAATAAAGTTAGGTTATCACCTAAGTAGTTTTTCTTTTATTTTTTTGATTTAGGAGGTGATTGTTATGAAATAAGGATTGTGATGCGTGTATTTGTTTTATAATTTAAGGAAAACACCTAAATTAACCAATATATGACTATCTAACCCATGTGTTTGTTTGTTTTTTTTTAATAATTAGCTTTGTAAAACGTTTTTAACAGACAGACATGTTGAGGTTGAGGTTGATGTTGATGTTTAACTTTAACTATTGATATCATGTTGTACAAAATGTGTGAGTTTAGTAGCACATAATGAGCGTTGATGAAGTTAAAATATGCTCCGTAACGTTTTTAAAATGTTTTTATGGATATCAATATATAAATTTTAAATAATATATCACGAGTCGTTGTTATAAGTAGAATCGCGTATATTTATTTTCATATCACAGAAGCGTGCTTTACCATTTGATATTTATATTCCCGTTACTAATATTATAAAGTATAGGGGTATAAAGTGTAAGGGGTTATTTGTTTTTTCTAAAAGTTATTAAAAACATGGAAACTTGTAATTTTACATTTAGCTCTATATAATTTATTTAAAATTTAACCACTAAAGTTTTATTAATTACTCCCTTTTTTTTTAAGTTTATGTTTTCATAAATTTGACACCTATATTTTTATGCATTTTTTTCTTAACCAAATTTCTCCACCAAAATTATTAAGTTTGACCAAAACCAATTTAATTTTGACTTTCTAGTGACCAATCATATTGCTCGATTTTGCCTACGTGGCAAATTCGATCTCTCCTATTGGTTTAATTTTTTTTCAATAAGAAGGGTTTTGCAAAAACACTCCGAAATGATGTAATTCTTTTATTATATAAAAGATATATTTGGATTTATGATGGGTTTTTTTATTGTGTGATTTATAAAAATAATAAAGTCTGTGCACACCATCTGTTTGATAAAATGCCTCTATTAAGTGTGATTGTTTAGACAGTAGTTTTTAGGACTCAACCAAATTAGCAAGTGGAAAGAGCTGTATTGTTTAAGCCATTGAATCAAGTCTAATGATGTCAATACTTATACGAAAAAGTTCATGCGATATATGAAGATGTAGGTTGTATGTTTTGTTTGAAAGGTTGTGGTAGTTAGTGTTAACGCTGCCATCTTATACTAATGTATATTTTCTAGTTTTGACTACTTTTAGTGACACGGGAAGTACTTTTCTTAAGACATGTATGTAGGTTACTGAAAGTGGGAAGATTTTGATTATCGGGTTACTGAGCGGTGAGATTGATATGATATTAGGTAAGTTTAGTTATTAATGTTAAAATGTAAGATTAGTGAGCTAGATGACCAAAAACAAGCCAAGAATGCTACGGAAAGTGGCCAAAAATTAAGATATATAATCAAAGTGCTTTAATTGGCAGTTGACTCTTTTATTGGTGCATGTGCCTTGATGCTCTTACAAAACCAATTGTAGCCGAGTTCAAGATGGCTGCTAATTGTATATATCGTTTTTTTGCAGCTTGAAGGAATGAAAGTGTTGAATTTTCGTTCCCTTATCATTTTCTCTGCCTTTCTACGCGTGTTCTTGATTGTCTATGGAGAATGGCAGGATGCTCATATGGAGGTTAGATATACAGATGTTGATTACCTTGTTTTCTCTGATGCTGCGGCTTTAGTAGTAGCAGGAAAATCCCCATACAAAAGATCCACATACCGATATTCTCCTCTGATTGCATTTCTTCTCACACCGAATTCCTTTATTCATCGATCGTGGGGAAAGTTTATCTTCTCCGTGTCAGGTAAACAATGGAATATCCTCCCCTAGAATTTTGATTGATGTTTATTATTACATAAATAATGGAATGGGAGAGGAAACGTTTTTCTATTTTCTTTTTTTTCAATTTGTTGAGATTCTATCACTTTTACCGAGATACAAATTTTCAGATTAGCAGAGATAAACGTATATGTGTATCATATAATGTGACTATTCCCAAAGATAAATGAACACTTCTGTTATGGGGTTGCTGCACCTCTCTTTTGTGCGGAAGTCTTGATCCATATATATTTTTTTGCTCATTACTAATGACTAGAAGGTACCCGCGCGTTACGGCGGCGGGTACCCTGAAATAAAATTTTCCGGTGAATCATGTATTTTAGTTTATTATGTTCTTTTTGATAATAAATTTACGGATACAAGAATTTCTTTTAGCCCGTGCTCGTTCCTATTTGGCCCATGCCCGTTCGGGCTCGAGCCATGTTTATACTCAATATCTCACAGTATGTTTGAAATTATGCTAGGTTATGTATGAAAATGTTAGTGTTTGTGTGAGGTTCCTGTCAAATTTAAGGATGTGTCACGAGTGCTGGGTACCCTAGCTTGAAGTCGAGTAAGTTTAGGAAAATGTATGCACTTTAATGATCTAAGCTAGATGTGGCAATTTTTGACCCATTCAAATAGATATGGTTGATTCAATTGTGTTTCATATATAATGGGTCAAATGGGAAAAATGTAAAAAAACCTGAATAAAAGGGTAATCAAATTGGTCGAACAGACTAAAATTCCCCCAAGTGTAATCAAATGCTTTAAACATCCTAATTTACTCTTATCTTTTTTTTTTATCTAATCTGTACATACGCTTTGTTCAAAACTAATATCATCTTCAAATTACAGATTTACTTGTGGGATATTTTATCCGCACAATTCTAAAGCTTCGAGGAGTGCCTAAGAATCTAAGCATTTACTCTGTGATTGTGTGGCTTTTCAATCCATTTACCTTCACCATTGGAACACGAGGCAATTGTGAGCCCATTGTTTGTGCTATCATTTTGTGGATCATCATATGTCTCATGAGAGGTACGTTATCTAATTCTTGTATAAAACTTCTTGCATCACTTATCTGTTGATTTTATATACGGCCTCAGAAATAAGTTCATCCCAGCATGTTTTTAGCTTATTTATTAATAACGAAATAGGTTATGCAGTCGGTTAGAGAACTGTTTAAGTCTCTTTTGTGAAATTGGGCCATCTCGGGTTATATTTTATATTTATTGATCATATGGGTAAAGTTACAACATCTAACTAAAACGAAATGGTCAACTCAGTTCGACCTGCTACCCAACTCGTCTATTTTTGGCACCTACGAAGTTGGTAAATTAATTATTAGTATACAGTTAGTCGATCCAATACATGAATGACTTCTGATGGAACGTCTAATTCTTATTTAAGTATATTATATCGAAACTTTAATCTTGCTATGTTTTGGTTTGTAGGTAATCTTTTTCAAGGGGCTGTCTGGTATGGACTTGTTGTTCACATGAGAATTTATCCTATAATTTACGCCCTCCCCATCGTCATACTTCTTGATCCATTACATTTTCAACATGGTAAAAAGCCATCCATCGTAGAATGGAGTTCAAGAGATGTTAAACCAGGCGCAAGTTTGGGCCTCGGCAAATCTTCTAACCTAAATCGCTTATGGGTTCTCTTCTCAAGCATCTTCACAAGATCAAGAATCTTATTTGGACTCATATCAGCAACCATATTCTTCTTTTTCACTGGACTATTCTTCTATCTTTACGAATGGGAGTTCTTGAACGAGTCCTTTTTGTATCACTTAACTCGCACTGATCCCCGTCACAATTTTTCTATTTACTTCTATCACATTTATCTCAATTACGAACGGGAGTTCTCAGTACTAGAAAAGCTCATCTCATTTCTGCCTCAGTTAATAGTACAAGCTGTGTTAGTTGCCCGTTTTGCACGAGATTTGCCCTTTTGTTTCTTTGTCCAGACAGTAGCGTTTGTAGCATTTAACAAGGTTAGTTGTACTATCTCTCTTCTTACAATTGTTTACTTCATGAAAGATACTAGCAGCTGCTCGTATGGGGAAATTACACTTCAAAATGTTACAAATTTTTTACATGGAAGTGGGTTATACCCGTATATGCATATGCTTAAGGTGGTGTCTGAATTTGCTTTTTCAAACTTTTTATCTGATTATTGTGACTAGCAATCAGAATAATCAGTTCTTAATGTTTGAGCAAATAGTTTCTGCTTCTGATTATATCTTAGTTAAGGGTCAAATATTTAGTTTCATACAGCTTGCAGCAAACTTGATTATTTAAAGGTTTAAGAATTTTTGCTGAATTACTCCATTTTGCCTAATTTGAGAGACTCTTCTTACTTGTATCATCTTTCACACGAATATCCTTTTATGTAATTTTTACGTATTAATTTCTAGAATGCTCATAATTTGTAACATACCAACCAATTGATTGTCTAATTATTACACGATGAAATAGTACAAGTCCATTTAAAGTTTAAAACACCTATATGCATGCAGACTGTTTTATCATTGCTGATTATGTACTGATTATTCAAACTCAGATAATCACTTTCAAGATCCTAAATCCTGTACCTAAGTTCATTTGATGACATAAATATGCCACATTTTGTAGGTGATTACAGCTCAATACTTTGTGTGGTTCTTTTGTCTGTTGCCGTTAATACTACCGTGGAGCAAAATGAAGCTGAAATGGGAAGGTATTTTCTGCATTGTGTTCTGGATGGGAGCTCAAACTCATTGGCTGTTTTGGGGTTATATGCTTGAATTTAAAGGCAAGCAAGTCTTCTTACAACTTTGGGCAGCAAGTTTATTATTCTTTGCTGATAATATTTATGTCATGATCACCATCATCCTCCGACACACGTATTCCCCTGTTTTTAAACATGTACTCTCTTCACGCTCACGTAAAACTAGGTAAGTCAGATGAATGTGTTTCGGCTGACTGACTCTGCGTTCCAAGTATTTTTGGGGGCGTATATGACTGGATGATGGGTCTGATATTTGGTGTACAACAAGAGACATACAGACAAGTATTGGTAGTTCTAATTTTCAAGCTTATTTCGTTTGTTTCTCCTGTGGATATTTATGAAAGAAGGGAATCGTTTTGCAAAGAGAGCTATAGGATTTCATTGGATCACACTATTGTGGCATATGGTAAAACTAACTTTCAGGTGGAATCAATGTGTCACATATTGGGAAAATTGGCCATACATGTAGATTATTATGTAAAATCCTCTTTTATACTGTATTTATTTTTTTATATGTTGCCTTGGTCCAGATTTACCTGATTCTGATACTCTAGCTTCTTTAGTGATGGTTGGTTTGTCATAATGTGTATATATAATTAGCATTTTGTTAAACAACAAACATATCCTAATTTATGTCACCCAACTCCTATAATAAAGTCAACATATATCCCTGTTGATAACTATACCAAGAACATCCAAAACACGTTTCATTTTTAGCAAGTCAAACTTGCACACACTTGTCCAATAAATACATAAATGTCCAATAAGGACTTGAACACACAACCACTTGGTTAAATACATAAATGTCGCGCATATAACACATATATCGCTATGTCAAATGTCTGATGGTCAAAACACATATCACTTGACAATGTAGAAGCACAACAATTTCAGGTTCCCACTCGGTTTTGTTGATTTGAGCAGACCCATATTGTATTTCCTATCATACAGAGATCTTTGCGCCAATTCATCACACCAACAGAATATCATCCCATTCATAACGACTCACAATGCTAATCAGGTAACAAAATAATTTACAAAACTATAATAAACAATTTTGCACAGTTAGAACAATATCAGAGAGAAAAATTAGAACGCGAAAAAGACATCAACACCGTCTAAAACTTTCTGGAAACATGAGATAAATCTTGGAATCTACACAAGCGTTATGCTTATGAACAGCTGTCACGACATCATGAAGCTCGGGGAAGACTTATGATTACCAGCTCAAGTAACCCATAAGCAGGTTGCTTCAAACATACACTAGATTAGCCACAACTAAAATAACCATCCCTGCTACAATGCGTTACATATTTTCCAGAAAGCATGAATAAGATCTATAAAAGAGCCTGCAGATGCACAATATCAACTACCATTTGCCACTACAGCAACACGACAATTGACAAATGTATCACAAATAAGATCAACCTGCAGATTCACTATCTAGTAACTCAGATGCAAGTAAAAGATAAAAGATGAAGGCTACAACATAAAGATAACGAAATTACGACAAATTCTAGAATAGATTCACAGCTAATATTATCAGATATTCTGATAAACCGACATCTAACAAAAAGACACATAACCAAGTTTAACATCAAGTATCATATCAGAATATCGTAAAACCATGAAAAAGATAGATCGTGTTCCCTCACTGACTAACCAACTCCCTAAAGCTTGTCCTCAAAGTCAGAAAGTGGTGTCATCTGTTCCTTGAGACCTTTCCTCTTACGGATGGTGGCGACAAGTGCACCCGCCTGAGAACCAGCATCCAGTGGATCAGCCGCCATCATGTCCCAGTGATCAAACACACATTGAGGTAAAGCTTGACCAGAAGTAGACGCCCTCAATGCACTAGAAAATCCAAAAGATTCAACAACAGGTACATAAGCTTTAATGTTGTACAATGGGGTACCAGGCCTCTGCATTTCCTCAAACACATGCCCACGCCTCTGATTCAGCACACTGTAGATCCCACCAAGAGCGCCTTCAGGTGACTGAATCTCAACCAGGTAAACTGGCTCGAGAAGTCGGGGCTTGGCTGTGAGCTGTGAAGCGTAGATAACTCTCCTTGCTGTTGGAATAACTTGACCACCACCACGGTGAATGGCATCAGCGTGAAGGACAACGTCACAAACCTCAAAGCATATACCCCTCATGTTCTCTTCAGCCAACGCACCTTCCTTTGAAGCCCATTGAAAACCAGCAACAACTGAATCCTTAATTTCACTCAAGTACTGGACTCCCTTACACATATCGACAACCATATTCGGCCCAGTGGTTTCGGGCCCAAAACACCAAATTTTCTTAGCAAGATCCTTATCCCATCCAAACTCTTCAGCTAAAACTTTACTACGAACCTTTGGGTCATCACGTGGACCAATTCGCCCCTCGTCAATAGCCTCTGCAAGTCCATCCTCCATTGGCCTAGCTTCCATGTACAAACGGTTGTGCTTGTTCGGGGACTTACTCATCACAGTGCGACAAGATTTCTCAAGAACGGTCTCACGGAAGGAGACAACAGGATCTGATTTAACAATTGGAGCACCACCCATGAAATCCTCTTCTAAGTCTTTCAAACAGATTTCAAGATGAAGCTCACCCGCACCAGCAATGATATGTTCACCTGACTCCTCAATGGTACAAACAACCATAGGGTCGGATTTAGCTAGCCGTTTCAGACCTTCAACAAGCTTAGGAAGGTCAGATGCAACCTTACACTGAACCGCAACACGGACAACCGGCGAAACTGAGAATTTCATGGCACGAATTGGATGTGCATCAACTTCTTTCTCGTTAGTTAAAGTGGCATTTTTGGTGATGAACTGATCCAAACCAACCATTGCAACTGTGTTCCCGCAAGGAACATCCTCAACAGTCTCTTGCTTCTTTCCCATCCAGATAACAGTTCTTTGAACACTCTTCACATAGAGATCTTTCTTTTCACCAGGAACATAGTTGGGACCCATTATCCTAACCTTCATACCAGTTGAAACCTTACCAGCAAACACACGACCAAAAGCAAAGAATCTACCTTTATCAGAAGCAGGAATCATTTTCGACACATATAGCATAAGGGGACCATTGGGATCACAATTTCTGATAGCATTGGCGTAAGCATCATCCAATGGACCCTCATATAAGTTCTCAACACGGTATCTCTGAGCAGTATGAGGCGAAGGCAGATGAAAGATCATCATTTCAAGTAAAGCCCTAGCAGCAGGAAGCCAATTCTGCATGACACGCTTCATCAATGGTTTACCCATCAACTCTTTTTCTTCAGACTTCATAGTCACATCAAGCTTTGCCAACATGGGCCATAATTTGTCTTTATCGTCATTCATGCAAGTGTTGATGATCTGCTTGATTGGTTCATAACAAAACTGAACAAACCCACGTTTGCAAGTAGCAGCTCCGGTGTTTTGTTTGGTCCACTTTTTTGTTTTCGTGTCAAAAAAGTTCTCACCCCAGAGTCGTTCCATCATCTTAGACTCGTCAACACCAAACTTGCCAGCATACATTTTTGGGAAATTGGTCAAAGTAAATGCCCAACCGTGCAACCCAGCTGAAAAGGCAACTGTACCTTTCTCGGGGTAAACCATGACATCGCCAAGAAGTGGGTCCTCATAAGTAGCCATAATGACATTAGCATTTTCGATAACCCTTTGGAAGGTTTGATAAGCTTCTTTACCGTCAACCTGAAGTTCAAGGAAACATCTGTCCATCTTGTTGACAGTCAAGACAGGACGAATCCTTTCACCAAGGGCTTGACGAAGAACAGTTTCTGTCTGCACACAAACACCCTCAATACAATCAACGACGACCAGCGCACCATCAGTAATACGTAGAGCAGCAGTAACCTCAGAAGAAAAGTCCACGTGCCCAGGTGAATCAATGAGATTGATAAGGTACTCGTTTCCATTACGTTCTCCAGTAAAACTCTTGAGATCTTCATCAGACATCTGGTAGTAGAGGGATATACCAGTTGACTTAATGGTGATACCGCGCTCTGCTTCATCAGCACGAGTGTCAGTTATTCGCACATCACCAGCAGTTTCTTGTGCAATAATACCAGCAGCAGCCACAAGAGAGTCAGTCAAAGTAGATTTTCCTGTAATGACAGAAAGGTATCAATTAGAAGTAGCAATTGAAATAGATAAAACTTAATGGTAATGTAAGAAGGCAACAGTAATGTACACGTAAGTAATAAACTATGGACAAAAAAACAGCAGGCAATGTTGTTGATTTAAGATGTGTCCCAAAACTTCAATCACAGATTAGAGAAATAGCCGATTTAGAGAATGAAAAGGATAATGGTTGTTATATTTGTAATACAAGAACGTGTAGTTTTCATGCAAGAAGAAAGATCACAATCTTTCAGTTAAATCTCAGCTCAAAAGAAACATGTTTAAGTGAATATAACAATGGATTAAACGAAACATGTTTCATGCTTTTGTAGAATTCTAAAACAAGATCTTGATGCAAAAGAGACAAATGTTATAAGTACTTCCCTATATCTGAGCACATCACAAACTTTACTACTAGTTCTTTATAGAACCCTATAGAATCTAATCTTAACTAGAAGAAACTACAACATCACATAAATATAGTACAGAGAAAAACCTTCATGTGTAACAAAAATTCGTCTGATACACCACAAACATATAATAGATACCATCATATAGTTATTCAAAAAATGTAACATCCTTATAAAATCTTTTCAGCGTTACAATTACCTACGCCTAATAACATGGCAGAAAGATGAATGAACAGATCACAGAACCTTAATGCAGTACAAAGGATGTTTACATACCGTGATCAACATGAGCAATAACAGACATGTTACGGATGTTATGCTTGAAATCCATGATCCTACGAAGCTCCTCAGCTGTAAACTTCACCTGTTGATACAGAAATAAGGAAAATAAGATACCATTACAAGAACAAAAAATAAACCAATCATTATAAAAGCAGAAAACAGTTTTCGTTTTTGAAAGTTAGAACATAGTTACCATTTTTCCTTGTTTCGAGTGTCACCAACAAAATGCAGTAGAAAAATCGGACAAAAATCCTGCAAAAAATAGAACACTGCGCATTAGCTAGAAGAACACCATAATACGAGTATAGCAGTACAAAGGAATTAATAACAAAGTCTGCAACAACACCACATATAATCAACAATTCGACTCGCTTGGCGTACCAAATTCACATCTATTTTCTTCTAAAACACTGACATGAATAAATAAACAGCTATAGCAGAATAAGTTTCAAAGAATGGAGTAATAGCTTCATAACAAGGATCGCACTAACATCAAATATTAAGGACTTCAGTTTGCGTATCAAAATCAGTTATAAGTCCTTAATTAACAAATAAGTTCTAATACAACATTAACATGCATAAACTACAGCAAACGATACAAACACATACAAAATCACTTACCTATGACCTGAAACCGTAAAATCAAATTATTAGAAGTGATTAAGAGAGCGTTTTGGAGAAACTAGCAACTAGTGTTTGGATTTTGTTCAAAATCTAGCAAAAACTACTTTTACAAATGCTACACAGCAAAACGCGCGTTAAGACGGCGTAACGCGCGTTTAGACGGCGTAAAGCGCGTTTAGACGGCGTATCGCGCGCTTAGACGGCGTAACGCGCGCTTAGACGTCGTAACGCACGTCTAGTCGGCGTATCGCGCGTCAAGACGCAAAACGCACTTTAAGACGCAAAACGCGCGTTAAGACGCAAAACGCGCGTTAAGACGCTACTACTCTTAGTTTTACCAAAACAAGCCCTAAATAATAAGCTACTACTACAAGTTTTACCAAAACGTAGCGTAACACGTGTTTAGACGCCGTAACGCGCGTCTAGACGCAAAACGCGCGTCTAGACGCAAAACGCGCGTCTAGACGTCTTAACGCGCGTTAAGACGCAAAACGCGCGTTAAGACGGAAAAGCTCGTTACGCTACTACCGCTAGTTTTACCGAAACAAGCTCTAAACAATAAGCTACTATTATTCCGTAAAATACGCTTCAAGTTACAACAGAAAATATTTATGCATGCTTCAAACATAATAAGGTGATCACAACTACACATAATAGCAACATAAAAATAAATATTTATTTATTATCAAGCATAGATACACAACAACAACAACAAGATATATATAAATAAATAACAACACATGCATTATTATTTATTAAACAAAAAAAAAGTAAAAAATTAGTTACCGATTGGAAGAAGGGGAGATGCGGCAGTAAATGCCTGCCGTTATAAAAGAATACAACAAGTGGTGATCCCAATATATACAGCTAGGGCTTCTTTTTAATGAGCCTAAGCGTTGGGCTTTTTATGGGCTTTTGTATATTTTCATTTGGCCTGTTAACGGTTTACTAAGCCCGTCTCAACTATATAGCAAGGGTCGGTCTACCATTTTTGGCAAATTCGGTCGGACCACAAACCGAAAATTTAGCCTTGTTGGACCGGAAGATTGAATGGTCCGGTTTCGGTTTAGGTTTTTTTCGGGATTCGGTCTCGGTCCGGTCCGGTTTTCACCCGATGATCAGCCCTAGTTATAAGTATCAAAACAGAAATGATTCTTGAAAATTTAATTAGACTTACTGATAAAATCTTACGAGATTACTAGTTTTAACGTACTCGTGTGCACGCATGGGGTTTACACTAAAAATGAAACTAATGATTGTATTGTAATTATGTTTGTAACTAATATTATATTTTCATTTGGTCTGTCAAAAAACTACCAAGTCCGTCTGATTTTCATTGTCTTTTATTGCACGCTTTGATTAAAAAGGTGTTTCGTAGTAAATACGGGCAAAGTTATAAGAGCGTGTAGTATGGTATGTCATAGGACTCTATTGTTTTGTGACGTCGTCCTATGGCATCAGCCAATATCAGACTTTGAGTTATAACGTATGGCGTCAAAATAACCAACCGACCAGCCAATCCATATGGCTTTTTTTTTTATGCAATGATGAAATAAATGAAAAAATTGTGAGACCCGTGAGCGTACTATAACTTGAGTGATGAAGGATGATATTTTTTATTTAAGTTATATGTTGTGTTATATAATGAAATAAGCTAATGTAATAACATTTTTTGCTATAACATCATTAGATGATACTGACTGTATCTAATGCTCCAAGTATTAAAATAAAAGTTCGGATACTAAAATTAAATTAATCTTTTATCAAAATCATATAGAGTAATTTCTATCTAAACTAACACAGAGTTCTCAACTAACACATAGTTCTATTTTCTTTTAACTTACAGATTTACATTCTTTGTGAAGTAAAAATGATAAAAGTTAAATATGTTATACATACTTATCTTGATAATTCATTGTGAACAATGGATTTAATAAATCATTAGCATCAAGAGGTTCTAATGTTTAAGTTATAAATGAAGGGTTTGTTTTTTGAACTATGAAGAATTTTTGCACTATATTGTTTAGTTGGAGATCTAGAAATTTTGGTCGGTGTAGCACACATATAAATAGCAGATTTTTCACAGCGTCATTTGATTTTTGGACTCATTCTATATTTAGTTTTTTCGGTTATTGTAACCTGTAAATGACGTTTACATCAAATCTCTAACAAAAAGTAATTGCATAAGAGATATTGAGTTAGTTGCAGCATCGAAAAAATAAGTTTTTCATTTTTTTTTCTTTCTTAGGATAAAATCGAATTTGGCTTGTCGGCTAACGGTTTACCCCTTTTCGTGGTTCAAGTGGGTTCCGAGAAAGGTTTCCGTTTTCGCGTGGAGAGCAGAACAAGATCGGCTACCAACATACAACGGACTTAAGAGGAGGAGGATTTTAAGTGGGTCGTCGCTGTGCAGAATTTGCGGAGAAGGGGAAGAGGATGCAGCTCACTTGTTTAACTCCTGTGTTGCGGCTGCAGTATTGTGGCAGCAGGTCAGTTCGTGGTGTCGCATCCCACCGGTTTATGCTTACACGGTTCATGATTTGTTCAATGTTCACAACCATATTGGCTGCTCAGCTAGCAAAAGGGATTTAGTGAAGATGATCATTCTAGCCGGAACGTGGACCATTTGGAAGATGGGAAATGAAGTGATTTTCCAAGGGAAGCGAGTAAACTTACAAGGGCTATTTGGGGAAGTCCAAGCAATCACATTTGCATCGGTGAAGCACAAAGCGAAAAAAGAGGAGTGGACTTGGGAGAAGTGGCGTGCTTTTGACATTCCATCAACATGACAACTATAGTTTATGTGTACCTTTAATAAGGTGATGTTTAGACGATAAAATGTAATGGCTAGAATCTTTCTAGTCCGATCTTTGTACATATATCTGGGTGGAATGAAATGTCGTTTGCCGAAAAAAAAAAAGTAGACAACGATCATCATTGATGTAGCTTTTATAGCTTTTGAGCATTGAAAGTGAAACGAAATTTATGTTGTGGATGAAATAAAAGAGTCACAATTTTTTTGGCTAAAAGGTTTTTTACCCTGGTAAATTTGTATTAATAGTTAATGAGATTAGGCAATATGGTAAAGCATCATATTGACTATAACAAAACAACGCACCTATTGGGCTTCCAACCGCTACATATAAGATTGACATGCGAAAACTCTAGCCAACTCAAACAAGAAAATATAACATAAAAAACAAACGACTAGACTATATAACAGATGTCACGTTGTGTTCTCCGTTAGCTAGAACACGCTCCCCCTTCGTCGTTCTTTTGAATTGAAATGTTAATAGCTTGAGACGAACTGTAGAAATAATATTGTCAACAAATTGCTCAATTGATCTCTTTTTTTGCTTAATGAAATAAGAAGCCACCACAAAAACTAGCTTAGTGTTGTGAACAAGAATGAAGGGAATGAAAGTATTCTGCTATATCATTATAATGTAGGAGATACAAAAGGTATATATAGATAAATATTAGGGTAAAAACCCTAATAGCTAATTGGGCCATAGGCTTCTTATGGGTTATATGAGCATCCACATAATATTATTCATAACACTCCCTCTTGGATGTCCATATTATTATTACGCTTTAAGAATGCTGCCTCATTAAAAACCTTGTCAGGAAAACCCAGTGGGACAAAACCATGACTAAGGACAAAAAGAGTGCAGTGCGTATTGTCTCCCTCTGATGACTATATCACTTGAGCTCTTTGAGTTGTCGCATTCTAATGGTTGTAACTTAGTTTCCTAAATGTTGATGTAGGAAGTGCCTTTGTAAATAGATCCGCCAAATTGTCGCTTGAACGAACTTGTTAATATCACCATTCTTCTGTAAGTCATGATTGAAGAAGAATTTTGGTAAAATATATTTCATCCTATCGCCCTTGATATAACCTTCTTTAAGTTGAGCAATACATGTTGTGTTATCTTCATGCAAAACTGTTGGTATACTTCTTAGCCAAACACATTCTCGACTTGCTTCATGTATCGCTAGAATTTCTGCATGGTTAGATGAAATCGCTGAGATCATCTGCTTAACTCAACGCCATGAATTTGCGGTTCCTCCACTTGTAAATGCATATCCAGTTTAAGATCGACCATTGTGAGAGTCAGACATTATGGAAGATATGTGATCTTCTAATATAACTCAAATACCTCTAATCAGTATCCTATAAGATATGGACATCCATATTATAATTATCTATAACACTCCCCCTTGGATGTCCATTTGAGGATTATGCCTCGTTAAAACCTTACTAGACAAAACCCAGTGGGAAAAAAAAATCTAGTGAACGGAAAAGAGTACATACTTCCTTTATACGCTTCGGGATGTTGCCTCATTAAAAACCTTGCGGAAAACCGTGGGACAAAACCATGGTCAAGGGAAAAAGAGTGCAACGCGTATCTTATCTCCCCCTTTCAAATCCATATTAAAAACCTTTATACAATACGCATTTTAGTATCACACTTTTAAATTCATATTGTGATCATCATCTTTATAAATCAAGGGGGTCTTTTAAGTATTACGTGACCTCATAAACATGAGCGTCATTTATCCATATAAATATATATAGCATCTTTATTTAGCTTTCATGATGCACAATGATTTCATCTTTAAGATCTTCAAATCATAAGCTAAGACAAATTGCGTCTTTTGTTGCAAATTCAACTTTTATGCATTCAGTTGCCTTTGTAATCATAAAATCAAACTGTCTGAAACTTAAACAATATTCAATTCTAGATCCCATTATAAAGTTTCATAGGGAAACATAATTCCTTATTTGGCACAATACTATACACTAAGGCAATTATTAAACATTTGCCAAAAGCATGATTAATTTAATACAATCAAGTAGTGTTCTCGAGAACTTCTCTTACATGCTTTAAACATTAAAAATCACTAGCATGCTTCATGCATTTTATATTCTACAATAAAATCTCATATGAGCTATATTCATTTATCATTTAGACGCATATCAATTACTTATTATATTTCCAGACTTACTAAATATATTACTGGATCCACCACATGTGAACATGTATTAATGTATATGTATGATCATTTACAAGTCTTTGAGGGAATATGTGCGTGCCATTACTTATAACTTATGCATAATTTCATTTCACTTTCTCATAAAGACTGATTCATATCAAATAATTTTGCACAGTCATATGTACAAACTTCAAGTCCCAGTAACCATGTCTCATCACAAGAGACTTCAAACTTTCATTAGTTCTTTGCGTCTTTACATCTTTTGGCCATTCATTTATACATCTGCATTTCCTGCATGTATATTTCCATAATCCTCACCATGATTATAGCGCTATCTTTTTTATTTACAAAATCATATATAATAGTACTATCGACATCGATTTATTCCTTTCGATTCCATACTCTACTAGACATCATAATCATTTATTGAGATCTCATAATTTTGCACGTACCCGGGGTTTTCAATAACCTTCATGTCTAGTTTTTCTTTAAGAGACTATTATGGGGTCTTTATTACCTCGATTCGACCATCTTTATTTTCTTGCCCATTTTATCTCTTCATTCGAGGACTTTTATTTGGAATCGACTAGTCTATCACGTTGCAGACGTGCCATAGACTCACTATCAATCATTGGTTTTAATGTTGGGACACACATTTTAATTGTAGCATTTGCAGCGTATGTATGATCTAGTCACTTTATTTAGGTCACAAAACTTGTCTGGCATCTACTAGATCTGGAATGTAAATTGTCCCTTGAACTTTAAGTTCATTTTCATTAGTGTGAGGATCAATATTTTTGTATCATAATTCATTCCATATTTCTCGCTGCTCATTCTCCCCCTGAATGAATTATCAACTTCAACATCCCATTGTTGTGCGTTGTGGTGGATTTCCAATACAAGTTTTGCACATTTACATAAACTTTAATGGGAAACATATGGTTCGTGACCATAAACCATTTTATTTGGGAGTATTCATTAATCTTGTTGGCATGATGCGAATTCATATTTTATAACATGCCCCATAATCTAAGATTTTTGTTCTCATAATTATTGGCTTTGCAATCAACTGAAAACGTTTTATGAACGTTTCAACAAAAGCAATTCGCGTATGAACTTGGGCTACATAAAGTTTAACACTTATTCCAATAATCCAGCAAGATTTACTTAGAAGTTTTCACCACCATTCTCAATAATACAATGTGGAAAATCGTGCTCGCATTTTATAATTCGAGCCACTAATTACGCTAACCTTAAGTTGCGTATTTGATGATCATTTTGACGATGCATCGATTTGAAATATTCAAAATGATCCACATGGCAGATGTATAGGCCTACATACACCCCCTTTATATTTTTTTTTTCAAAACTTCATAGGATAAAGTCCTTACTTTAATTTGGTGATAATAAGTGAACAATGCACTTCCATTTAGAACAATAAAAATAATCAAATCATAAAGAACTCATGGTTCTTGTATATAGTTCGCATCATCCTTGATCCGGTATGGTCCAACCAGTCATGCCAATAAATAATCTTGGCTCATAAACTCTAGTTTATGACCACATGTGCTTCGATTGCACTTGACTTATTTCTTAAAATCGAATAATATGGAGAACATATATATGAGCTCTCTCATAGCTTTTACATAGTACTAATATGATACTCCATTAGCCTATAGCATCATTAAATAAGAAAAACGTCTTTTGTACAAGTGAACTTACACAATTTTCTAAACGCGTATCTACAGTTAATTATTCATTAAAAGGTCTCGCAAGCAAATAAAACCACTTAATTAATGATGCACACATTTATTACAACTCAATGACATTATTAAAGTGATGCCATTTTATTTAATGAGACAAAGTTAATAATACTTCTTATATAAGCAAGAGATATCAATTCGTATAAAAATATCCTCATAAGTAACCTTATCTTCACATAAATAAATTACTAAGTAACCAATTGGTCTAGTTTATTCATCAACTTAAAATCTTGCAGCAATAGGTGATATCATTCATGTTGATTATCACAAATAAACAACTTAGCGCTTGTTTTGCTAGATGCATTAATTATTTACTTTGTTAATTATGTGTTAATGACTATTTTCACATATGTAAGATTTTATATTTGTGTAATCAACTCAAATAACACCAACTTCGATTAGCACACCGGTATAGACAAACCATATATCACTTGAATGCATATCAACGTAAATAATAGATGCTAATTGTTGTAAGACTTTACACAACTTAACTAAAACAAGTCGACGATCATGCAAATATAAAAGCATATAGGCAAAATTTGACGTCATAGATGACTTTATATAACATGTGATATACCAAATAATACTTCATCAAGAGATTGACATTTTATAACAAAAGAGTGATATTAGATTATGAATAATTTTATTACATGGGTCGATATCAATAAATCTCAAATTTATATATAACTAATAACATATATAAATTAAGCTATCTATAGGCATCAAATATAGCAACTCTTAACTTCCAAATTTTCGATCGAGATGAAGTATCTACAACATCAAAAATTAATCAAAGTCGAAGAGAAAACTTATCTAAAAGATGATGTCACGTTCGAACCGAAAAATCGTTTTTCAGCCTAACAGGGTAATTTATACTTTCAAGGCCATCTAAGTTGCATTCTATTGGATTATCCGTTATATATTGTATGCACAAAAAACTTTAGGAGCATGTTACTATGATCGTATTATTTTTATCTTTTTATAACATTATTACTCTAGAAGCTAAAAGAAATCGTAACTCGATGGTTGTTATTTAAGTGAGTCTTGTGATCGTAAGTTTTAATTTAGATCTTAAATGTTAAGTTTATTTTGATGCCCACGATTTCGTAGACCCAATTATCAATAACAACAATGTCCTATTAGATTTTTAGGATCTAAAAATCTCATACATAAATAGTGTAACCACTTTTAGTTAATAATTAGGCAACGAGTAAAATTCAACTAGGGATACATATATAAACACACTGAATAAATAAAATCCGTTACATTGTTTGGTTTTCTAATTTTCTAATTCATCATAAATAATCCAGTAAGAGCCCATTATTATCTTTTTGGTTATCACATGATTTGAAAATAATGTTTCTGCTTCACCAAAATCTTTTATGAAACTTAAGAACCACACACAATAATAACAGATAAAGGTTTTAACATTTACGCACCTTGTGAAATAATATATGATTTATGAAACTCGAATGCACGTGTTTTCTTTAGTTTCCGATCTCCATTATCCATAAGTTTTCGTACCATTCTTGAGCATTATATTTATTAGAGCGTGCTGATAACGTGTTGTGAACAAGAATGAAGGGAATGAAAGTATTCTGCTATATCATTATAATGTAGGAGATACAAAAGGTATATATAGATAAATATTAGGGTAAAAACCCTAATAGCTAATTGGGCCATAGGCTTCTTATGGGTTATATGGGCATCCACATAATGTTATTCATAACACTTAGCAATTAAACATTGAGCTGCTCAAGACCTCCCATATGAGATTAACCAAGACATGATATCATCCAAATTTAACATAGTATGAGACATACCAGACTTTAGCATTACTCGGGACCAAACTTGTGAAGAGAATTCATGAACATTCAAAAAATAGGTGTGAGTGGGAATCCGGAACTAAATTACAAAGAGAGCACCGAGACAGGTTTAAGTCAATCAAAGGACCGACATCCCATTGTCTTAGTAAAAAAAATAACTAATCCTTAATCATTTGTGATATTTTCTTTTCGACGAATCACTAATCCTTAACTACAAATAATTATTGTATGAATTAATAAGGGTGAAAGCTAAAGATACGCAACGTAATATTTCAAAACAGACGATGTACGCAATGAACTTTGAAAATTACCATTGTACGCAATATACTTTCAAATTTTGTATGATGTACGCAAATATGACTGGGAACCAACAAGTTAACCGGTTTATGAGTGACACGCTGGTTTTTTTGCATTTTATGAGTGACACGCTGGATTTTTTTGCATTTTGTGGGTGACATGCTGGATTTTATGACTAAGCTTTGGCTTTGACTTTGACACAAATAAAAACACAGATAACCACTCAAAAGTTATCCACTCATTTACACTCACTTACACACACTTATCACTTTCTCAACTTACTCTGATTCAAACCCTAAACCCGTTACAAATGTTGTAAAGGTATGTAATTTATGCAATTTTCAATATAATTGAAAGCCCTAATTACGTTAGGGGTTGAAACCCTATTTTTGATGTTCTAATTTTAAAACCCCAATTTTAATTTTCATGTCAATTAGTTACAATTCAATGGGTGACATCACTGTTAATCTCTACCATGATGGGGTTTTTGTTCCAAATCCTCTCAAGTACATGGATGGTGAATCTCAGCTTATAAATGACGTCCGATTTGAAGATATGCCACTTGGTCAGTTGTTTGAGCTTGTCAAAAGGTTAGTGCTTAATCCTCCCAAGAGACTGTACTATTCTCTACCTGGTACAACTCTTTTTAGAGGAATTAGGGAACTAAAAGTAGATGCTGATATGACTGATTTTATGAAGGTAGCTTTAGAGAATGGTTTTAAGATAGATTTGTATACTGAATAAAATGAATATGATGTTATTCAAGATGCTAGGAATGATAATCTGATTTACATGTCTTTTATTACAGCTTTGCAAGTGCTACCAATAAATACGCACAAAGTTATAAGAGCACATAGTATAGTAACTCATAGGGCTCGTTATTGTTTTGTGACGCCGTCCTGTGTTACTAGCCAATATCAGACTTTGAGTTATAGAGTGTTGCGTCAAAATCACCAGCCAAGCCATATCGCATTTCTCACCTCCCCATGTCCCTTTTTTTTAATATGCAATGATGGAATAATTGAAAAAACCGTAAGACCCGTAAGTGTACTAAAACTTGAGTGATGAGGGACGGTGTTTTTAATTTAAGTTTTATTTTGTGTTATATCAAGAAATAAGCTGATGTGACAACATTTTTTGCTGTAACACCATTAGATGATACCAACTGTAGCTAATGTTCTAAGTATTAAAATAACTGTGCGGATTCTAAAATTAAATTAATCTTTTATCAAAATCATATTAAGTAATTTCTATCTAAACTAACACAGAGTTCACAACTAAAACATTGTTCTATTTTTTTTCTTTAACTTACAGATTTACATTCTTTGTGAAGTAAAAATGATAAAAGTTAAATATGTTGTACGTACTTATCTTGATAATTCATTGTGAACAATGGATTTAATTAATGAGTTATGATAAATAGGCATACTAATTAAACTTACAAATAGACCTACCTCATTTACATATTCAATTTTTGAAATACACCACTTTTGCTCTCCTCATATTAACCAATCATTTTTTAAATACATCAATCACATTTGTAGGTCTCTTTTTAGGTCCATTACTTAGGACTACAAATCATTTTTCTTAATAAATCATTAGCATCAAGAGGTTCTAAAGTTTAAGTTATAAATGAAGGGTTTGTTTTTTTAATTATGAAGAATTTTTGCACTATATTGTTTAGTTGGAGATCTAGAAATTTTGGTCGGTGTAGCACACATATAAATAGCAGGTTTTTCACAGCGTCATTTGATTTTTGGACTGATTCTATATTTAGTTTTTTCGGTTATTGTAACCTGTAAATGACGTTTACATCAAATCTCTAACAAAAAGTAATTGCATAGAGATATTGAGTTAGTTGCAGCATCGAAAAAATAAGTTTTTCATTTTTTTTTCTTTCTTAGGATAAAATCGAATTTGGCTTGTCGGCTAACGGTGTATCGGGTCCTTGAAGACCTGATCCATTAACGAAACAAAAATGAGATTCATTGACGAACCAAAGTGAGATCCATTGACGAGCAAAACTGACAATACAAAAGGACAATATCAATTGACGAACTGAAGGTTCGTCACTAGTTGACAAGCTTCGCGTCATTCCGAAAAGACCGTTTAACCATTGGGCTTTTACGGACATGCCCATCGATCCCATGCTTAATTATCGGAACATGTGAGTAGTAATTCTCACACCGGAGCTGGGTCTCAGACTAAAACTTGAGGCGACGCTAACATGTGTTGCTTGTCTTGTCGAGACTCAAGACTTAGCAGGAGTTACGAAATTTCTCGAGGTTCATAGCACGTCAATCGAACCGAGCATCCTTAAAAACCTAAATTTCTCCTCAAATATCCCATCGATTCTCCGCTCAACCGGTCTCAACTTTTTATTTTTACTTAAATGAACGTCGTCCACCATAAAAACTTAATAATTAAAAAGCTACAAAATGTATACAATGAGATAAACAGTTGTGCCTGTTGCATGAACCCAAACCACTCAAATGAGCTAGGACCACTATTAATGTAGAGCCAAAGCCAATAAATAGAAAAGCAATGTCGGAAAGGAAACTGATAACTAATTAGTCGATATATGATACGAAGCAAATACAGAATCGTGCATGCTAATTTAGGCTCTAAGTTCATTAGTTAGCTCACGGTCGCCATACTTATTAAATGCATTCAAGGAAAAATCGTGCATGCTTTGAACTACGAAATGAAGTTGAGAGGTGAAAGGTGACCCTGTTCGATCACTTCCAAGTCACGTCAAAGAAGCCACGTACAACATACATAAATTTAAGTAGATAACGATCATTATCGATATATATAGCTTTTGTTTGCCTTTGAACATTGATCAGAATTAAGTGAAACGTAATTTTCACTCATTGCTTTGTGGCACCACATTCATGCATGTGGATGAAATAAAAAATATCACAATCGTGATAATTAAGTAGACAACGATCATCATTGATGTAGCTTTTATAGCTTTTGAGCATTGAAAGTGAAACGAAATTTATGTTGTGGATGAAATAAAAGAGTCACAAATTTTTTGGCTAAATGGTTTTTTACCCTGGTAAATTTGTATTAATAGTTAATGAGATTAGGCAATATGGTAAAGCATCAATATTGACTATAACAAAATAACGCATCTATTGTGCTTCCAACCATTACATATAAGATTGACATGTCGATTTTATGAAAACTAAAAGTCTAGCCGACTCAAACAAGAAAATATAACATAAAAAACAAACGACTAGACTATATAACAAATGTCACGTTGTGTTCTCCGTTAGCTAGAACACGCTCCCCCTTCGTCGTTCTTTTGAATTGAAATGTTAATAGCTTGAGACGAACTGTAGAAATAATATTGTCAACAAATTGCTCAATGGATCTTTTTTTTGCTTAATGAAATAAGAAGCCACCACAAAAACTAGCTTAGCAATTAAACATTGAGCTGCTCAAGACCTCCCATATGAGATTAACCAAGACATGATATCATCCAAATTTAACATAGTATGAGACATACCAGACTTTAGCATTACACGGGACCAAACTTGTGAGGAGAATGCCTGAACATTCAAAAAATAGGTGTGAGTGGGAATCCGGAACTAAATTACAAAGAGAGCACCGAGACAGGTTTAAGTCAATCGAAGAATCGACATCCCATTGTCTTAGTAAAAAAAATAACTAATCCTTAATCATTTGTGATATTTTCTTTTCGACGAATCACTAATCCTTAACTACAAATAATTATTGTATGAATTAATAAAGGTGAAAGCTAAAGATACATACGTAATATTTCAAAACAGACGATGTACGCAATGAACTTTGAAAATTACCATTGTACGCAATATACTTTCAAATTTTGTATGATGTACGCAATATGACTGGGAACCAACAAGTTAACTGGTTTATGAGTGACACGCTGGTTTTTTTGCATTTTATGAGTGACACGCTGGATTTTTTTGCATTTTGTGGGTGACATGCTGGATTTTATGACTAAGCTTTGGCTTTGACTTTGACACAAATAAAAACACAGATAACCAACCACTCAAAAGTTATCCACTCATTTACACTCACTTACACACACTTATCACTTTCCCAACTTACTCTGATTCAAACCCAAAACCCGTTACAAATGTTGTAAAGGTATGTAATTTATGCAATTTTCAATATAATTGAAAGCCCTAATTACATTACGGGTTGAAACCCTAATTTTGATGTTCTAATTTTAAAACCCTAATTTTAATTTTCAGGTCAATTAGTTACAATTCAATAGGTGACATCACTGTTAATCTCTACCATGATGGGTTTTTTGTTCCAAATCCTCTCAAGTACATGGATGGTGAATCTCAGCTTATAAATGACGTCCGATTTGAAGATATGCCACTTGGTCAGTTGTTTGAGCTTGTCAAAAGGTTAGTGCTTAATCCTCCCAAGAGACTGTACTATTCTCTACCTGGTACAACTCTTTTTAGAGGAAAGGGAACTAAAAGTAGATGCTGATATGACTGATTTTATGAAGGTAGCTTTTGAGAATGGTTTTAAGATAGATTTGTATACTGAATATAATGAATATGATGTTATTCAAGATGCTAGGAATGCTAATCTGCATAATGTGAATGAGGGTGATTATGAGAGTGATGAATCGGATGATGCTGATGGAGATGTTGATAACATTGACTTTCATACTGAGGGTGAACAAAATGTAGTTTTTGAAAGGCTGACCATTGATGACCCATTTTTAAACAAACTAGTTGGTAAGGGCAACTGCATAGGCACTAGGGATGACCCCATACCCCCTTTAGCTGGTAAGTATTTTGTTGAAGAGATTGATCCTGATGATGATATGATAGATGAAAAATACAAGGTCCAAAAAGGTGTTAAGTACCCTAGTTATAATCCAGAAACGCCATGGGATGAAATTCAACTAATACTTGGTATGAAATTTGAAAGCCCTGAACAATTAAAACATGTTTTGGCTGATTATGGAGTAAAACATGGTTACCAATTGTGGTACTATAGAAGTGAAAGTAACTCTTTGCTTGTGTATTGTGGGATAGACATAGAGTTGGGTAGGTGTGCTGGTAGGAGAGACAGGATTAAAAAGGCTAAAATGAAAGCTAAAGATAAGGAAGGGACTGATAAGGGAGGGACTGATAAGGGAGGGAAGGATAAGGAAGGGACTGATAAGGGAGGGAATGATAAGGGAGGGACTGATAAGGGAGGGAATGATAAGGGAGGCACTGATAAGGGTAAAGGTAATATGCCAGTTAATAGTGAGTCACCTACAAAAGTTGCAGAGAAAGCCAAGGCTAAGCCTAAGTGGACCAGGATTAGAGTTCTTGAGCATAAAGGTCAGTATTATCCATTTAGGCTTTGGGCATCTTGGATGTCTAGTGAGAGGTCTTTCCAGATTAAGTCCTTGTACTCAGATCATAGGTGTACCAGAAACTTCAATATGGGTTCATTGGTTACATTTAGGTGGATTTCCAGACATTATGCTATTGAAATCATCATGAATCCTTCAATGACATACCATTCTATGAGAGAGAGTATTAGAGAAATTTTTTTGATTGATGTAAGCACAGGGCAGTGTAAAAGAGCCATGCAATGTGCCTTGTATGAACATGAAGGTGGCCTTATAGAACACTATGGGAAACTCTGGGAATACAGGCAAGCAATACTTGATTCAAACCCTGGTTCAACCTGTCATATTGATGTGGATGTTCATGAAGATGGTAAGAACTACTTTCAGAGGTTTTATGTGTGCTTTAAGGGTGTAAGAGATGGATGGCTAGCTGGTTGTAGAAGGGTTATAGGAATAGATGGTTGTTTCATAACTCATATGTGTAAAGGTGAGTTGTTAACTACCATAGGAAAGGATGGTAATAATCAAATGTATCCCATAGCCTGGGTAGTAGTAGATGTTGAGAACAAAAATAACTGGTGTTGGTTTCTGTCTTTGTTAGTTGATGATCTGAATTTGGAGACTGGACTTGGTTTGACAATAATCTCAGATGCACATAAGGTATGACTTAATGCTTTCTTATATTCAAAGTAACTGTTGCAGCTTGAATTGCTTGTGTATTGGTAACATTGTTCACTGGTTACAGGGTCTTATTGAGGCTGTGAGGACATGGCTTTCGCAGGCTGAACACAGACACTGCTGCAGACACATATATGCACATTTTAAAAGGAAATGGACATGACTTTTATATAAAACACCCTACTGAGAAACAAAATGAGAACAAAGTTAGTAGAGTTGGAAGGGTCATAACATGTCAAAGGTGTTGGCAGACAGGTCATAACAAGGTGAGTTGTGTTAATGCTCCCAGAGACAAACCACCCACAAAAATTGACAAACAACCAAGGCCACAAAACACTTTTGTATACACAACATGTAAGAACAAAAGAGGTGGAATGAGTATAAATGAGGTTATCCCTAAAAAAAAGCAATTAGGAGAAACAAGCAAGAGGGGTGGGGGTATGCAAACAGAGGTGGTGGCTCATTGTGTAGGGGAGGTGGGTCTGCAAAGAGAGGTGGTGGGAGTGCAAACAGAGGTGGTGGTTCTCAGAGTAGGGGTGGGGGGTCAAAGAATAAGAAGGGTGGGTCAAAGGTAAATGGAGGGGAAGATAGCATCAACACAAAGGTATTACACTTTATTACTTATGTTTTTTATTTGTTGCAGTTAAGTTTTACAAACTTTAATCCAAACTTATGTTTTATAGGAAGTTCAATGCCAGAAAGATATTGAAGCAGAAAGAGCAGTTATGCAAGAGGTTATGAAGGAAGAGGCAAGGAAAAGGGCTGAATGGGAACAAAATGGAAGGATCTACCAAGACTGGGATGATATACAGTTGGATGAGTTCTCAGAAAATTCTCTAGACAAAAGAGCTACACTGAGTATGATCTGAATTTGGAGACTGGACTTGGTTTGACAATAATCTCAGATGCACATAAGGTATGACTTAATGCTTTCTTATATTCAAAGTAACTGTTGTAGCTTGAATTGCTTGTGTATTGGTAACATTGTTCACTGGTTACAGGGTCTTATTGAGGCTGTGAGGACATGGCTTCCGCAGGCTGAACACAGACACTGCTGCAGACACATATATGCAAATTTTAAAAGGAAATGGACAGGACTTTTATATAAAACACCCTACTGAGAAACAAAATGAGAACAAAGTTAGTAGAGTTGGAAGGGTCATAACATGTCAAAGGTGTTGGCAGACAGGTCATAACAAGGTGAGTTGTGTTAATGCTCCCAGAGACAAACCACCCACAAAAATTGACAAACAACCAAGGCCACAAAACACTTTTGTATACACAACATGTAAGAACAAAAGAGGTGGAATGAGTATAAATGAGGTTATCCCTAAAAAAAAGCAATTAGGAGAAACAAGCAAGAGGGGTGGGGGTATGCAAACAGAGGTGGTGGCTCATTATGTAGGGGAGGTGGGTCTGCAAAGAGAGGTGGTGGGAGTGCAAACAGAGGTGGTGGTTCTCAGAGTAGGGGTGGGGGGGTCAAAGAATAAAAAGGGTGGGTCAAAGGTAAATGGAGGGGAAGATAGCTTCAACACAGAGGTATTACACTTTATTACTTATGTTTTTTATTTCTTGCAGTTAAGTTTTACAAACTTTAATCCAAACTTATGTTTTATAGGAAGTTCAATGCCAGAAAGATATTGAAGCAGAAAGAGCAGTTATGCAAGAGGTTATGAAGGAAGAGGCAAGGAAAAGGGCCGAATGGGAACAAAATGGAAGGATCTACCAAGACTGGGATGATATACAGTTGGATGAGTTCTCAGAAAATCCTCTAAGAGCTACTTGAGTATGATCAATTTGGAGGACTGGACTTGGTTTGACAATAATCTCAGTCTTGCACATAAGGTATGACTTAATGCTTTCTTATATTCAAAGTAACTGTTGTAGCTTGAATTGCTTGTGTATTGGTAACATTGTTCACCGGTTCAGGGGTCTTATTGAGGGTGAGGACATGGCTTCAAGCAGCTGAACAACCGCATAATCTGCGCATACATATATGCAAATTTTAAAAGAAAATGGACAGGAATTTTATATAAAACACCCTACTGAGATACAAAATGAGAACAAAGTTAGTAGAGTTGGAAGGGTCATAACATGTCAAAGGTGTTGGCAGACAGGTCATAACAAGGTGAGTTGTGTTAATGCTCCCAGAGACAAACCACCCACAAAAATTGACATACAACCAAGGCCACAAAACACTTTTGTATACACAACATGTAAGAACAAAAGAGGTGGAATGAGTATAAATGAGGTTATCCCTAAAAAAAAGCAATTAGGAGAAACAAGCAAGAGGGGTGGGGGTATGCAAACAGAGGTGGTGGCTCATTGTGTAGGGGAGGGGGGTCTGCAAAGGGAGGGGGTGGGAGTGCAAACAGAGGTGGTGGTTCTCAGAGTAGGGGTGGGGGGTCAAAGAATAAGAAGGGTGGGTCAAAGGTAAATGGAGGTGAAGATAGCATCAACACGAGGTATTACACTTTATTACTTATGTTTTTATTTGTTGCGTTAAGTTTTACAAACTTTAATCCAAACTTATGTTTTATAGGAAGTTCAATGCCAGAAAGATATTGAAGCAGAAGAAGCGTTATGCAAGAGGTTATGAAGGAAGAGGCAAGGAAAAGGGCTGAATGGGAACAAAATGGAAGGATCTACCAAGGATGGGATGATATACAGTTGGATGAGTTATCGAAAATCCTCTAGACAAGAGCTACACCTGAGTGAACTAGCAGCACTTGATGAAGCAATAGATGAATACAATCCTCCCTCAATCTCGAAGGAGTACAAGCTGTTAGTGTAGATGTATCTGAAACTGAACACCCACCAACACAACCTGAATCAACTCCTCCCCATCTTGTGCAAGCTGTAACTGAAGAAAGCCAGGCTCCAAGTGCTCCAAGACCAAGACTAGTGATCAGGCCAAGAAAAAAGTCAGAAAGGATTACCAAAAGAAGGAAGTTCAACTATCCTGGAGATGGGACTGGAAAGACCATTCGGTGTCTGAACTGTTATGTATCCCATAGTTTCATTGCTTTTGGGTCAAAACTGTTATGTTACTTTGTTGTCTTAAAACTTGTGAATGTAGGGTAAAAGCTGTTAGATATGTGTGCAAAACATGGCACATCTTTTGTAATCACTTTGTGCCTGTAAACACTATCATTTTGCCTATCTATCTAAACAGTTATGCAATTCAAGTTTAATGTTACTTTGTGCCTGTAACATCTTTTGGGTCAAAACTGTTATGCAATGCAAGTTTAATTGCAACATTATCATCTTGCAAACAAAAGGTTTATTATACTACTTGGTACATAAGTTTCATACACCAAAAGGTAAGTCAATACTACACTGCCATACAACCATACCATACATCCACACTACCATACATCCCTACTACCTTACATACATACTACCACTACCATACTACACTACTAGAATAGCTAACAACAACACTAACATGACACACAATAGACACATCATGAACCCACACATCTTCCTCCAAGTAAACACATTTGAATTTGCTCCTTGAAGTTCATCAACCATCCTTGCAACCCTTTCTTCCAACACTGCAAGTGAAAGCTCCATCTAATGTCTATGGACTTCATCTTCAAACATTTCTCTTTGTTCTGAACTCATAGAAACATATAACTCGTGCATAGTCTGTTTATACCAATCACTGTATAACTCTCCATCAATACAAAAAAAGTCATCACAACTTTGAGGAGAAGACTACAACAAATGAATGAATAAGTAATGTGGAACTACTAATATTGGGGAAAACAACTAAATAAAATTGTTACCTAAACAACTAAATAAAAGTTTTGGGAAAACATACTGATGGTCTTGAACAAACAAGAAAACGACGACCTGGATTTCTTTCAGTCCAAGAAACACGTCTAGCCAAACGAAGCTTACATGTGCAATGAGTTGGAAGAGTACGCATGAGATATCGACTGCGATTGTTACAAGATGTACGATTGTTGGAAGAAGATGAAGCCATTGCAATGTGATTATTTGTTAGGATTATTTGAGGGTGAATTAGGGTTCTAGTTGTGATTAATTAGGGTTTCAATTTAGGGTAGAAAAGTTGTGTGAATTAGGGTTCATGTTTCTGGGTTTATTTGTGTGTGAATTGGGGAAAAAAAGTAGGGTGTTAATTGCAACCATGTCACTATATACACTAACATTTCAATTTTAAAAAAAAATACAAAGAAAGCCAACGTGGATACATAAACCGGTTAACTTGTTGGTTCCCAGTCATATTGCGTACATCATACAAAATTTGAAAGTATATTGCGTACAATGGTAATTTTCAAAGTACATTGCGTACATCGTCTGTTTTGAAAAATTACGTTGCGTATATTTATCTTTGACCAAATTAATAATGTATATAGTTTTGCAGTTAACATTATGAGTACGTAACCTTGTATGTGTTTACATAGGGTGCTAGACCCACAAAAAAACTTCCACAAAATGAGTCGGATGTGTTTGATTGGTGTATTTGAGTATATGTTCTCTCTCTTATTTTCAAATACACAAATCAAACGTATCCAACTCATTTTGTGAATTTATTTTGCGAAAGTTTTTTGTTGCTCTAGCACCCCTTTTGTTTATATGTTCATGGTTTATACCTTTTGATTAAACAACATGACTTAGCTGAATTTCGAGTACGTGCTTAGAGTACTTTCAGATAAAAACTAATAATGGCATGCATAGTTTTACAACGTCTTTTGGTAAAGAAAAAAAAACAATTTTTCAGTTATATAAAGTATTTAAAAAATGAAACTGAATGGATAGATAAACTCAATCATTTGTTTGCAAGGTAACGAGTTAGAGCTAGCGGATGCTGCGGGCCCTATGTTTTTTTTCATTTTTAGCAATCAAAGCAAAAATACAAAGCCTTATCACATGCATTTGTTTGCTAGATAATTTCTCTCAATAATCACATGGCTTCACTCTACTACTCGGATATGCTTCTCCTTTTCATTCTCTTGTTGATATCCGGTGTCGTGTTTGTTTACCGGAGGCGCCTCCCTGTTACGAATTGGCCCGTTCTTGGCATGACACCCGATATCGTCCGAAATTCTCACCGTATCCATGATTTCGCGACTGATATTGTCAAACTTAGTAATGCTACTTTCATGGTTAAAGGTCCTTGGTTTGCTAATATAAACATGCTCATAACTTCTGACCCTTCCAATATTCACTACATGTTAAGCAAAAACTTTCCAAACTATCCTAAAGGTCCTGAGTTTCGTAACATGTTTGATATCCTTGGAGATGGCATCTTTAACTCGGATCACGAGTTGTGGGAAATCCACAGGAGAACAACCATGTCTCTACTTAAACACCCCGACTTTCAATCTCTTTTAGAAACAACTATTGTAAACAAAGTCGAGAATGGGCTTCTTCCAATCCTTGAGTTCGTGTCCACGCGTAATCAAGAAATAGACTTGCAAGAGATTTTTCAAAGGTTTACTTTTGATGTGATATGTCTATTGCTTCTAGATTATGATCCTGAAAGCCTGTCTATAGACTTGCCATTCATTCCATGCGAAAAGGCATTTACGGATGCTGAAGAAGCTCTTTTATGGAGACATGTCTTGCCAGAGAAAGTTTGGAAGTTGCAAAAGAGATTTGGACTAGGTAAAGAGAAGAAGATGAATGAAGCGACAAAGGCTTTCGATGAGTTTATATACGACTGTCTGTCTCGAATACAAGACACGGTTGGAATGGTGCATGATAAAGAGACTGGTTTGTTAACATCTTTAGTTAGAGGTTTTGAAGGAAGGAGTGGGATGCCAAGGGACGTTAGAAAGTTTTCAAGGGACACAATACTTAGTCTAATGATTGCGGGGAGAGACACCACGAGCACGGCTCTTTCGTGGTTCTTTTATCTTCTTGCCAAAAACCCGTGTGTAGAATCAAAGATCCGTGCTGAGATTGGTGAGAACTGGGGTGTAAAAGAGCTAGATAAAGTCATTTATCTTCATGGAGGTATATGTGAAGCATTAAGGTTATATCCACCTGTTGCTTTTGAGCATAAGGCTCCATTGAAGGCTGACGTGCTTCCAAGCGGTCATGTTATTGATGCGAACACGAGGATTATTCTGTGTTTTTATTCAATGGGACGAATGGAAGATATATGGGGCGAGGATTGCATGGAGTTTAAGCCCGAAAGATGGTTTACAAAAGATGGAGGGATAAAACATGAACCGTCGTATAAATTTACAGCGTTTCATGCAGGGCCGAGGACATGTTTGGGTAAAGATATGGGTATGATTCAGATCAAAATGGTGGCGGCTTCGATCATTTCTCGTTACCATGTGGAATTGGTGGAGGGACATAAGGTTTGTCCAAGTGATTCAATCATACTACAAATGAAATATGGTTTGAAAGTCAAGCTTTCACCAATCAACAACGTTTAGAACCTATAAAGTGTTAATACATGTTTCATGAAATAAGACAAGGGATTTGGCTTGTTATGGATTGTTTCCCTTGCAAACTAATGCTTGTATACTTCTAGTTTCAAACTAATGCTTGTTATGGATTTGGCCACTGGTGTGCATTGGGCCTGTCTAAGTTGTTGACTCATAGTCTCAATGGTTTTTTTTTTGAAAGAGATAAATATACATCAGAGCATTTACATTAGTAAGTTGAGTTATGGTTTAACACCTGTCAAGTCAGCGCAACATCAACTTTAACATTTCACCTTAACATCTCCAAAAAACACCCACATAAATAATATCCCAAGTTAAACTTTAACATTTTATATTTTCAATTTCAACCTCTAAACTAAAACAAACACTTCATTTATTAAAAAACATAACCTTAACTTAAACATATTACAATACCAAATATAAAATAACTAAAGAAATTTACAACGAAAAAAAAAAAAATAACAAAACATAGCAAATACTTATTCATCATTGTCGCTCTCTTGTTGTTGTTCATGTCGTTCAAGATTCTTCTGCCAAACATGCTCCATAAGGTCCTGTTGGAGTTGGGTATGCGTTTGTCGGTCGTGTATTTCTTTTGCCTTACGACTATGAGTATCACATCTTTCGACCCATCTTCGTTGCCTCAAATTTGCTAACGGATCCACCCACACTTCGTTATAGTCACGTAATGCAAATTTTTGATCTTTTATAATCATGTTATGCAAAATAATGCAAGAATACATGATTCTACGTATCGTGACAATTTCCCATTGACGTGCCGGTTGTTGTAGTATACCCCAACGGCCTTGAAGCACACCAAAAGCACATTCAATATCCTTTCGGGCACTTTCTTGTCTCCTTTTAAAGTACGTATGTTTTTCGTCAGTTGTTACCGAGAAGGATTTGACGAAAGTTGCCTACTGTGGATAAATTCCATCAGCCAAGTAATACCCCTGTTTATACCTAGTTCCATTGACCATATAAGGTGCTATTGGGGCATTGTCAGTAAGAATATCGTCGAACAACAGAGACTGGTCTAAAACATTAATATCGTTACGCCCCCGCCATCCCAAAAAATGCATGCCAAATCCATAAATCTTGAGAAGCAACAGCTTCAAGCATAATTGTTGGGTATTTTTTATCACCCCTAGCAAATTGCTCTTGCCCCATCTGGACAATTTTTCCATTCCCAGTGCATACAGTCAATGCTACCAAGCATTCCCGGAAAACCATGTTTTTCTTCATGTTGTTGATAAAGTTTTTCAATGTCGGCCCAACTTGGTTTTCTTAAATACTCAGACATAAACAAATCAATAATGCATTTGTTAAAATTATCAAGACATAATTTTGAAGTACTCGCACTCATTTGCAAGTATTCATCAAATGCATCGGGTGAGGTGCCGTACGCCAATTGCCGTATGGCAGACGTACACTTCATTAGAGGACTTAAACTCATTCGACCCGTACAATCAGGTGTTTGCCTAAAGTAAGTAAAATGATCTGGAATTATGGAAGTGTGAAAAAAAATGGTGTTTTAGTTGGGTATTTATAGTGGTAAAAATATGTTTTTGATATTTTTTTAATAAAACTAGCCGTTAGGGGCTGTTTTATAATTTTTTTTTTTAAACACAAACGGTCACTAGCCGTTATAAGGGGGTGTTTTGTAAATTTTTTGATTTTTTTTAAGCCTTTAACGGGCGTTGATTTGGTAACGCATGGGGACTAACATTGCAATAACGCCATCCAACGGGTTAACGCCAGTTAACGGCGTTATTTGGCCACTAACGCCCCGTTATGGCGTTATCAATGAAAATGCTCTTAGAATCAAAACATATACAACAAATATGAGAAGAACTATGGACATGCCCATAGCTCCAAATACGGAAACTTGTAAACAACATTCGGAAAAACAATGCAGAAGAAAATCATTACACTGCATGCTGTAAACATACTCCAAAACAGCTGATTCACCTCAAATTCACCAGACACCATACCTTCATGACTACATTTCTTTGACTAACCAAGGCATTATCATGCAAGTTATAGCTAGCCCTGACATCACCACAGAATAGACACTGCTACTAGACTACAGTTCATGTACTACTTACTAACACTCACCTTACTAGCAGCATCGTCCTCACAAGTATAATGAAGCATTAGTAAGAAAGCAGGACTCATCAAGTAGATAGATCACATCTTTGTGAAACCCAACCTATCCTCCTTTGGCAGTGTATAGCTAGGACCAAGTAGGTGTTGAATATATTCGTATTATATTGTTGCACCAACTTGTGCAACAAGATCACAACACCAGAATATATAATCAAGTAACAATGTACATTATCGACTTATTGGAAACGAACTCACATATTAGCAATATAGCTAAAAATAACAACATAAAGAAGTACCCTGATTGGTAATCGATCAGATACACGTACACTTGCAACAAATGTCCACAAGCATAAGCGAATAGATACCAAAACGCAACAATGAATAATGAATATAGAACCTGCACTCATGACGAAAAACAATTAAAGGAGCTATGCATGGGAATATAGTTCCCTGTCCTTAAAGGTTTTTACGTGCTCTATTTGCTGCGAGCCTCCGTACGTAAACACCCCAGGATTCGATGCATACCCGTGTTGTATGTCGTCAGCGAAACGATCACAACACAATGCATTTGGCGGAGCAGAAAACATGACTCGAGTATGTGATGGGAAAAGTTACCAAACTACAACCACGATTATACTTGAGGCAATATTAGAAAGACTTTTTCTGGCGATAGTTTTTTCTTCAATATGTTAATTGATTAAGAGAACAAGAGACCTATTTATAAATCATAAACTTCTCTCCCTCAATCTCCAAGGTCCGGTTTTTGTTGCATGAATATATACGTATTTCTTATATGAAGAAATGGTCTTCATTTCTTTCCACTAAAACAGCCATGTTTCCTACTAATTCAACAAAATGATTTATCAAAGATAATTTTAATAACCCCTACCATATTCATAATATTGTAAGGTGAATCTATATTTAACTGAAACTTTACAACCTTACTTAAATTCGAACAGTAGGTTCATCTTTCACTCGTCACTATTCCTAACAACATACACTGCCCTCCAAGTCCACTTACCCTTCTCAAATGGAAACCTACTTTATGGAATACGAAATCCCAATTACACTACCACATTTACCACTTTCCCCATCGCTGTTTTCCCCGGCGACAAATGTCGCTGGGGAATCCTCACTAAACGACAAAAATATATCCTACGTGGCACGAAGTCTCGTAGAAAAGTCAGCAAAATTATCTCTCACTTTTCCCCGGCGACATGTCGCCGGGGATTCTTTTGTTAATTTCCAAAAATACGTAATTAGTGTTAATATATCTTAACGTGACGTAAAGCATTTTCCCCGGCGACATGTCGCCGGGGATTCTCTTGTTTATTAAAAAATTCATAATTTTGCATGCCATATTTAATTGGATCAAGAAGCCAAATGATGCATAGTTGAATGTGTTTTATAAATCTATGATTCACCAAAGTTACTCTCCCAATATTTTTCTTAAATTGGGATGAAATGGAGTGATAAAATCGTATTCTTTTGAAGTCGTTAACAACATAAACTAATTAAATTGAACGTCCAATGTGTAATCATAACATATCGACTCATCCGTTTAACGTCTAATGTGTAACCATAACATATCGACTCATCCGTTGAACGTCCAATGTGTAACCATAACATATCGACTCATCCGTTGAACGTCTAATGTGTAACCCTAACATACCGACTCATTCGTTGAACGTCTAATGTGTAAGCATAACATACCGACTCATCCGTTGAACGTCTAATGTGTAACCATAACATACCGACTCATCCGTTGAACGTCTAATGTGTAACCCTAACATACTGACTCATCCGTTGAACGTCCAATGTGTAAGCATAACATACCGACTCATCCGTTGAACGTCTAATGTGTAACCATAACATACCGACTCGGATGTTGAACGTCTAATGTGTAACCCTAACATACGGACTCATCCGTTGAACGTCTAATGTGTAACCCTAACATACGGACTCATCCGTTGAACGTCTAATGTGTAACCATAACATACCGACTCATCCGTTGAACGTCTAATGTGTAACCATAACATACCGACTCATCCGTTGAACGTCTAATGTGTAACCCTAACATACTGACTCATCCGTTGAACGTCCAATGTGTAACCATAACATACCGACTCATCCGTTGAACGTCTAATGTGTAACCATAACATACCGACTCATTCGTTGAACGTCTAATGTGTAAGCATAACATACCGACTCATCCGTTGAACGTCTAATGTGTAACCATAACATACCGACTCATCCGTTGAACGTCTAATGTGTAACCCTAACATACTGACTCATCCGTTGAACGTCCAATGTGTAACCATAACATATCGACTCATCCGTTGAACGTCTAATGTGTAACCATAACATACCGACTCATTCGTTGAACGTCTAAATTGTAACCATAACATATCGACTCATCCGTTGAACGTCCAATGTGTAACCATAACATATCGACTCATCAGTTGAACGTTCAATGTGTAACCATAACATACCGACTCATTCGTTGAACGTCCAATGTGTAACCATAACATACCGACTCATTCGTTGAACGTCCAATGTGTAACCATAACATATCGACTCATCCGTTGAACGTCTAATGTGTAACCATAACATACCGACTCGGATGTTGAACGTCTAATGTGTAACCCTAACATACGGACTCATCCGTTGAACGTCTAATGTGTAACCCTAACATACGGACTCATCCGTTGAACGTCTAATGTGTAACCATAACATACCGACTCATCCATTGAACGTCTAATGTGTAACCATAACATACCGACTCATTCGTTGAACATCCAATGTGTAACCATAACATATCGACTCATCCGTTGAACGTCTAATGTGTAACCATAACATACCGACTCATTCGTTGAACGTCTAATGTGTAACCATAACATACCGACTCATTCGTTGAACGTCTAAATTGTAACCATAAGATATCGACTCATCCGTTGAACGTCCAATGTGTAACCATAACATATCGACTCATCAGTTGAACATTCAATGTGTAACCATAACATACCGACTCATTCGTTGAACGTCCAATGTGTAACCATAACATACCGACTCATTCGTTGAACGTCCAATGTGTAACCATAACATATCGACTCATCCGTTGAACGTCTAATGTGTAACCATAACATACCGACTCGGATGTTGAACGTCTAATGTGTAACCCTAACATACGGACTCATCCGTTGAACGTCTAATGTGTAACCCTAACATACGGACTCATCCGTTGAACGTCTAATGTGTAACCATAACATACCGACTCATCCGTTGAACGTCTAATGTGTAACCATAACATACCGACTCATCCGTTGAACGTCTAATGTGTAACCCTAACATACTGACTCATCCGTTGAACGTCCAATGTGTAACCATAACATACCGACTCATCCGTTGAACGTCTAATGTGTAACCATAACATACCGACTCATTCGTTGAACGTCTAATGTGTAAGCATAACATACCGACTCATCCGTTGAACGTCTAATGTGTAACCATAACATACCGACTCATCCGTTGAACGTCTAATGTGTAACCCTAACATACTGACTCATCCGTTGAACGTCCAATGTGTAACCATAACATATCGACTCATCCGTTGAACGTCTAATGTGTAACCATAACATACCGACTCATTCGTTGAACGTCTAAATTGTAACCATAACATATCGACTCATCCGTTGAACGTCCAATGTGTAACCATAACATATCGACTCATCCGTTGAACGTTCAATGTGTAACCATAACATACCGACTCATTCGTTGAACGTCCAATGTGTAACCATAACATACCGACTCATTCGTTGAACGTCCAATGTGTAACCATAACATATCGACTCATCCGTTGAACGTCTAATGTGTAACCATAACATACCGACTCGGATGTTGAACGTCTAATGTGTAACCCTAACATACGGACTCATCCGTTGAACGTCTAATGTGTAACCCTAACATACGGACTCATCCGTTGAACGTCTAATGTGTAACCATAACATACCGACTCATCCGTTGAACGTCTAATGTGTAACCATAACATACCGACTCATTCGTTGAACGTCCAATGTGTAACCATAACATATCGACTCATCCGTTGAACGTCTAATGTGTAACCATAACATACCGACTCATTCGTTGAACGTCTAATGTGTAACCATAACATACCGACTCATTCGTTGAACGTCTAAATTGTAACCATAAGATATCGACTCATCCGTTGAACGTCCAATGTGTAACCATAACATATTGACTCATCAGTTGAACGTTCAATGTGTAACCATAACATACCGACTCATTCGTTGAACGTCCAATGTGTAACCATAACATACCGACTCATTCGTTGAACGTCCAATGTGTAACCATAACATATCGACTCATCCGTTGAACGTCTAATGTGTAACCATAACATACCGACTCGGATGTTGAACGTCTAATGTGTAACCCTAACATACGGACTCATCCGTTGAACGTCTAATGTGTAACCCTAACATACGGACTCATCCGTTGAACGTCTAATGTGTAACCATAACATACCGACTCATCCGTTGAACGTCTAATGTGTAACCATAACATACCGACTCATTCGTTGAACGTCCAATGTGTAACCATAACATATCGACTCATCCGTTGAACGTCTAATGTGTAACCATAACATACCGACTCATTCGTTGAACGTCTAATGTGTAACCATAACATACCGACTCGGATGTTGAACGTCTAATGTGTAACCATAATTATTCTTCGGTGAATCATAGATTTATAAAACACATTCAACTATGCATCGTTTGGCTTCTTGATCCAATTTTATCAGTGCACAAAACGAAGAAAACGAAAAAAACCTTATCTTCTTCCTGTGGCGATTTCTGCAACAAACACCATCACCAATTCATCAACAATCATCAACCATCACCACCACCGCATCCACCATCACCACCACCACACGTTACACGGTTTGTTTTACAAATTTTAAATATTATTCAACTAAATTAGTTAATTATATTATGATTTTTGAAGATTATTATTGTTGTAAGTTGTTGTAAATTAGATGATAAAGTAAAGTTTTTTTTTTTTTTTTTTTTTGGCAGTAGGCGACGAGGAGCTAGCTAGACAAGGTATGTAATAATTTTTTTTCTCCTTTTGGTATCCCGGGTGACATGTCGCTGGGGAATGTTTATTCATGTCGCTGGGGAATGTTTATTGTTTAAATTTTGTTAGTTTATAGTTATTATTAGTTCAATTGCCTTGAAATGTGCTCGTTTATAATTATAATAATTAGTTGTTTAAATTTTGTTAGTTTATAGTTATTATTTGGTGAAAAAAGTGAAATGGTATGTATGTTAAAATAATGGTATGTATGTTAAAAAGTGAAATGGTATGTATGTTAAAACTCATAGATAATGCGACCTTGCATGTATGTTAAAAAGTGAAATGGTATGTATGTTAAAAAAGTGAAATGATATGTATGTTAAAAAAGTGAAATGGTATGTATGTTAAAAAGTGAAATGGTATGTATGTTAAAACTCTTAGCAACATACATACCATTTCACTTTTTTCAACTCTTGAGCCGTTTATAATAATTTTGTTAGTTTATAGTTTATAGTTATTATTTGTTGACATGTGCTCGTTTATATTATTTTGTTAGTTTATAGTTATTATTTGTTGATATGAGCCGTTTATAGTTTATAATAATTAGTTGTTTTAGGATTTTAGTGATTAATTTTGGAAAATCCCCGTCTAAAATTAATCATCCTATAGAAAACCCGTCCGAAATTAATTTATTAGAAATTAATTTCGGAAGTCCCCCTTGGGGATCTGCTGAATGTTTTGTCTCATTTAGGATATGAATGCGTATAATTGGATTACTATTTGAGATGATTTCGACAGTGTTTCTCCTTTACTCCTACGAATATGTCTTTAAACACATATTTGGGGAGTTGAGGGGAAATGCTGCCGAAATTTTCTTAAATAGTAAATCGGTTATACGCATTAAATAGTAAATCGGTTATACGCACTCATCTGATCTCCCAATTTCTACTAGTTTGAATGACTTGGATAATGCGACCTTGCATATAGATGGTCAATCAACGGTTGTTGACGCACCGCCAGATATCATTGATGTTCCTGACGAAGACGATGATATTATTGCGATGAAGACGCCTTCCTCATGATTTAGCAGATTCTGATGTTGAAGCCCTCATCAATGTTGATGATGATGGTGTTGAGAAAGTTTATTCTAGTGAAGAAGAAGATTGATCTTGAGTTGTAACTTGCAAAATACACTTATATATTTGAATGAATGAATGAAATTGTTGTGGATTGTTTAAATGTGTATATTTATTTGGATGTGTATGTATTTGGATGTGTGCATGCTTATATTATTTTGTTCATGAATTTCTATATCTTATGCTAATTGTACTTGTACAGATGTCGACAGATGTTGCACGGTCCCACGGCGGTGACGGTGGCGGGGAGGATCGTCCCCCTCCAGACCGCGTACCCACCGGTTGCTGGGCAAGCTTCATTAACAAAGGTAAGAATTTCCGGATTATTGTAATACAAGCATAAATTTGATACATATTTATGACTTTTATCACTAACTTGATTTTGCAGGCAAAGGTAAACGAAAGCCCAATTTGGGCGGCAGGGCAGCGGGCAGGCTGAATACCCGCGACAAGACCCGGAACCTTTCGCTGAAGGCAATCGCAGACGAAAAAGGTCCCGTGTCGATCACTTTTGAGGTGGGTGACAAACAAACCTTAAACCCTGTCGGCCCCCATGCGGCGCATTGGTCTAACTACATCGGGGAGGTTGTTAGGAAGGTGCCGTTTTACTACCCTTCTTGGGAGAAGGTCCCGAAGGAGAAGAAAGCGGGAATCATTTCAGATATTGGGGTCAGTTATCCTTTTATGTTTATTTCATTATCGTGTTCATTTATTTAATTGTGTATATTTATCTAAATTCGCTTATTTATTTATATCATATAAATAAATAAACACATTTAAATAAATATATAAATTATATCTCTAACTCTGTTTTCGTTTTGTTGTATATGATTGCAGACCCTATTTGACCTAAGGCGCACATGAACTCCCCGCTGGCCCCGGATCTACGAAGGCATAAACTCGCACCTGCAAAAAGCCTACAATACTAACAAGGCTTCTTTCAAGGCCAAACATTGGAAGGTAGACCCCACCACCGGGGATTACGATGCGGAGGCGATTAGGGCGGCACGTCGAGGAAATTACAATGGTGATTGGGATGAGTACATTAAGTTTTGGAATGATCCCAAGAACATTTCTCGAGCCGCTACAAATCGGCTAAACCGGCAAAAGAGCAAGGTCATATCTAGACAGGGCTCCCGGTCGCTGTCTCGCCTTCAAGATAATATGGTAATAAACATTATAATTATTTTACATGCATATATACATACATATATATATATATATATATATATATATATATATATATATATATATATATATATATATATATATATATATATATATGTATATATATATATATATATATATATATATATATATATATATATATATCTGATTATACGCTTTGGTGTGTTGTGATTTGTCGTTTTAAAAATTATTCATCTTATATGCGTGTGTATGTACAGATGGCATCGAGACTCATGAATACCCGTCACTCATCGACACTTATTGGCGAACACATATTGTTGATGGGGTATTCCTTAACGATGAGGACCGCCGGATATATGTAAGTTTTGTTTCAAAACACACTTTAATGAATTATCGAGAAATAATGTAGCAACCCGACTAATATATTTACTATCTTGTGTTTTTGTCACTACATAGGACGAGATGAAAAAGCTTGAGGCCACGGGTCAATACACGGAGGATCAAATCAATGCGTTGGCAAGAGGGGGTAAGCTTCGTGGGCATATTCCCGGTGTGGGTCGCGTATTGCCATCACGGGCCACAGCCAGGCCAAGTATGCCGCCCCGTGGTCGGTCACCAAGATGTAGGCTTTATCATGAGTCTCCTCGAAGCGACCAGCATACGCGGATATGTTTAGGGAGTATGACTCGGGTGGTGCTAGCGGGAGTGGTGGGTGTGGTGATGACGAGGAGAATGGCGGTGATGAGGATAACAACGGCGAGAGGTAGTTGTGTATATATTATTAGTATGTTACATTGGTACTAGCTTTAGGTAGTTGTGTTATATATTATTAGTATGCTACATTGGTACTTTAGGTAGTTGTGTTATATGTTATTAGGTTCATCTTGGCGCCATTTAAACACTTGTTTCCCTATCTATCAATGCACATATTGACTTTTGAGTCGTGTTTATGTAAAAGTTGTGATCTATTTGTATTGCGTTGATCCGTTATATGGTATTTGTGTTTTGGTACAAGTTGTGGCGAGTCTATACAGGTTTTGGTACGGGTTTATTTGATAGATTTTTTCCGGAAAAATTCCGGAAAAATCTGGAAATCGCCACACCGCAGGCTGCATTAAAAAATGCAGACCTTTCCCGCAGGTCGGGGATACACACTAAAAGTTGACAAGTCAACGAAAACTAGGTTTCCCAGCGACATGTCGCCGGGGATAGTAGGCTAACTCGGTGACTTATCAACAAGTAACCATAGTATCCCCAGCGACATGTCGCCGGGGATACTTAATCACTATCATTAGTGTCTTAATCATTTTGCTTAATTCGACTATTCCCCAGCGACATGTCGCTGGGGATAGTGTGCCACAGTGGGACTGCTTCTTTGACTTAAATTTGAGTGGGACCCACGTCGTCGCCGGGGATTGTCGCTGGGGATACAATCCCTTACGAGGCTTCCCCAGCTAGGCTTCCCCAGCGACATCGCTGGGGAATCACCCCATATGTCGCTGGGGTAGCCAGTGAATGTTGTAGTGTTACCTAACAAAGGCCTATTTGAAATCTGTCAAGGATATTCACAGTATACAAGTTATTAGAACCCAAGATACAAGGCCATCATTTGCATTCTTCAGTCCAATGGCTGAAAAACAAGAATAAGACTAAATCCTTGAATTTTTGCTGACAAACTTGAACCTCAACTCTGCATATACTAGTCCACAAATAAAGTTGAAACAAACCTTAGGTTCGGATGAACGGTTAAAAGAACGAGTATCACGTGTCACAAGTACGAGTGTCCCGTGAGTTACTATTCTCTGCTTGAAGCACTGTAGGAGCCAAGGAGGTCATGTCACTTGGTAAAAACTCTTGCTTGGCGTTGAGGCGCATCTCTTCAGTCGTAACCATGGAACAAACTGTAGCTAAATCAGGAAAGGGATCCTGATGAGCAATTATACCGGCAAAATGAGCAAATTTATTACTCAAGCCATTAGTAGCATACTTAACAACATCATCATTACTCAAAGGAGAGCCAAGAGCATTCAATAACGTAACAATATTGGATTCTATCTTTTGAAAGTAAGCATCGATAGTTCGATCACCAAGTTGGATAACCGTAGTTTACCTTTTAAAGCAATAGTACGTACAAGTGCGTTTGTTGTCAAGAAAAATAGCTTCAATAAGATCCCAAGCATCTTTAGCAAAATTGGGATTAGCCGTAACGAGCCTACCTTGAAGGGTTTCAGAGAGGGTTAAAAAGACCTAAGATTTAACTATTGCATTTGCCTTAAGCCATTTCGCGGTTGGAGGAGCCGAACTTGTTGTACTAGAAGATGTACCCGTATTGTGTTTTAACACAACAATTTTTTCACAATGATTTTTAAAAAAGTAACACAACGCAACATAGTTTGCTTTGTGATATCAAGTTTAATGTGAATTTAGTTGGTAATAGAGTTAACGGCATATATCGACGTGTGATAAGGTATGATGTGGAGTATCGTTCGTCATTATGGACGGGAGTTAAGATGACTAAAAAACCTAGCACTCGACTTGTATTATAGTCGAACAAAAAAACAAAAAAAACCAACAATCGACTTTGAAAATCAGTCGACTTTTGAGGGACCCAACTAAAGGTTCGTCGCAAAAAAGTAATCTTGTGCTTTTGGATCGATGTAATTTTCAACACGTCTTGTAGCACCACATTCATGCATGTGGATGAAATAAAAGAGAGTCACGATCGTGATATTTTATTTGCGATGAATCATTAATCTTTATTTATATTAATTACGGATAATTATGAATTAATAATATAATTTTGCAGTTAATAGTACTAGTTATAATACCTGTGCACGCAAAGAGTTTAGACAAAAAAAAATTATTTTATATCAATATTGAATATTGTGTTTTTAAAGGTAATTACATATAATTATATACTTATGCACGAATTTTTCATTATCCATTAATATCCATTAAAAATTTTTGTAATCAAATTTTGTAAAAAAAAATTGTTAAATAACTTAAGATTCAACTATATTTAGCTGATATACATGTTTAAATTACCGTGAATTTGTTTATATGTTTATAGTTTATAACTTTTCATAAAACAATTGCTTAGCTACACTTAACTATTAACAACACTATATATGAACTTCATTAGTTGAATTTCGAGTACGTACTTAGGAGTTAGGAACAATTAGATAAAACCAATCCAAGTCCATATCCATATTATTTAATATGCTAAGAATATTTTAGTATCATGTTTTAAATATGAGGATTAAAAACGTAAAATTTCACTATGTGTTGCTATTTATTATGTTAAAAACTAAGGCTTAATGCAATAAATATAAAACAAATTACCTAAATAATCCTTCTATCTAGTGGTTTTACGAAACTAAACTTTTTTCCTATCTTTTACAGAAATGAACCAAATATGTCACATCACAATTTTTAATCGCCCACCCCTTTACTCGCCCAAAAATAAATCACCTACCCCTTTATTCACCATTATTCGCCCGGATGTCCTTTAATATATTTAACACATTTGAACTCGAGAGGATCATTGTAAGCATGCGTGTGTTATCTTTGGTTTTAGCATCAAGTCTAGTGGTTTTAACATCTCAAAAGATAAAAAATAAAATAAACAAAAGACGAGCAAAAGAGGCAGTATTAAAACAAATAGCCTAGCACTCGCTTAGCCACATTAAACCACTTGTCTAGAACTCGCAATTAAAAAATAAGAAATGAACTACACAAAAGACAAGAGCAAAAAATGCAATATTAAAACATATCGCCTAGCACTCGCCTACTCATATTAAAACACTCGCCTAAAACTCACATGCTCACCTAGCACTTGCCAAGAATTAAAACACTCCTCGCCTAGAACACGCCTGGCCTAGCACTCTTAAATAACATCGCTTAGAACTTGCCTAACCCTGGCCTATCATTCGCCTAACATATACCATTCGCCTAGAATATCGCCTAGCATTCGCGTGTCAAATTTTAATCAATTAACTCGCCTAAAAGTTCGTCTGGCACACCTAGAAACACATGTATGGTTAAAAAAATAATCTAGTAATGAATCTAACGAATAATATTTAAAAGTTCAGTTTGAAAAAAAGTATATGAGAGGTCTAATTTCGTAAAATACTGGTAAAAATGGGCCATTTAAAAAAATTTCTCATAAATATAAGTATAAAGATATAAAACTCTTTTGTAACTTCAATTAATATATATGTATGTTAACAAAATAAAGTTTGCATGCAACCAATGTAAGTATTATAGATTGAAACTCTTTTATAATAGGTATTTATATAAAATTTATGTTTCAAGCTTTAAATATGAGTATTAAATATTAAAAATTCAATTGTAAATTATTATTCAAGATGCTAAGTACATGTTATAAATGTGAGTATTAAAATTTTAAAATTTTATTATAAGTTGTTATTTAATATATATAAAGTTAATCTTGATGCAACAAATGTAAGTATAAAAAATATGAAACTTATTTAATAGTAAAAGTATGTTAAAAAGTAAAGTTTTCATGCAACCGATGCATGTACTAGAGATTTAAAACTCTTTTACAATTTCAAAAACAAATTTCATGCTATAAAATTATATAATTTTGTTATAAACAATAATATGAGTTAGCTGCTTTCTAGATTGGCGGTTTTATGCCTTGCTTAGGAAGGATTTAATAGACAAATGTTAAAAAGTTTGCATGCAACAAACGCAAAATCTAAATATTTAAAAGAGTAAATTGTATAAATTGTCTTCAAAACTTGGCCAAATTGTTTCGTCTCAAACATTACGAAAGTGCAAAGATCGTCTATGTGGAAAAAACTTTGGTGCAAGTATCGTCCCCACATAGACGATACTTTGCACCAAAGGTTTATCCAAAAAAGACGATAGTTGCACTAAAGGTTTCCTCACAGCGACGATCATTGTATTTTCGTAACATTTGGGATGAAACATGCAATTTGCCAAACTTGAAAGACGATTTATGCTATTTAGTCTATTTAATATATTTTAGAACTTCAATAAAGAAGCTCATAAAATATGAGTTAATGCGTGTATTAAAGACTTAAAAACTTTATTGTGAAATATTATTTAATATGTTAGAAAGTAAAACTTAATGCAACAAATGTGAGTATAAAAGATATGAAACTCTTTTATAGCTTTAATAATAATCAAAATATGTTAAAAAGCAAAGTTTTCATGCAACAAATGTAAGTATTGAAAACTTAAAACTCTTTTGTAATTTTAAAAAATAAATTTCATGCTATAAAATTTTAAAATTTTGTTATAAGCTATTATTTTATAATATGAGTTAGTAGCTTTCTAGACCGGCGGTTCTAGGCCCAAGCATCCGAAATACGCCGGGCTTGTAAATGTCATAGCCCTCCTAAATGACGACTCATTCAGAAACACGAAGCAAGCAGATTCAATTGGACAATGAATTCTTACGTGGAAAAATAAAATAAAGTGCATCTTTTTCTCTGCCATTCCTACTTTCTTGATTGTTATAACCTATTAAGAAGGTAGTTTCAGTCCAGGAGGCTAGTTTGAAATGAAATCTGGACTCGTTGAGGTTCACACACATTTCTTTATGAAATTACACAAAGAAAGGGTGAAGGAAAATAAAAGCGGATAAGCATCTTGTTGAGCGTGGAGAAGCATCCCGTTTAGCTTGCCATTTTTTTTATATAGTCAACTTTTGATTTTCCTAATAAATTCAAAAACTCCATTAATCTTTCTATTGTAGGCATATTACGGGGAGTCTTTAACATGGCAAGAGTTAATCACCTTTGTCTCGTTATTGTTTAATCCATATGTAAATAAAAAAAAAAGTAAACTGACTATTATGCCCCTGTCTAATTTTTCCTCTTTGACCATTTCTCTAGTTTTAACCAAACATCCATGAACATATTCTCTTTATAGAAAATGAAGAACACATTCAAGAAAACATCTAAAACACATTCTTACTAAAGAAACGATTAATGGGACTTTCATATGATGAACATCAAGGTTTGTTAGTTTTGTGAGATGGTTTTTTATATGATGAATATCAAGGCTGTTACTAGATGGCAAATGGGAGTTTCATAAAAAAATACCGTGGAAAAGTAAGGTGTATTGAGAATTTGTATCATGTACTAAGTAGAGATGATGGTGTTAAGGATGGTGATGAGGGTGTGTTTAGGAAGGGGGACGTCATGAGTGTAAGTGGATTTGGGTTTCGTGACATCATCATTGAGTCGCTGGAGCATGAGGTGAAGTTGTCGGATTTGGATAAGGAGGGAATTAAGGATGTTTTGTTGGCATATAAGAATAGGATTCAGCAATTACATGGTATTGATGGTATCAATTATGTTCATGCATTTTATTCATTTTTTTTTTATGTTACAAAATTTATGTGGAAAGTAAGGTGAATTGAAATTTTGTATGATTTTGTATGTTTTGGTATATAGGAAATGGTGGTGGATTTGTAAGTTTCTATTTGGTTTGTTATGAATTATTGATGGAAGATGGTGATGGATTTGTAAGGCTGCCCCTAGTAATGGGATTCAATTCCCTTACTTTTCACTGTCACGTCAGCTTTCTCTCTCCAGGGACCTTCAGGCGATTGGGTGCCCCAAAGAAGGGCGACCTACACTACAAAAAATATACCCCACAAAAATACCTTTTTTATTACTTAAACACATACAAATAATCACACGATTATCGATCGTGTAGGTGACCAAGTTGGGCGTGAATTGTGTCGATCGACATCATCCACAGCAAGACGATCGAGTGTCAATCGATCGCCACATTCACTCGATCGACACTCTATCTATATTACTGCAGGCAGCCTAAGTATTTAAAAGTGGGTGTTATGAATTATTAGGTTTAACGAAAGTATAAAAGCGGGTGTTTGATTCAAAATGGGGTGTTGAAGTGTTTTAAAAATATTATAATGGTTTATTTTAAAAACAGGATAAAGGTAATAACTTTTGCTATATCAAAGACTCCTCGTAATATGCCTATAATAGGAAGACTATAGGAGTTTTTCAATTTAATAAGAAAATTAAAAGTTAAGTGACTACAAAAAAAGTGACAAGTTAGATGTCTTTTTAGACAATTAGTCTTTTTACAAACTCAATCATTTGTTTCAATGGTAATGAGTTAGAGCTAGCGGAGGCTACGGGCCCTATGTCCTTTCCATCATTAGCTATCAAAGCAAAAATACAAAGCCTTATCACATTTAGAGTTAACTGCATTTTCGGTCCTTGCGGTTTATCGGGTATTTCATTTTCAGTCCTAATTTTTAAAACAGGTTTCGTCCAAAAGTGAAACACTCGTTTCGGGGTTGGTGCATTTTTTGTTGACTGTTAGTTTGACCAATTAAAAATATGTATGATGACAAAAATACCGTCGTTTTGATACTAAAAATGACTAAAATACCCTCTAGCTATATAAGCCGAAACAAACACCCCTTTATTAAAGGGTTGGTGTTTGGTTGGTGTTTGATTGGTGTTTGGTGGCAGGTATGTTGTTTAGTGGGTGTTTAGTGGTGTATGGCGAAATTATGGTGAGACCAGCAGGGTGGTGGTGGCCGTTAATGGTGGTGGACTGGCGGTGGCTGCCGGAGATGATGGTGGTTGTTAGAAATAGATTTTAGAGATAACTGCATTAGTTAAGGGGACTGAGGTGGCTGCCAAGATTTTTAGTTAAAGGAAGCCGATCGTGTTTAACGCAAAAAGTCATAGTGATAGATATTGCTTAAAAAATTAATCCATAATGTTGCTTTTTATTGTTTATGTTATTCATTTATGAAATTTTAGACATGCTATAGAATAAAGGGGCGGAATGTAAAAATAAAAATAAATAAATAAATAAAAAAGAAAATTGTAGTCTAAATAACTCGTGAATGAAGGATTAATTTGGGGTAGCTTAACACCTACTAGTTAGCCTACTGGTCGAGGGTTGGAGTGTATAAGTTACTACCTCCGTCTCAAATTATAAGTCCAGTTTGACTTTTTGACTCAAACCTTGACCTTAAATATTTTTGTTTGTATTATATAATACTTGATGCAAAATCTATAAATGGATTGTGTTTTAAATGTACTTTCATTTGGCATAATTTTCATCAAGTGTTATATAATACAAACGAAAATATTTAAGGTCAAAGTTCGAGTTAAAAAGTCAAACTGGACTTAAATTTTGGGACGGAGGGAGTACTTGTTTTATGGGACTCGTTTATTTTGTTAATACAATATATGAAAGGGGAATAGATTTAGTGAGAAGAGTAACTGAAATGAAAAGAGTGATCTCTGATGAGTGTCTAACTACTCATCATTTTTGTACCATTTAAACTGCAAAAACATCTGAAAACACTCAGAAATGCATCAAAATGATAAAAATATCACAAATAAGTGTTTTATGTGTTTTAAATGCAAAAATATCAAAATCTGGTGAAAAACGTATCAAGTTTGCATAATTGTCAGTTTTAGTCCCCCAGTTTCAAAAGTTGTCAAAAACAGTCCCTGGTAAAACAAAATAAAGAAAAATATCATTTTAAGTCCTTAGGGATTCTTAAGTTGTCAAAATTAGTCCTTGAGATTTAAAATTGCAAATTTACAACTAAGGTCCCTCAACTTTCAAAAATGTCAAGTTTGGTCCCTGGAAAATTGAAAATGTCAAAAATGGTACTTGTACTATTGAAACTTGTCAAAATTGATCCTTGTGAAAACTTTGAGAAAATGGCAGAATGGCCCTCAAGTTTGGAAGAATTGCACAAATAGTCCTTGTATACTAAACAAACCAAATGACCCCTTTGTCTCTTTTAGACCCCTGCCTTTATACAATTTGGACCCCCTGTCATTACCTCTATTTTGGACCCTGGGTCAAACACTCCATTTCCCTCCCACCTCCTCGCTTCCCCCACCACTTGCCCCTGCACACCCTGCAACCTCTCACCCATCACCTCCCACCTCACCTTATCTCCTCAAAACCTCACCCACATCATCATCACACCTAGCCACCCCCTAGTGCTAGCTCAGTCCACACGGGTCAAAATAGGCTTTCCCGCCAAAATTGAGAAAAGGGCCAAAACCCACAAAACCCATCTATGGCTCACAAGGGTGGTGGGATTTGATCAGAGGACACGTGGAAAGCCATTTGAAGTATAAAAAGAGAAAGAGGAGAAGAGAGAAAGTAGTAATTAGTTTTATTTTTCTTTGTATATCGTTTTTTTTAAGTTATCTTAATTAGTATGCTAAAATGTAATTTTAAGCTTTAAATGTGTTAAACTCAAGTCATTGTATCATTGTAATTCACTTTTAAGTATCAATCTCAAGTTTTTATATAAGTTCATATTTTCAAAGTTTCTTGCAATTTTCATTTTCAAATTCTATTGTCCAAGTTGTTAGTGGCTTATTTTAAGCTTTACTAAGTTTGTTTAAGCTCTTTATAAGCTTTGAGTAAGCTTACATTTCATTTTCAAGCAAAGTTGGTTTATGGTCAACAAAAGTCAAACTGGGTCAAAGTGGAGAAGAAATTGGATGTGGTTGATGCAGTGGTTGGTTTTGGGTTGGAAATGGATTAGAATAGCAGTTATGGGTTTGGTTTAGCCTGAGAAACAAGCTGGACTATTGTGAGTATCTGTCTCACTTTCCATTTTCACGTTTTGCATATTGTGTTTGTACTAGTAATTGTAGTCATAAACTGTTTTTACTTGTTTATTAAGTTGTATTTAGGTTGAGCAAAATCAGTTTAATCAATATTACAAGTTCAATCAGTAGTTAGCCTTTTAATTTACAAATCAGTGATTAAAAAAGGGTGTTTGGATTTACTGCTTTAACTGTATTAGAGGCTTGTTTTGTGATTAAGACTTGTAGTTCTAAGCTGGTTTAGCTCTATTTGACTAATATCTGTCTTAAAATTGTATCCATGTTCACCAATAGTCAAAATCATACATTACCTGTCTTAATCTTTTCACTGTTGAGTTGTTGCAAAATCAAAAGCTTGTTTTAGGCTTGTAATTCATAGAGTTAGATTGCATTAGGTCTATTTCATCATTTAACATCTCAATCAGTCCAAAAATTGGTTTCAAATTTCATTTTGGTCAAATTTTCATAACTGTCTCAAAAAGTCAAACTGAAAAATCAGTTTTGAGCCAACCTAAGATGAATTTTCATTGATTCATTCTTGGGTCATTTCAAGTGAAACTTAGGGTTTTATAAGTTCAACTGATCTAGATTCTTATTATGATTTTAGTAGATTTTAGTAATTTTTACCAACCTCAAAATGCTTGACAAAATGGGCACAAATGCCTGCATTGACTCAAGATACACTGAGTCTCCAAGACAGGGGCTTGTTGCGCCTCTTGCACCAAGCTCATTTGAGCTCTTCAACGTCTGTTCTTTGGTTTAGAGGTTCTTAGCCAGGCCTAGTTTAGGTTCCCAGTCTTGGTTTCATGTCTCAGCTTATTTAAGTGCTTATTTTATAGCTGCAAGTAGACCCCTCAAATCTGTTTTTGCTCATTAGCTCAAATCATTCAAAACTGTTCAATCAGTTTAATAAAGGTTAAGAGTAGTTGATACTTGTTTCATTTGAGTGCTTGTAGCTTATTACAGCCTCTGTTTCAGTTTGGTGTGTATTTGTGACCATTTGCTTATTCAAAAGTGCTTATTTATAAGCACTTACAATAGCAGTTGCATTTTCCTTCACACAACCACATGTTTTTATATTTTTCCTAGATTCTAAATATAATTTTAGAATTTTCTTGAATTTTTCACATTTTTCTAGGTCAGTTTGCTATTTTTTCTTAATTAAAAACAGTTTTTAAGTCATTTTAAATAGCTTTTAATACAATTAATTAAGAAAAGGTTCAAAAAAATAATTTTTCATTTTTCTTAAGTTAAGATAAATATAAAAAGACAAAAAAATATTTTTCCAGATTTTTCTTAGTTAAATTTGTATTTTTAAGTAATTCAGGTAGTTTTAAATAGTTTTTAATTCCTAGAAAATAGAAAAATAATCAGAAAAATACAAAAATAGTTTTGAAAATTCTTTTTTATTATTTTAGATTTTTCTAAGTCATAATTTCATTTTTTAAGCTTTATTTCATATTTTCTTATATTTTAGGTTATTATTAAATAGTTAAAAATAGTTTTTAATTAATAATAACTAGATAATTAGTTATAAAAATAATTTTCTTTTTCTATAAATTTTCTTTTATCATTAGGTTTGTAAAAATGTCATTTTCATATTTTTAGGATTTATATTGTGTAAGTTTTACATTTTCTTTAGTACGTCGCGTAGTTTTTAATTTAAGTTTTATAAAAAGAAAAATCAAAAACATTAGATTTTAAATATAGTAATAGTTTTTATTTAATATAATTTAGATTTTAATTTTCTTTAATTTGCATTTAAGTCCCTGTATTTTATGTATTTTTTCTTTAGTTGTAATAATCCAAATCTCTCTTTTTCATTCAAATCCTCTCGATCACTATACGTTTGACTATTCTCGCCGCGGTCGTTGGGACTTAACGACCGGGAAACACTATACTCTCGATCTTCATTGCATTCGTTTGAACCGTTTTAAGTTTGTTACGGATTGGCCATTCAAGTGGTGGGCTTGAGTGATAAAACTGACGGTTTTGCACCTAATCAAAATTTTTGGCCACGCCGGAAGAGAGCATGCTAATAGTCTTACGTTTAGCAGATTAGTAATTTGAATATTCACTCGTTGTTCATACCATCTATATATGTTTATATTTTCTTTTAAAAATCAAAACCCCAAAAAGATTTTCTTTCTTATTTTTACAAAATGTTTATCCAAAAATCCCAAAATATCCATCTTTACCCTCTCACATCTTTGATTCTTCATCCCTACCCCTCTGAAAACATTTGATTCTTTCTATGTCTTATCCTCACCCTCTTGGTTGTCAATGGTGTGGTGGTCCTTATAATGGTGGCAATTGCCCTAGTTATAGCATGGTGGAGTCGGAAACGGTGCATCATAACCGGGATCCCTATTCCTACCATAACACAACCGATTTATTCCATCACTACCACACTGTGAGACTCAGCATTTATCTTGTTGAGTACATGGTGGTTCACACTCCGATTCTGATTGTCAATCGGAAACACGCTTGTCTATGAGCGGTTCCCGATAACAATTATGACTACCACACGTATAACTCACGGCCACATCAGCTTTCTTGTTGTGAGTATTGTGGAGGTCCTCACTATAGCTCTGATTGTCAAACAAGGAATCCATTTCCTTGTAACAATTACGACTCTTCGTATCATGACCAACCTCTACAAGATAAGTGAATCGTGCACCACTGAGCCACTTCCTCAAAATCTTCTCCTTGATCTTTTAGATTTAATGAAAGATTTGAAGGAATGTAAACATTCCCAAGATAATCCAAATGAAAAATCCATGGAAGTATTGTTAGCTGAAGAGCGGACTGCTAAATTAGATTCCCAGATTGCCTTTGAAAAATCTATTAGGGAATCAATTGCAAAAGAAAAAGCAGCCAAATCTAGCTCTCGATTCCGTTTCATTCCTGATGACGATGATGATGAAGTTACCCTTGATATTAGTCAACTTTGTACAGGTTCATCAAGTTCATCAGTTTAAATTCCTTCCATGAAAATCGGGAGAAAAGACTATGATGGAATTACTAGCCGAAGAACAAATGGAAAGTATAAAACATATGTATGCTAGTCCTTCTAAACTCCCTCAGTCTGTTGTTATCACACCCGATATTCCTACTCACTCTCTAAACATGGGGACAAGCATCTTGACACTGTTCACGAAAAGGAATCGGACGAATTAATAAAGTCTAGTGTTGAGAACCTTGTCCCAATCCCAAGAGAGTCACAAGGAATTCTTGATCATGTGTGTGATATCCCTCCTCCTCTTGTCTTCCAAAGTAATCATGTTGAGATGTGCTCTGATTCTATTGATGACGATTCGTTATCTTGTGGAGACATCAGTTATATGGAAGAATTACCTTCTGAGCTTGTTAGCTTAGAAGAAGAGAATGATAAAGTTACTGACATGGAAATCAAAGATGAAGCACTTCGTGCAACATTACTGAATGTCAGTCTTCTCATTTCTAAAATCGAGGCTTTCAATGAAAAACCTATTTCATCTCCTATCCCCATTAAGGATAGTGACATTTTTTCCGATGATTCTATTCCCGAAATGGAAGCCTTCTGTTTTGATAATATGGGAGAGAAGATTAGTGGCAGTACCACTTTTCATTCTCATAATTCTCTTCCCGATTATGAATCATTTACATTGGATGAGTTCACCAATGAACCCACTGATACCAATTCTGAATATGATTCATTTACCTTCGAGGAGTTCTCCTATGAACTTACTCATATCATATCTCCACCGGAGTATGATAATTTCTACTTTGATCTAGACACACCCATAATATGTCTTGATCAAGTGAACTTAACTGAGGAGATTCATGAAACTATGAATTCTCCTATTGAGGATGAAGAGTTAGTCATGATTTTTATCATGATTTTCTTTCTTTTCTTCATATATTATGTCACTTCTCCTGTTCTTCACTCCTTCGGGAATGAAGACATTATCTTTGATCCCGGCATTTCCATGTACCATTTGTGAGCCGGTTCTGTCTCTGTATCTCATCGGTGTGGAACTTTCACGTACTTCAATGTTTATCCAAACATCTTGAATGAAAGTCCGATGGAGATTGTCTCTTCCACTTACTTCCCCATGAACAAACTAATTCGGGGTCGAGTCAAGCTAGCGACTCGGTAATCAAAAACAGTAGCTAAACATGGGTTTTCAACCGTGTGTACCACCCTAGTGTGGGGGAGATGCCCCACATGTTGTATATAGATCTAAAAAATGAACGAAAATTGTAAATATTAAAAAGAGAATAATTGTTGTGTTTCTACACTTAGCTAGTAATGTTATCTTTTTACGTTCTAAGTTTCGGCATAACAGCTGGTACTTTGAATATTGAGGACAATATTCATTTCTAAGTGTGGGGAAATTCTACGAATTTGATCATAAATGTACCCTTTTAGTCCCTTTTTCCCCCAAAATGGCCAAATTTAAAAAAAAATTTTTGGAAGTACTATGTACTAAACACAACAAATGGTAATCAGTCCACCATGTCTAACCCACATAAAGATTGGCTAATCCAGGAGCAAACGGCTCTTGGTAAAGATATATCAAATCCTTTGCTTGCAATTTGCCCAAAATTGTATGGTATTCAGCTCACCATATCCTTAAAGTGAAGAGTTGGCTAGCCCGCAAGTTTATGGCTTGTGGTAAAGGCAGTTTGAAAACCATAATTGGTAATCGACTCACCAAAGATAATATTGATAATTTATCTAAGAGTTGGCTAGTCCTGAAGCAAATGGCTTCTGGTAAAGACAAATCAAACCGTTGAAAGTGGTGATTTGCTCAAAATTATTTGGTTATCGGTGTACCAAGGTTCTTACTTGAACTGAAACATTTGGCTACTCCAGTAGTAATGGCTTTTGGTAAAGAGATAAAATCCATTAAATTTTTCTCAAAACATTGCTAGGGACTAGCAATATCTTAGTGTGGGGATTGATGAGTGTCTAAATACTCATCATTTTTGTACCATTTAAACTGCAAAAACATCGAAAACACTCAGAAATGCATCAAAATGATAAAAATATCACAAATAAGTGTTTTATGTGTTTTAAATGCAAAAATATCAAAATCTGTGAAAAACGTATCAAGTTTGCATAATTGGCAGTTTTAGTCCCCCAAGTTTCAAAAGTTGTCAAAACAGTCCCTGGTAAAACAAAATAAAGAAAAATATCATTTTAAGTCCTTAGGGATTCTTAAGTTGTCAAAATTAGTCCTTGAGATTTAAAATTGCAAATTTACAACTAAGGTCCCTCAACTTTCAAAAATGTCAAGTTTGGTCCCTAGAAAATTGAAAATGTCAAAAATGGTACTTGTACTATTGAAACTTGTCAAAATTGATCCTTGTGTAAACTTTGAGAAAATGGCAGGAATGGCCCCTCAAGTTTGGAAGAATTGCACAAATAGTCCTTGTATACTAAACAAACCAAATGACCCCTTTGTCTCTTTTAGACCCCTGCCTTTATACAATTTGGACCCCCTGTCATTACCTCTATTTTGGACCCCAGTCAAACACTCCATTTCCCTCCCACCTCCTGCTTCCCCACCACTTGCGGCTACACCCTGCAACCTCTCACCCATCACCTCCCACCTCACCTTATCTCCTCAAAACCTCACCCACATCATCATCACACCTAGCCACCCCCCTAGTGCTAGCTCAGTCCACACGGGTCAAAATAGGCTTTCCCGCCAAAATTGAGAAAAGGACCAAAACCCACAAAACTCATCTATTGGCTCACAAGGGTGGTGGGATTTGATCAGAGGACACGTGGAAAGCCATTTGAAGTATAAAAAGAGAAAGAGGAGAAGAGAGAAAGTAGTAATTAGTTTTATTTTTCTTTGTATATCGTTTTTTTTAAGTTATCTTAATTAGTATGCTAAAATGTAATTTTAAGCTTTAAATGTGTTAAACTCAAGTCATTGTATCATTGTAATTCACTTTTAAGTATCAATCTCAAGTTTTTATATAAGTTCATATTTTCAAAGTTTACTGTTGCAATTTTCATTTTCAAATTCTATTGTCCAAGTTGTTAGTGGCTTATTTTAAGCTTTACTAAGTTTGTTTAAGCTCTTTATAAGCTTTGAGTAAGCTTACATTTCATTTTCAAGCAAAGTTGGTTTATGGTCAACAAAAGTCAAACTGGGTCAAAGTGGAGAAGAAATTGGATGTGGTTGATGCAGTGGTTGGTTTTGGGTTGGAAATGGATTAGAATAGCAGTTATGGGTTTGGTTTAGCCTGAGAAACAAGCTGGACTATTGTGAGTATCTGTCTCACTTTCCATTTTCAGTCAGTTTTGCATATTGTGTTTGTACTAGTAATTGTAGTCATAAACTGTTTTTACTTGTTTATTAAGTTGTATTTAGGTTGAGCAAAATCAGTTTAATCAATATTACAAGTTCAATCAGTAGTTAGCCTTTTAATTTACAAATCAGTGATTAAAAAAGGGTGTTTGGATTTACTGCTTTAACTGTATTAGAGGCTTGTTTTGTGATTAAGACTTGTAGTTCTAAGCTGGTTTAGCTCTATTTGACTAATATCTGTCTTAAAATTGTATCCATGTTCACCAATAGTCAAAATCATACATTACCTGTCTTAATCTTTTCACTGTTGAGTTGTTGCAAAATCAAAAGCTTGTTTTAGGCTTGTAATTCATAGAGTTAGATTGCATTAGGTCTATTTCATCATTTAACATCTCAATCAGTCCAAAAATTGGTTTCAAATTTCATTTTGGTCAAATTTTCATAACTGTCTCAAAAAGTCAAACTGAAAAATCAGTTTTGAGCCAACCTAAGATGAATTTTCATTGATTCATTCTTGGGTCATTTCAAGTGAAACTTAGGGTTTTATAAGTTCAACTGATCTAGATTCTTATTATGATTTTAGTAGATTTTTAGTAATTTTTTACCAACCTCAAAAATGCTTGACAAAATGGGCACAAATGCCCTGTGCATTGACTCAGCATACACTGAGTCTGCACAGGGCTTGTGCAGCCCTTGCACCAAGCTCATTTGAGCTCTTCAACGTCTGTTCTTTGGTTTAGAGGTTCTTAGCCAGGCCTAGTTTAGGTTCCCAGTCTTGGTTTCATGTCTCAGCTTATTTAAGTGCTTATTTTATAGCTGCAAGTAGACCCCTCAAATCTGTTTTTGCTCATTAGCTCAAATCATTCAAAACTGTTCAATCAGTTTAATAAAGGTTAAGAGTAGTTGAGACTTGTTTCATTTGAGTGCTTGTAGCTTATTACAGCCTCTGTTTCAGTTTGGTGTGTATTTGTGACCATTTGCTTATTCAAAAGTGCTTATTTATAAGCACTTACAATAGCAGTTGCATTTTCCTTCACACAACCCCATGTTTTTATATTTTTCCTAGATTCTAAATATAATTTTAGACTTTTCTTGAATTTTTCACATTTTTCTAGGTCAGTTTGCTATTTTTTCTTAATTAAAAACAGTTTTTAAGTCATTTTAAATAGCTTTTAATACAATTAATTAAGAAAAGGTTCAAAAAAATAATTTTTCATCTTTCTTAAGTTAAGATAAATATAAAAAGACAAAAAAATATTTTTCCAGATTTTTCTTAGTTAAATTTGTATTTTTAAGTAATTCAGGTAGTTTTAAATAGTTTTTAATTCCTAGAAAATAGAAAAATAATCAGAAAAATACAAAAATAGTTTTGAAAATTCTTTATTATTATTTTAGATTTTTCTAAGTCATAATTTCATTTTTTAAGCTTTATTTCATATTTTCTTATATTTTAGGTTATTATTAAATAGTTAAAAATAGTTTTTAATTAATAATAATTAGATAATTAGTTATAAAAATAATTTTCTTTTTCTATAAATTTTCTTTTATCATTAGGTTTGTAAAAATGTCATTTTCATATTTTTAGGATTTATATTGTGTAAGTTTTACATTTTCTTTAGTACGTCGCGTAGTTTTTAATTTAAGTTTTATAAAAAGAAAAATCAAAAACATTAGATTTTAAATATAGTAATAGTTTTTATTTAATATAATTTAGATTTTAATTTTCTTTAATTTGCATTTAAGTCCCTGTATTTTATGTATTTTTTCTTTAGTTGTAATAATCCAAATCTCTCTTTTCCATTCAAATCCTCTCGATCACTATACGTTTGACTATTCTCGCACAGCTCGTTGGGACTTAACGACCTGGGGAAACACTATACTCTCCTGATCTTCATTGCATTCGTTTCTGAACCGTTTTAAGTTTGTTACGGTCGGCCATTCACAAGTGGTCGGCTTGAGTGATAAAACTTGACGGTTTTGCACGAATCAATCTCACTCTACATAAAGAGACGAAAATACTTTTTTAATTAACGGTCAATGTATAGAAGTTTGTCTTCAACCTGGTTAGATAATTTCTCTCAATAATAACATGGCTTCAATCTACTACTCGGATATGCTTCTCCTTTTCATTCTCTTGTTGATATCCGGTGTCGTCGTGTTTGTTTACCGGAGGCGCCTCCCTGTTACGAATTGGCCCGTTCTTGGCACGATACCCGATATCCTTTTAAATAGTCATCGTATCCATGATTTCACGACTGATGTTATCAAACTTAGTAATGCTACTATCTTCTTGAAAGGTCCTGGGTTTGCTAATATGAACATGCTCTTTACTTCTGACCCTTCCAATATTCACTACATGTTAAGCAAAAACTTTCCAAACTATCCTAAAGGTCCTGAGTTTCGTAACATGTTTGATCTCCTTGGAGATGGCATCTTTAACTCGGATCACGAGTTGTGGGAAATCCACAGGAGAACAACCATGTCTCTACTTAAACACCCCGACTTTCAATCTCTTTTAGAAACAACTATCGTAAACAAAGTCGAGAATGGGCTTCTTCCAATCCTTGAGTTCGTGTCCACGCGTAATCAAGAATTAGACTTGCAAGAGATATTTCAAAGGTTTACTTTTGATGTGATATGTCTACTGCTTCTAGATTATGATCCTGAAAGCCTGTCTATAGATTTACCATTCATTCCGTGTGAAAAGGCATTCACGGACGCTGAAGAGGCTCTTTTGTGGAGACATGTCTTGCCAGAGAAAGTTTGGAAGTTGCAAAAGAGATTTGGACTAGGGAAAGAGAAGAAGATGAATGAAGCGACAAAGGCGTTCGATGAGTTTATATACGACTGTCTGTCTCGAATACAAGACAGGATTGGAATGGTGCATGATAAAGAGACTGGTTTGTTAACATCTTTAGTTAGAGGTTTTGAAGGAAAGAGTGGGATGCCAAGGGACGTTAGAAAGTTTTCAAGGGACACAATACTTAGTCTAATGATTGCGGGAAGGGACACCACGAGCACGGCTCTTTCGTGGCTCTTTTATCTTCTTGCCAAAAACCCGAGTGTAGAATCAAAGATCCGTGCTGAGATTGGTGAGAAATGGGGTGTAAAAGAGCTAGATAAACTCATTTATCTTCATGGAGGTATATGTGAAGCATTAAGGTTATATCCACCTGTTGCTTTTGAGCATAAGGCTCCATTGAAGGCAGACGTGCTTCCAAGCGGTCATGTTATTTATGCGAACACGAGGATTATACTGTGTTTTTATTCAATGGGACGAATGGAAGATATATGGGGCGAGGATTGCATGGAGTTTAAGCCCGAAAGATGGTTTACAAAAGATGGAGGGATAAAACATGAACCGTCGTATAAATTTACAGCGTTTCATGCAGGGCCGAGGACATGTTTGGGTAAAGATATGGGTATGATTCAGATAAAAATGGTGGCGGCTTCAATCATTTCTCGTTACCATGTGGAATTGGTTGAAGGGAATAGCGTTTGTCCAAGTGATTCAATCATACTGCAAATGAAATATGGTTTGAAAGTCAAGCTTTTACCGATCAACAACGTTTAGAACATATAAAGTGTTACAGTAAATAACACGGATTTGGCTTGTTATAGATTGTTTCCCTTGCAAACTAATGCTTGTATACTTCTAGTTTCAAACCAATATCTATCATGCATGGTGTAATTTTAGAAGTAATAAACTTATTGTGATGACACATTTCTTTCCATACCAAAGATATGAGAATTGGGTGCAAAACCGGGTAAGTCTGAGGAGCCTTTAGGGCCACTGGTGTGCATTGGGCCTGGCCAAGTTGTTGACTCATAGTCTCAATGATTTTCTGTTGGGAGAGTTATTTTGGGATGTAGGAACACGACAAGTCAAATCATGGGCAAAACAACAACCATTACCAAATCTACAAAAACCATAATAGAGTTGAAACAAACCTTAGGTTGGATGAACGGTTGGATGAAGGAGCATCACGTGTGTCACAAGTACGAGTGTACCGTGAGTTACCATTCACAGCTAGAAGCACCGTAGGAGCTGAGGAGCTCGTGTGACTTGGTAAAAATTGTTTCTTGGAGTTGAGACGCATCTCTTCGGTCGTAACCATGGAATGCACCGTAGCTAAATCAGGAAAGGGATTTTGATGAGCAATTATACCGAAAACATGAGCAAGTGATAGCAAATTTATCACTCAAGCCATTAAAGCATACGTAACAACATCATCATTACTCAACAGAGAGCCAAGAGCATTCAATAACGTAAAAATATTGGATTCTATCTTTTGAAAAGTAAGCATCGATAATTCGATCACCAAGTTGGATAACCCGTAGTTTACCTTTTAAAGTAATAGTACATACGCGTTTATTGTCAAGAAAACTGGCTTCAATAAGATCTCAAGCATCTTTTGCAAACTAGGGATTAGTTGTAACGAGTCTACCTTGAAGGGTTTCTGAAAAGGTTAAAAAGATCCAAGATTTAACTATTGTATTCGCCTTGAGCCATTTCGCGATTAGAGGAGCCGAACTTGTTGCACTAGAAGATGTACCCGTGTTGTAGCTTAACTCATCAAAATATTCACAATCTTTAAAGAACACCACACAACATTGTTTGCTTTGTCTATATCAAGTTTAATGAGAATTTGGTTTGTAATAGAGTTAACGGGATAGAGTTTATCGGTGTGTGATAGGATAGGATCACTACACCAACAGGGACTTTTAGCGAGGGAAGAGGTTGTCGTAAAAGTTAGGTTTTGTTGTCACTAAAACATTTGGCGACAACATGTTGTCGCAATTAGTGTTGTCGCCAAAAGTTTTAGTGACAACAATTATCACTTTTCCCTACAGCAAGTGGGGCCCACAAAATTTCAACCCAAAATCTTGAACTAAGAGCACTCTCATTCATAACACCATAACACCAATAACACACGTCAGCCATATGCTTTAACATTTAACATTAACATCCCCAAAAAACATCTCATCCATAATATCCCAATAACACCATAACATAATATTTCATATTTTCATTTCAACCCCTAAACTAAAAAAACACTTCATTTATTAAACTAAAACAAACATTTCATTAAAACTAAAACATATTACAATACGAGATTAAAAAAAAAAAAAAAAAAAAAAAATTATAAAAGAAAATAAAACTACTAAAACTTAAAAAACGAGTCTCGAGTCCAACCATCAAACGGTTGGCGAGAATAAAGCTCCCCATTAAAGTATACTCTCCATTATGTCGAAGAAGTTGTCTTGCGTACTTGAGCTTCACGTGCTTCTTGCTCACTAGCACCTCTTCACGTGCTGCTCTTCCATAATCTCCCTTGACGTTTTCTTCATCTTGTTCCGGTTTGGGAGGAAGCCTCACTTAACCGCGTGGGTGGTTTAACGGGTGGTTTTGAAAATCCACTTGGCTGTTCACAGGTGAACTTGGAACAATTGGGAGGTACGGATGTTTCAAAACCCACCGAAAGACATTTTCGGTGGTGTAAATAACATCAGGTTCCAATAGAGTTGGAAATTGGTTTTAAAACTTTTCTAGGGAATTGCGAGAAAAATATTTATGCGAGACATTTTTGTGTGTGAGTTGTGTGTGTAACTTGTGTGTGTTGTGTGTTCTAAACAACTCTGGAAGAGTTGTATATATATTTGAGTTGATTTTGAAATTGAATAAATCCCGCTCGTATTTGATTTTTAAATTTCAAATTTGAATTTGAATTTATCCCAGGAATTGACCACAATTTAAATTTGAATTTTAATAGGTTGAGGGAAAGTGTAAGTGAAAATTTATTTGAAATGGTTTAGGGGGGTAAAATGATTTTTTTTTTTTTTATTAAGTAACGCGCGTTAGTCCCTTAACGCCCAGGGACTAACGGCGTGAAGCTGCTGCACTTCCAACGGGTATAACACAATAACGCGAGTTATTTGGCTTGATTTTGGGGTTTAACGCCGTTGCAGCGTGTAGAATGGGAGTGCTCTAAGTGGGGTTCGCACCTCTAGTGACGACGTCGTCGCTAAAGGTATTTACCTATATTATTAATTAATTTATTTATTAAATAAATATTAATAATCAAAATAATTTTTTTAAAGGCGGGAGCCACTTGCGACGACATTGTTGTCACGGAAATTGATTGTTAGCAACTACTGTTGCTAATAGCACTCGTGCAGAAAGAAACAGCATCAGCATTACTGCAGGTTTTTTCTGAAAAAATCTATCAAAACCAAAATTGTAAATTACCCAAATCTATGATACAAAATGCATTCGTTTATTCATTCATTCAAAACCAACCAAAAGCAAGTCATAGAATTCGTTTATAACTACAATTTCGCTAATATACTAATACGATAATGCAAATAACAAAAGAATATCCATACAAATACTAATTATCTATCCCAAAGTCACTAACATCATCATACTCACTAACATCATCATCACTAACATCATCATACTCACTAACATCATCATCACTACTGTTACCATCACGACCACTATCATCTTCAGGTCTACCACCATCATCTTCATCAACACGTACAATCGGGCTATTTTCGGAATCAAAAGTTGGGATGCAACAATTATTAGCGCCGCGACTAGAACTAGGGGCGGAAGGAGCAGAACTAGGACCGCCAGGAGTATAAATAGAACCGGGAAAGGGAATACGAAACTGTGAAGCAGGATTAACTTGTTGACGGTTGTAGAAATCCACAAATTGCTTAAAGTAATCCATAAATTGCTTAAAGGCGTTTTTTTGCTCCTCTAATTCCAAAGCATGCTTCCTCTGCATCTCTTCAAATTCCTCTCGGGTACAAAAACGTTGGTCTGCTTGTGAGCTCCCAGAACTGGAGCCCATGCCCGGTACCACCCTGCCCACACCCGCAATATGCCTATATGTCTTGTGCGGGATCTTTTTGTCGTTGACCACATCTTGAATTGTCTTCATTTCTCCCTGTGTAGTTAAAAAAAACAAGAAAGTTAATATTAGTAAGAAATTATAACAATGTAAGTAGTAACAAATGACGAAAGGGGTGTATTTGAGTGTAACAGACACAAAATTGTAACAATATAAGTAGTAAGAAATTATAAAGAAATGAGATAATAAGTATAAGGTTCATTTGTTTTTGCACTTCTCTATTACTGTATTATGTGGATGCTGTCTTTACGTCTTACATTATAAGTAACTAAGTCATACAATCAAATCGACTCATCTTCCTAGACCATATTAATCAATGCACATGATAAAAAATTTAAGAGAGTGTTTGGAATTGCTTTTTTTCTGCTTATCTGCTTATGTTTTTTAAGCACATAAGCAAAGTGTTTGGATTATTCAAAGTGGTTCTGCTTATTTTAGGCAAAATAAGAAGTTTTCAATCCACACTTATTTCAAAGTGCTTTTTTCAGATTAAACCGTTATAGATGGATTAAACTGAAAATTTCTAATTTTGTTTTCTTTTGTCTTATTGCATCTTTTTTTACTACTAAATAAGCAGATCCAAACACTAGGTACATAACCCAAACAGCAGTGCAGACGAGTTACATCTAAAACTAACATAAGCGTCAACCACAACCTCATAAATTTACACAAACTAACACTATCGTAGATTAGCACCGCAATATTAACAACTAATTTGCAGATATCATCATCCGAACTTAAATCTATATATAAACATACATATCAAACCATACTTAATCTGTTGCTAAATGAACTTATCTACACAGATTAAAACTATAAAATCATACTATATAACAATTATCTTCACAGTTCATCCGTTAAAACCCAACAGATCAAAACAAACTATATCAGCAGCTTATTACAACTAAAACACATCAAACTTGAGATCAAATTTCTTCATACTTTAGAGCCTAACTTATCTAAACCTATGCCTAATCATAACTATAAGCATATTAACAACCTTCACATCTAGCCTAGTTTCAAAATCACATTCAAATGGACAAGGAGGGATTTTTGTATATTACCCATTCAAATTCAGATTCTAAATTTGCTTAGAGTAATGACAAGTAAAAACACACTTCTTTTCAAGAGTTGCATGTTTCGACCCGTTCCTATATGTCACCTATTTGTTCAACTACTAATCACGTCCTTACTAAAAACATTATTGTAACGAATTACAGATCCCTAACACCTTCATAGACATTAGGGAAATTGATCAAACGCAAAAATACTTGCATTCCACATAATTATTATTGTATGTGTATGACTAAAAAGGTTTCCATATGCAGTAAGTTACTCCTCCTAAACAAGAGCCCAATTATATTTAGGTAACTGATTTCACAGTAAAAGAAACAGAGCAGCTAAGCTAAGTGACATAAGGATTTTTTCCTAAGTTCAAGGCCAATAAAAGAAGCCGCACAGAGAAACAAAGATGACATGAGGAGCCAAAAGAAGAACACTTCAATTACAGACCAACTATGCACACAATATTGATGAGGGATGATCACCATAATTTACCCTTTCAAAATTAAATACATATTAGCCGAAAATAATGATACTGGCTAATTAGAACAAGATCAACTATTATCTCATCATTGTAGGGGTATAAAAGACATTTAAGCCACGAGACAAAAGCATTGTTTTTTTTCAAAATATCTAATACTGCAGCTCTTCTTCTATAGATGGCGTGCAGTAGTTAATATATTAACATTCATCTCCATCAATGCACCCCCAGACCATAATGGAAGACTCCGGACTTTAAGTATCCATATATTATGAAACATTTGCTTCTAATTTGTTCTAGCAGCCACGTCTTAAAGCAGGCAAGCACAAAGAAATCTGTAACTGTATTTGAGTAATTTAAGCCAAGAAACAACGCAGACTATGACATGAAATGAATTAACAAAGACAAATGGACTTGTAACATCATTTTAGTAGGACACATCAACTACATCAGCTTAAAACACATGGAACTATACAAACAAGCTTAAACTACCAACTGCAACATATGGCTTTATGGTTAAATGTCCCTATTCAATCACTTCGGTTCAATCTACCGAACTCGAAACAGAGAAAGTTGGCAAATAATGTTCTACACACGATTTTCTTACCAGAACAAGAAACATGAATTTAGCCAAACTACACCATAAAAGTATATATATTTACACTTCAGTTTGTTCCTATTCAATCACTTCAATTTACGCTACCAAATAAAGAGTATCCAAATTTGTAAGTTAACGTTCTTATTTTTTTACCACAAGAAACACGAATTACTTTGACGAGGTAACTTATCACGAAAACATATTATCTATAATAAAGCCAACACAAAATCCACATAAAAGCATATCACATAGAGGTCTTTACAAACCTGAGCTTCCATGGTACTTGAACCAAAATTTGGACGCGTCAGTGCCAAAATTACTTCACGGTCATCATCCAGAAGCCAAAAATACCTGAGCGAGTGTACATTATACAAAAAGCTAGCAATAGCGTGACCGCTAAAATCACAACCCTGCATTTCGAGTTTTCTTAATCTTGGGCACCCCATTGATAACGCCCTAAGTCCTTCATCGGATACTCCTGTATAAGCCCCTAAATAAGCAAGAGAAAGAAATCTTAGATTAATACCATACTTGCCGATAAACCCTAAACCTACATCCGTCAAATCTTCATCATAAAGATGGATGCTTAGCCTCTCAAGTTTGGTGCAACCAATCAACATAGTTCGGATCCCATTGTCTAGCGGTAAAATTGTATTGTATTCTTCAACATCTTTTTCATCGTGGATATCAATAACACGGATATGAAAAACACGCAAATTCTTCAAATTAGATCCTATACACTCCAAATCTTCATTTAAAATATCAGTGAGTTCGACATGTAAATATTCCAGATTTGGACATCCTTGTGCCACAGCCATTAATCCCACAGGATACCTGGAGTAAACTGTCAGTTTGCGCAATTTCTTGCAAAACTGACTAATAAGGTTCAATCCGAGGTTTCCACACACATCCTCTGTGTGAAGAACTTCCAAGTTAGGACAGCTGTCAAGGAGGAGACACTGGCAGCCTTGTGGAACACCTATCCACCTACAGCTCAATTCCCTTAACTGATTCAATAGGGGGTCAACAAAATCAAACGAACCTCGACGCAAATCACTTAAGCCTAAACTACGAATACTCAGGGGGAACTTAAAACCGTCATACTGCTCGTCTTCATCAAAAATAGCGCTGAAAAAATCTTGCAAGTTAACAGCGTTGCTAATGGCCTGTGCTGCATGGTCTATAAGACATGAATCAACTCTTAACGAAACTAAAGACTCCCTACATTTTTCTAGTAGGAACACAACATCTTCTTGACCAAAAGTAGTAACCGCATTATTCATATATGAAAACTTCTCGATCCCAGTTTTACGCAAAGCCAACACGCGTAACCATTTCCCATGTTCCTCCACCTCCTCTTCACCAACAACCAAATCAATCTCTTCCAAACATAGTTCTTTCAACTCGCTAAAATACTTAGCAACACACATTAGCCCATTCTCTGAAAATCCCTTACACTTGCAAACTTTCAAACCCAGCAAATCCTTCCCTCGGTTTTTCGCAAGGAGCTTGAGATCAGAATCACGAATAACCAGATGACAAAAACGAATCGATTTTAAGCATGTAAACTTGATAGCTATTTCTTGGATCCACTGAGTGAGGTCAATACTTGTATCAGAATTCTTTATTCCTTTTAGGGTTAGTGACTCGAGATACGGAAACCGTTTAGATACACGAGACGGTGTGGGTGCGTAACACAAGTGCACGGTCACGTGCTTACGTGTGAAACAATCGGTCTCATTCCATTTACGACAAACCAATGAAACAGAGTTCCTGTCATCACCATTCTGTATGTACGGAATAACACAGTTGAATACAGTGTCCATTGAAGACATTCGATCCACCTTCAAGTAATCAAGAGTTCAATAAAAAAAAAATCATATAAGACACCAAGTCGCCAACTTTAATAGCAATACACGTTAAAATGCCAAAAATAAACAGCAACGAACTATAAAAAGCAACATACACGGGCATTAAAAACAGCAAAAAAAAAAAAAAATGCAAAAAACGGCAAACTAAACAGAACTAAAAACAGCACAATAATCAATAAAAGAACATGTAAGACAGAAGCAAAAAACATGTAAAAAGAACAACATTAACTACAGCTTAAAAATCAATATGCACATAAGCGTATCAAACAAGAGGGTGTTTGTTTAAGCTTACTTTTTTAGGTTAGGAGTTATGTTTTATAAACCCGGCTTATTTTGAAAAAATAAAGTTAAATAAAATCACAAGTTTAAAAATAAACCTAAAAATAAGCTTAAACAAACACCCTCTTAGCTTAGATAAACACTCAATATAAGCCGAAATTATATAAACCTAAAGCAACACCCCCTTAATACATGTAAACAAAGCCAACATTCGATAATAAACATACTTTATTATCAGCAAAAACACATGTGTAACAACAAATCACACTATTTAACAGACTAAACCAAGCAAGAATCACTAAAACAAACTAGAAGAAAAATCATATACATAAGCTAAACATGCATCAAATAATCACAATTAATCTAATTAAATGAAGCCCTAGGTTACTCAAAACCCTAACTTTTATTAAAAAAAAAAAAAAAAAAAGGAACCTCATCTTCATCATTCCATTTTTGTGTCTTCCCTTTTTCCTTTGTCATGTCGAGACAAAATCAAAGTGTTGTTGCCTAAAACATCATTCTTTTATAACACATCAATAATATGTAATTGGTATTTGTAGGTCTCACAAAATACCCCACCAAATATACTCACTCTCACACACACAAAAAAACCACAAAATGTAACAAATGGCGTGAGCCGTTCATACGGCGAAGGTGCATTTGGCGTGACCGATGGTAAGGTTTTGGCGAGGCCATTCGTTAGTTTTGGTGCCTTTGGCGTGTTAATCAACACTATATCGTGCCCTTTTATGAATGATATATTTGTTCAAGGATTGAAATAACGGAGTTAAAGACAGATGAACTGGATCCGTAACGAGATCAAACCACAGTGATGTGACCCGACAAATGACAGTGACCATATATGTCTTAGAGCACACGGTATGGGAAAGGATAACATGCCAAATGCATCATTTTTTGGTGCCAAACTTGTGCCAACCATACCGTCACTTTTGCCATTAGTGAGCCAAAGGTTCCCAAGCCATTTGAATGGCTCAAGCCATTTGATGTTGTGGGGTTTTTCTTTTCTTCTTTTTTATTGTATTGTGAGTGAGTAGATATTTTTAGTGGGGTATTTTGTGGGACCCAATAACATGTTAGTGGTGTGTTATGAGGGAGGGTGTTTTAGTTATTGGTGTGTTATTGAAAGGTGTATGATGTGGCGCTGAGTTGGCATACCAATAACGTGTTATTCGTCATTGCCATACCTTGTGCTCTTATAAATAAGTTTCATGTTAATGGCCCTTTAAAGTAACTTTATATTGTTTAAGCCCTTTTGACTGACCAGGTTATAGTGTCGATATGGCTGATCTCAGGGCGGACCGAAAGAGGTTCTCGAGGGTTTTTCTTTTTTCTTTTGTTTTCGTTGATACAAAAGTTGGGCGTTCCTTGTTTGGAGCTCCGGCTCCTGTACCAATTGAGAATCGTTGCTTGAGACCTGCGCACTAAGAGACAGAAAACACCGTTAGGCTTACCGTGGGATTGTCTCCCACGATTATCCTCCGGCGTGAGAGTAAGTAATCGGTTTAGGGTTTAAGGAGAGTTAGGGTTTGTAGATCGTACCTTAAACGAGGGATGGAATTCCCTTTATATACACACGGAATCCTTGTTGGTTCCGTGTTCCTCAACCTTCGACGTATCCCGCCTAAATCGGTTGGAATGATTATCTCCATATTTAGGAGATATCCGATATCTATTCCGTAAATAGATTTGGGCTTGGGCTTTCGTGAGCCCAAACATCTAATCGGCAGTAGCCAGTTCGTACGGCTAAGTTAGTGTTGGACTTTAGTCGGGTTCGTGACCCGGATATAGACTATACGTCATCATGTCCCCCAGTCTAGTATGCGTAGTGACTAACTGCGATGCTAGACTAATAACCGTAGTCATCAAAAACTTCGCGTAGCCAAGAAGCCATAAAAATATACCAACCGGTACATTGTATCTAGACATTGGATTAAAAAATGGGCGCCTCGTAAATCGGGGGAAAGTTACTGCACCCGTGTCCCATCAAGCAATCTCAACCACATAGTTAGGGTTGGTGGGGTCCACGTGTCACTAATCGCGTGGATGAGGGAGGTTATATAACCCTTCGCTTCATTTTCACCATTCCTTCCCATAGTAAAAAAGAAAACGTAATCTGCTATTACCACAGCTTTAAACATTTCCAGCCACCATACCTTAATATTCACAAGGTAACCGCGCGTGCGCTTTTGTTTTCTGTTAGAAAAACAAGATAATGGTTAAGGTATTATCGGATTTCACGCGTCGACATAACGGAGGAGACCTTCTACAGTTTGCGTCGATTACTATATTCCCAAGCAGTACATCCGGAAGTTCCGGCTGCGAATGCGTCAATAGCAGACTTCCCCGATGGGAAGATTGGGGTATATACGCGTTTCTTCGAATTTTCAAATCAACGTATACCCATATCGTTATTCTTGAGTGATGTATTGAACTATTATCGCATACACATATCCCTACCGCATAGGTGCGCGAAACTAACCAATTTTGAGGTGAACGCCGCGTATTGGCCATTAACCCCACCATCCACCTGTACCGCGCCTTTTACCACACCACGTGGTCACACGGGTGGGTATCCTTCGCGCGCCCGGCGACTCCAATGTTATACGGAAAAATTAGATGCACTCGAAATTGGAGAGAAACCTTTTTCGGGTCGACGACGCGTTGCTTTCCTTCTCGTTTTGATTTTACTCCCGGGGACACCGCCAAAGGATGAGCGCCCCTCCCGGATCATATAATGCGGAGGATGCGGACATAATAAATGCCAATCGCATCCCCATTAACTCCTACCCTGAGGAGTTCTTGGTGCATATTGGCATTAGCCGCAACTATTTTGGCAGTTCAGAAGAAGTGCCAATCTTCTTAGGCGGATGGTCGGGTGGGTGCTCATTCTTTCGTACCCCGTTGAGTTATATTACTGTAAGTTCTTTACTGTTTTTTCTTCATACTTGTCGTAAGCTATTTGTGTTTCTTTGTTGTTGCGCAGAGATGGATTTGTTCAGCGTTGTTCAACTGGCGAAGCCGATACAAGTGGAAGTGGGAACACATCCGCTGAAGGAGGGAGAAGATCATGTACTTGTTGCGCAGCAGGGCGTATCCTTGAGCTGGACCTAGGAGGAGGGGGAGAGCTCGTCCGTTGCGCTAGAAGCAACACCCTTGCAAAGTGTGCCAAATCCTATAGTTCCTCCCCTAGTGCAACTGCGCAAGCAGCGGCAGAGCACGTGGAGGAAGCGAAAGAGGAAGAAGAAAGCCATGGATTGAAGCGCAAAGGATGCGCATGGCGATGGCGCTGCTACCTCCGAAAGAAGCGCCTGTTGTGTTAAATGTGGAGTCATCCTCTAGTGATGTTGCATCACGCCCACCATCACCTGATACATCCATTCCTGCGTAAGTGTCATGACGAAATTATTTACCACAATGCCTTATGATATTACTAAATAACTGTCATGTTTGTAGGTTTGAACAATCCGCAGAGTCGCCGCCACAGAATAGTCCTGTGCAATCTTCGCACTCCGCTCATCTCGAACCGCATGACCAAAAGGATGCGGATATGTCTTCTGGGGATGCATCAGATTGGGCAACTGGTAGAAGAGTTGGCGCAAGTATCTGCGCATCAAGCTTCGTTGGTGGAGAAGCTAGGGCTCAAATTTCGGTGAGAGCGCCAAAGCGCTCAGAAGGATCGTGCTATTGCGTTGCTGGAGTCACAGTTGGCCGCCCAAGTCTGCAGCAGAGAGCATGGGGTCATACGCCCAAAAGCTCGCTGAAGAGAAGATGGCGCTGATGTGCCAAATAAATCAAGAGCGTACGGAGGCCGCAGGGTATAAGTCTTCTTGTCACTGGGCAATGAAATATTTGGAGAATGGCAAAGATGCGCTGACTTCCCAGCTTGAAGAGTTTGGCGCTACTGTGAAAAGTGCCCTTGAAGCGCAGGAGATGAAGTTGCGCGAGCTAAGTCTAGAGTATGATGAGGAATTATATCCTCATCTCATGTCTGTAATCGTCGAGCGCAGGTGGCTCATCAGCCATGGCATGCGCCTTGCTGCGCTGAGTACTCTTGAGTCCAAGGAAGTGGTTGATGCTTTTGGAGAGGTGGTTCAGTGCGCGCTGGAACGTGGTAAAGCAGAAGCTGTGGAGAAGCTGCGTGAGGCTAAGCTTTTAAAGGTGCCTATTGAAGAGGTACCTAACTACGAGACAAAGGCTTATGATAACCTGATCGCTGCTATGAGTAGGATGAAGGATCTAGAGCTCCCCATGATTGCTGAACTGGAGCGCGATCAGGATTACCCCATAGATGTTCTTATGGCAGGGTTGACTTTAGCACGTCATCGTGGTGGAGAGGCTGTTGCGCAGCCAGACCATTATCTTAAGCCTGATGAATCTCAACTTCACGTGCCTGTATTTGTGCACCCTAAGGATATCCTGAATCCTTTTGCTTTGGAGAAGGAAGTACCTTTGAAGCAAGTCTTGGAAGCGCATGCCACTAGGCTTGCCAAGAAGGAGGGCATTAAGGGCAAGGCTGTGTTGTGTGGTGTTGGCGCAGCTCACCTCCCTCGGTCTGACGGGGTGCCAGTGAGTGTTGCCACTGTGGCTCGTCGAGATGCGAATTTGTTGAAGAAGCTAGATGAGATTGGGAATGCTGCAAACCATGCGGGTAGCTCTTCTCTGGAGCGTAGTCATAGCTTTTAGATTGTAACTTGTGTTGTAAACATCTTTGTGTAATAACTCGTAGTTATGAATAAATCTCCTTTTGTTAAGTGCGTGTGAATGTTATTGCAATTTGTGATGTGCAGACTTATCTGTTTGTCTTTACGTACAAGACGTATTCATCGTGTGAATAATATAGGGAAGTCATAGTCGAGTATGAAGATCATAGTGGACTTTGAAAAAAAAAATCTAAGTACTTTTTATCATAGTCGTGTATGTTATGATATGCAGCGTACTGTAAATATCACTTTTAAGGAATCAAGTGTCTTGGTTCCTAAGTTGTTAAACGTGCACCATATGCGTTGCTGCGCACCCATCGTAAGATGCTCACAAAACTCATTCCAACGTCTTGAGAACAAGGTGTTTAACAAGGATACGTGATCCAGTGTTGATGGGTTTGCAGCCCTCTTACTCAACAAGTTGTTTAGTAGGTTAACTTATCCTTTTACCATCGTGGGTTTATTTTAGTGCATGCACGCCATGTAGGCAAGAAATAAAAGATGTTAAGACATACAGTATATGGAAATAACAAATGTGTCACGGAGTTAGCTAGAAACCGTGATGTTTTATTAATACTTGCAAGTGTATATGAGAAACAAATAAGACATTATACTAAGGAAATAAAAAGTAAATACATAGATGTTTATTGGGTACTTTAGTAAAGCGCCTGAGCGCTTGTACGCTGGGCCGTGGCCACTCCTATAGGTAGCACCTCTTGAGGTTGCAGATGTTCCATGTGCGCGGCAGTTCTCGACCATCCAAGCCTCGTAACTTGTACGCGCCTGTTCCTAGTGCTTAAGTAACCTCGTAGGGTCCTTCCCACTTTGGTCCAAGTTTTCCTGTGTCTCCTGCATAGCTCGCCTCGTTGGCGCGGTAAACAAAGTCACCTGGTCTGAATGAAATACTGCGCACTTTAGCGTCGTAGTATCCTTTCATCCTTGACTTTGATTTTGCCGCCCCGTATAGCTGCGCGTTCGCGCCTTTCTTCTAGCAGATCCAAGTCGACACGTCTCTCATCATCATTGGTTGCCACATTGATATCAGCAGTGCGGATAGTTGGCATGCCGATCTCGGCTGGTATGACGGCTTCTGTCCCGTAGACTAGAGAGAAGGGAGTGTCTCCCGTGCTGGTTTTGATTAAGGTGCGATGCGCCCACAAGACATGTGATAGCTCTTCTACCCACCTTCCTTTGTGCTTGTCTAGGCGTGCCTTAATTCCTTCACCTAAACTTCGATTCGCACGTTCCACTAAGCCATTGGTTTGTGGGTGTTTAACTGACGCGAAGTGCTGTGTGATGTTCAACTTCTCGCACCAGTCTTTGAAAGAGTTGTCACAGAATTGTTTCCCGTTGTCCGAGATGATTTCCCCAGGCAGTCCGAAGTGGCATACTATACTTTCCCAACAAAACGCTGACTGGTTTCCGTGATTGTCACTACTGCCTTTGCTTCGATCCACTTACTGAAGTAGTCTATGGCAACTATGAGGAATTTTAACCCTCCTGCTGCTACTGGAAAAGGTCCTGTAATGTCGATACCCCACTTGTAGAATGGCCATGGTGATTTAATTGGCGTTAGCTCGTGCTGTGGTTGGCGCGGGATGGGTCTATGAACTTGGCAATCATTGCACTTCCTTATTAAATCCCGCGCATCGCGGTGCATGGTTGGCCAGTAGTATCCTGATCTCATGGCGCGTGCCACAACGGACCGTGGTACCGAGTGCATGCTGCATGAACCTTCATGGATTTCTCGCAGCACGTAATTTGCTTCTAGGGGGCCAACACAGCCGAGCCATGGTTGGAGGAAGGAGCGTCGGTACAGTATGTTGTCTCGAAGTTCGAATCTCTGTGTTGTGCGCCGTATCCTGCGAGCTTCCTTCTGCTCTTGGGGTAACGTTCCTTTGCTTAGGAATTCCGTTATCGGTGTCATCCATGTAGGTCCGTCCTCCTCTATTATTGTGGAGACTTCCATCTCCGATATGGATTTGCTTTTCAGTGTTTCCACCAGCACTTGCTTTGATAGGTGTGCGAAGCTTGTCGAGGCGATCTTGCTTAGTGCATCTGCCTTGCGATTTTTTCCTCTAGGAACTTGCTTGATGGTGAATCTGTCAAAGCCTTTGATCAGTGTCTTGGTCTTGTCGAGATACTGAATCATATTTTCTTCTTTAGCCACGTATCCGCCCAACACGTGGTTGGCCACTAGTCGGGAGTCCACATTTGCTTCTAGGTTACGTACACCCATCCGAGCTGCAATGCGTAGTCCAGCGATTAGAGCTTCATATTCTGCCTCATTGTTCGTCGCTGTAAATTCAAAACGCAGTGCGTACGTGAATTCCATTCCCTCTGGGTTTGTGAGAATGAGGCCTGCTCCTGAACCATCAACGCATGAGGACCCATCTGTAAACAAGATCCATGGGTCATGCAGTTCCGTCCTACTTGGTGCGGGTACCTCGTCGGTTAATGTGGCTTCTCGATGATGAAGTCTGACAGAATCTGTCCTTTGATTGCGGTACGTGGTCTGTAAGAGATGTTGTGCTCACCTAGCAATACACTCCACTTCTGCAGTCGGCCTGATGCGTCAGGTTTGGAGATGATCTGCTTGATCGGTTGGTCTGTGATCACTGCTATTGGATGCGCTTGGAAGTACCTGCGTAGCCTTTTGGCAGCAAACACCAACGCCATAACTAATTTTTCCATGGCGCTATAGTTCATCTCCGTCTTCTTGAGCGCCTTGCTTACAAAGTAGACAGGGGTTTGTACTGAATTTCTATCTGTTAGTAGCACTACGCTCACTGCTCCATCAGTTGCGGAAAAATACATAATTAACTCTTCCCCTGGTCGGGGTGCGACAAGTGTGGGGAGCGTTGCCAGGTGTTGCTTAAGTTGTGTGAAGGCTTCTTCTGCCTCCGTAGTCCACCGGAAATCTCCCTTTTTGATACACTTCTTGAGTGTTTTAAAGAGAGGTAGATACTTGTCTGCTGACTTAGACAGGAACCTGTTAAGACCCGCTAGCTTTCCATTGAGAGATTGGACCTCCTTCAACGTGCGCGGTGAAGGAAGTTCGATGACAGCCTTTGTCTTTTCTGGACATGGTTTTATACCGTCGGGCTCTATTAGGTATCCGAGGAACATGCCTTCAGTGGCGCCGAAGGTACATTTTTTGGGGTTTAGCTTCATATTGATCTCGTAGTAGAGTTTTTAACATTTCCTAAATATCGCGCACTAACTCATCTTCAGTATGGCTTTTTATGACCAGGTCATCAACATAGACCTCCAGGTTGCGGCCCACCTGTTTTTCGAAAGCATTGTCCACTAACCGCTGGTAGGTGGCGCCTGCATTCTTCAAGCCAAAAGGCATTTTTGTGTAACAGTAGACGCCTTGGCTTGTGTGAAAAGCCGTTTTTTCCTCATCCTCCTTTGCCATCTGGATTTGATGATATCCTTTGTACGCATTGAGGAAACACTTCAATGGGTACCCACACATAGACTCTATTTTCCAGTCTATCTCTGGTAATGGGTAGCAGTCTTGTGGGCACGCTTTTTTAAGATCGGTAAAGTCCACGCACATTCGCCAGCTACCGTCGCTCTTTTTGACCATTACTGGGTTAGAAAGCCAGTCGTGGTAGTAGACTTCACGCATAATTCCCGCATCCACCAGTTTGTGCACCTCTGCCAAAATTGCTTGTGCGCGCTCTAGGGCTTGGCCGCGCTTCTTCTGGCGTATTGGTGAGTATCCTTGTCGGATTCTTAGTTTATGCTCTGTGATTGAGCGTGGTACCCCAGTCATGTGTTTTGGCTCCCATGCAAAAATGTCCAAGTTCTTTTGCAAGAGCGCGCATACAGCTGCTTTGCCGTTGTCCGACAGTGACCCTCCGATGGATATTTCCTGTTCCGGGTATTCTGGGTGAAGTGCAACCTTCAGATTTGGAACTTTGGTTGCGCGCTGTTCTGGGATCGGTGCCGTTTCGCATGTAATCGTGTTACATTCTCTATGCGGTACAGTGGCATTGTAAAGAGTAACAATGCCCCCTTCCACTGGGAATTTAAGCATCCCGTGCGCTGTTGATGGCACTGCGCGCATAGCTGATATCCCAGGTCTCCCTATAATGCCGTTGTATGGCGAGGGAGACTTGATCACCATAAATTCCATCCAGGCCGTCGCAGAGTGTTTTTCGTTTCCGATGCTGACTGGTAATCGTATTTGCCCCATAGGCCATATCTTTTCACCCGTAAAACCAGTCAACGCCGTTCTGACCGGACTTAACTGACTGCGTATTTCAGGCCGCAGTCGCTTGAAGCAGTGCTCATACATGATGTCCGCCGATGCGCCACCATCAACATACATGCGATGGATGTCGTGACCCCCCGCACTAATCTCAATGGTGAGTGGCTCAACTACTGCGTTGTCCGCAGTTAAGGTGGGGAAAGAGATTTCGCTTCCTCGGGAAAACTCCTGGCTGACCTTCTGTCTAGTGACCCGCTGCCATGATTGTATCATGTAGATGGTGTCGGCCTTTTCCTTGGGTGTCTCCTTCTTGTTTCCACTCTTCTGTCTATCCTTTCCTTCCTTAATATTTTTGACCAAATGGTCCAATCTGCCTTCTTTAACCATTTTGTCAATGAGCTGGCGCAGTTGGACACATTCGTTAGTTGTGTGGCCCTTCTGTGCGTGGTAGTCACAGTATCCGTTCCCGGTGCGCCGATCTTCTGGAGTGCGCATTTGCGGCGGTCTTGGAAAGTTCGCACCTTCCGTTGCGAGTATTTCCTTTGGGGTCTTGGTCAGCGGGGTGTACCTGTCATTATCCCTCCCGCTCCCCTGGTTGCGATAGCTCCTATTACGGTTACTACCCCGATCAGTGGATTGTTTCCCAGGTTGTTCCTGTGACCGGTAGTTCGAGTAGTTTCTTTTGCTATCCGCCGCGGCGGCTTCTCCCTGGACGAAGGACCGAGAGCGTTTCATGAGCTCATCAAAGGTTTCAGGAATTTTGTCGTTCAATCGCTTGATGAGTTCTGGATTGTTAATCCCGTTCATGAAACCAGAGATCTTTAGCACTTCAGGGCATGCTTTAACTTGCATGCATTCATCTTTGAAGCGTTCCATGAATGCGCTCGTAGATTCTCCTTGGCGCTGCTTTACCCTGGCGAGTTCGACAGGGTTTTTAGCGCACTTCTTCCGCTGAGTAAAGTTTAGGCGAAACGCCTTCCTCAATTCCTCAAAGCCATTGATGCTTCTGCGTGGAAGCTTGCTGAACCAGTTCCGCGCGTTTCCCACCAGTTTGGAGTTGAACATGTGGCACCACACAGGCTGTGGCCAGTTTTCAATTGTAGCGGCTGATTCAAAAATTTTGAGGTGATCATCAGGATCACCTGTTCCGTCATAGGTTTTCACATTGGCAGGCATGCGCCTCCTTTTACTTTCTGAGAAGTCACTGATGCGCCACGGGAGGGATATATCTTCATCCTCCTGGTCGTTATATCTGTTTCTGGACTTCCAGTGTCCAGTTTCGCTATCCCCGTTGTCCGAGGAATTTTCAAATGACGAATTTTCCTTCCTTCGGCGCTTGCTCCGACTGTTCTCAGAGTTTGTACTCGGAGGGCTTTCACTTGGGGAATATCGTCGCCCCAGTCTGTCCTGTATTCTGCGGCTACCAAGTCTGGTATGGACACTGGTGCGCCGTTCATCCTCGTCATTTCCTTCCAGGTACTGTGAGTTGGATGTCTCATCATCCTCAATCCTCTTCCCAATTCTGTTAAACACAGGAGGTCGGCGGCTGTCTCTGCCGCGCTTCTCCTTCTAGCGTCGCGGTGGGGAGGTCTCGTATTCCGAGTCAAAATTGAGTCAGGCTTGTAGGCTTCGACTCGACCTCTTTCTCGCTTCCTCTTGCACCTTGAGCGACCAAGGTTTCGTAATTCTGGGATACGAAATCCCTTGGTGTTAATTCCGGTGCGACCCCTTCTAAAGCGGGGATCTCCGCTTCTACCGCTATACCCTTATTTCGATCCGGTGCATCTGGTGCCAAAAGTTTTCAAAAGTGAAATAGGTCAGTCTAGCGCCGATTGAAGGGGTGGCAAGACCGGCTAAGCACGGATCAGTAACGCGCTGGTGGTGGTAATTTACATGTAGTACAGCCGAGTTGTCGTTGTAGCCTGGGGGTTGGAGTTCAGGGGAGGTCCTAGGCCTGATCCTTCCCATGTTTTACAGTAGTACTTTTTTTCAGTACTGGTTTGTCCATGTCGAGGCCCTGCTGAACATGTGCGGCTTCTTTACGGTCGGATCGGTTTGCGATCGCTGATTTCCATGTTTCGTCATTCTAGTCTTAGGTCTTAGTGAATGGTCCCACGGATGGCGCCACTTATTGAAACAAAAGTTGGGCGTTCCTTGTTTGGAGACCAACTCCGGACAATCTCCCGTACCAATTGAGAATCGTTGCTTGAGACCTGTTAAACTACCAACGCACTATGGCTTTAGAGACAAAACACCGTTAGGCTTACAGATGTGACAAGATAGCTTTATCACTTTATAGCTCTTATGAAACATATATTATCTATTAGAGACGTCTCTCACGATATACTTATTCATACAAACCTATCCTCTGGAGGGTGAGAGTAAGTCACGCCACCAAAATCGGATTTTATTTAAACAAAAAGGGTTTAAGGAGCCAATTCCAGTTAGGGTTTGATAACCATAGATCGTACCTTAACAAGAGACAGAAACGATTAACACCATACTTGCCGGTCAAAAATCAGATGGAATTAGCCCCAAGTTTGGTGCACCCGATCAACATAGCTCGGATCCCATTGTCTAGCGGTAAATCATCTTCTTCTCGTAGCACACTGGTATAAAAAACACGCAAATTCTTCAAATTAGATCCTATACACTCCAAAGCTTCATTTGACATATCAGTGAATTCGACATGTAAATATTCCAAATTTGGACATCCTTGTGCCACAGCCATTAATCCCACACGAGTCGCAGAGCAAACACACAGTTTGCGCAATTTCTTGCAAATCTGACTAATAAGTTCAAATCCGGTGTCTCCACGCACATCCCGCGTGACAAGAACTTCCAAGTTAGGACAACTCTGAAGAAAGAAACACTGATATCTCGGATTTCTCCACCCAAAGTACAATTCCCTTAACTGATTCAATAGGTGGTCAACAAACCGAATCGAACCTCGAGGCATATCACTTAACCATAAACTATGGATACTCGAGGGGAACTTAAAATCGATATACTCCTCTTCATTATCAAAAGTAGCGCCGAAAAACTCTTGCAAGTTAACAGCATTGCTAATGGCCTGTCTTACTCTTGCATCGTCTATAAGACATGAATCAACTCTTAACGAAACTAAAGACTCCCTACATTGTTCTACTAGGAACACAACATCTTCTTGACCAAATGGAGTAGGGGCCTTGTCATACATATGTGAAAACTTCTCGATCCCAGTTTTACGCAAAGCCAACACGCGTAACCATTTCCCATGTTCCTCCACCACCTCGTCACCAACAACCAATAAATTCCCTTCTAAACATAATTCTCTCAACTCGCTACAATACTTAGCAACACACATTAGCCCATTCTCTGAAAACCCTCTACACTCAACAATTTTCAAACTCAGCAAATCCTTCCCGCGGTTTTTCGCAAGGAGCTTGAGATCAGAATCACGAATAAGCAAATGACGAAAACGAAGCGACTTTAAGCATGTAAACTTGATGGCTATCTCTTGGATCCACCGAGTGTGGTCAATAATTGTATTCAAATGCTTCATTCCTTTTAGTGTTAGCGATTCGAGATACATAAACCGTTTAGATACACGAGACGGTGTGGGTGCGTAACACAAGTGCACGGTCACGTGCTTACGTGTGAAACAATCGATCTCATTCCAGTTACGACAAACCAACGAAATAGAGTTCCTGTCATCACCATTCTGTATGTATGGAATAACACAGTTGAATACAGTGTCCATTGAAGACATTCGATCCTCCTTCAAGTAATCAAGAGTTCAATAAAAAAACATGTAAGAGCAACATACACAGCATTAAAAAGCAGCCAAAAAACATGTAAAAAGAGCAACATTAACTACAGCTTAAAAAGCTATAAAAACAGCAACAAAAAACACGTAAAGATGCAAAGACTAGCAAACCTAAACATAATTGTGGTTTTGCTTTTATCATCGAGATGTTGCTTGATTAATCTTTGATGTGTTTATGCTTAAGTTAAACAACTTAAGTGACTAGTGTTGGGATTTTAGAACTACGTTAGCCAAGTAACGCATACGAGTACGCAGGAAATAGATCTAGTAATCGTAATTAGGTTAACACGTACTAATAAACAATATATAATAAAAGGGTAAATAGAAACCTAACCTTTCGTGGCAATTGAACGCAAGTGTAACGAACAACACCTCTACGAGTATCACACACAACACGAAAACTGTATACGTTGATAATGAGCTAGTCGAGAACGTAATAACCCAATCAACCTTTGACACACTTGAATATTACACGAACAAGAAAACCTCCAAGAACTACTCTTGTATTCTGTCCGAGATCACCATAAACAGCCAAAGAAGCTGTTTCTCAAGATGTCCGATATCTTTTCTGCTTGTTGTCCGATAAGTAGAACCAAACAGAATACCCCTTTTGTGAATGTTGCTGCTGTCGACCAGGAGTAGCAAGAACCAACACCAAAACCCTAACACTTCTTGGATCAAACAAGCATGCAAGCTTAGGGATTAAACAAACCAAAACCAAATCAAAACCTAATTGATTGGAGTTCAATCGACTCAGTTTTAGAAGCTGGAAAAGTGAATCGGTTTGGATGCTTAGCGTATAGATATATGCGTGTAAACCCAAGGCCCAAGGCTTTGTCCACTTTCGACCCAAGTCCAAGCCAAAACTAGTCCATGGGGCTTAACAGTGATCGGGTCAAGTTTGCATGCATGTAACGGGTATATATTCAAGTATAAATATACGTTCAACACGTAACTCGTGTTTATCGTGTGTGCTAGGGGTGTGCAAGAAACCGAAAAACCGAACCTAAACCGGAAAAAACCGAAGAACCGAAACCAAAAAAACCGAAACCGATTGAAAAACTGACGGTTCGGTTTTTATATTTTGAAAAAACCTAAGTTTTTGGTTCGGTTTGGTTTTAGCTTTAAAAACCGACCAATAGAAACCGAACCGACATTTAAAGTCAAAATAATATATCTTGTTCATAAATAATATATCTTGTATCTTGATATCTTCCTTTTACATTACTGTTGTCAATGACGCATTTTAAATGTGTGATAACTCTACTAATATTTTATTTCATAACAATATACATAACACAAATGTGCTTTAAGGTAAAAAAAAATGGGTACACAAATGTCACAAGAACACATTAAGTTTGAATGTTAATGGTTGTTCTTCTTGAAGATGGTGCAAATACATCAAAAGATTGGAGATCTTGTTCCAACCTTGGTTTAAAATTGCGTTTTGCGATCCGATGCGTTAAAGGTCCCAAAAGCCGATGCGTGATGCGTGTTGCGAATGCGAGCGCATTTTGGAAACGATGCGTTTTGTATTAAAAAAAAATACAAAAATCATTTATACGTAGTAAATTAAAAAAATTACCAAGTAAATGCAATAATTTACAAATAAGTCACAAAGACACAAAAAATAGACAAATATTCTATTTGTAAAACAAATAAGTCACTAAGTCGGGACATAAGATATTTAGAAACAATATTTTAAACTCCAACTAAATTTTGTTTTAAACGAGAAACTCCTTCTTTAATTACTTTCGAACAGGATGAACACGTAATTTTAATTTTAATTTTGGGATAGTGAATTCCATAATTTCTAGATCCTTGTTATTGTTAGCAGTAATGCGGTTAAACATGAACGATTAAAGTCTATTCTATACATATACATGATTATATACATATACATGATGACATGATACTACAATATGTTAAAGGTATACTGATAAGTTATACCAGTGGCTAACAATCATTATTCATTCATTACCAAATCAACAACAAAAGTCAAAACTAAAAATTTTAGTCAAATTTTAATCACATATATAATTTCCAGCTCAACTATTTAACATATATGATTATTTATGATCAAAGAACAATATGAACTATTGCATAACATTAAGCTGTAATAAGATGATTGTTTGTTGGATTTCAAATCATGTTAATGGTGCATGATCTTGAACCGAAGGGTAATTTGGATGTGGTTATTGTGTTTGTTTTAGACGTCTTTCAACAACTTCTATTTTTCAAAGTCCATTAAAATATTTTTATCTTCTTCTAAATGGTTTATTTTTATTCAAAATGACCAAAATTCCATATTGCGAAAATTGCGAACGTTGCTAGCATTACAAAAATGCGGTAAATTACGGTCTAAGGCGAGTGCATTTTGGGATGGCCTCGCATTAGGTATCATGATGCGAAATCCTAAAAGCAATGCAATGATGCACGCAATTTACGCAATGATGCGTGCATTTTTAAACCAAGGTTCCAACATCATTCTTTTTTCGTTTACATACCCTTCAATTGTTTCAGTGTACCTTTCAAGCTCTAACAAATCCTTGGAACTTGGAGGCAACTTTGAGAATGTTGGCACTTGATTTAAGACAGTTCTTTACCCGTTTTAGTACCGTTGTACCGGCCGGTACCGGTTTAAGATATGGTTCTATTTTATGATATATGTCAAATCTACTTTGAAAAAGCAAAGCTCGATAAATCGTATAGAAACCGAAAAAAACCGAAAAACCAAACCGAAAAAAAACCGACAACCGAAAAACCAAACCGACACAAAACCGAAACCAAATGGTTTCTAAAAATCAAAAACCGAAATTTTTCGGTTCGGTTTCGGTTTTATATAAAAACCGAGCCAAACCGAACCATGCTCACCCCTAGTGTGTGCCCCCATAGGCTCACACACTCTTAGCCGTTTACGTGTGTTTACAACTCCCACAAACCAACAACTAGTACAATACTATGGTGACTTAACCAATGATAAAATAAAATAATGCACTACTGACCAAGCTTATATGGCAGGCTTATATTTACGAGCTTATTTTTCATCTTTAGATTTGTTTAAGCTTATTTAGCTAGCTTATGCGTTATTAAACATTTATAAAACTTATTGGCTCAACTTTTAGGCTTATGAGTTTTTCAAAAGTTCAATAAGCCAACCAAGTACGCTTAAAAAAGCACCACCTAAGCTCATAAGCCAGGGTTTGTCTAAGTTTAATTAATGGGCTTGTCAAACAAATAAGGTTAGCCAAACACTGGCTTATCATATTTACAATAAGCTTATGAGCTTTTCAAAAGTTCAATAGGCCGACAAATTAATAAGCTTAAACAAACACCCCCTAATAAGCTCATAAGCCACGATGAGTGTTTGTCTAAGCTTATTTGATGGGCTTATGAGGTTATTCAAATGGTAACTCAAAAAAACACGAACCTCGTCTTCATCGTTCATCTGCTCTTCTGCTTTTGATTTTCGCGCCATGGTGAATTGATTGAATTTGAATTTGGGGGTCATGAAAGAGTGTGAAATAAATTGGGAAAAGTTCCCGCTTTGTTAGTCACACATTTTAAATAGTAGAAAAAATTTAATGAAATATTAACTTACTTTATAGGTGCATCTGAAATATGTGGTTGTTGTTTCATCTCATTCTTTTTTATTTTAATTTTTTTTTTCTCATTTAATCCTAACTCTAAAAAAATATTAGGCGAGCTGCTTGTGAGCTACTAAAGATCGGTTTTGTAAATGTTTGAAATTAATCGAGCTTTAATGACTTCGGGTGGCTTCGTACGTAAAGATCGTCTTTAACAAGTTTTTTATTAAATTTTTTTAAAAAAAAAGTTTAAAAATATAAGAAAGATACAATAAATGAGTCAAGCTCGAGTTTTGTGAATAACTATCGAGCACGAGCTCAGGCTTTCAAACTATTGCTCGGGGTTTGGTGTGGTTAGAATGAGAGGAAAATAATCGGATTTATGTTGTCAAGGATATATTTATGAGAAGATGTGTCAATCTTTTACTTATATTCAAGTATAAAATATGACCGATATTTTTTATAATCACAAAGTATAATAAATATAGGTATTTGTGCAAAATAGAGAGTGCGTTTTTTGTTATTTTTGTTTAAACATTTTGTGTGTGTGTTTTTTTTCCCCATTAAACATTCTTTTATGGTTTGATAAGTACATAGTATACCTTATGAAATTGTATTGGGATATGTTATAAGTATTAACTTTAACGTGTATTTTTTTTATGAAGGTTTTGTTAAGTGCTAAAAAAATTGTTTTGTGTGTTTTTTTGTTAAATATTTTATTTGTTTTGTTGTTACTTTGTGTTACGTTCTTTGTACGTGATTGTTGTAAATGTTACATACAAAAAGTGATTTTATGCCTTTTGTGTCGTGTAGGGGTGAGCTCAATTTCATAACCGAAAAATGCATATTTTAGGAACTAAGAACCGGACAAAAGAGCATGCTTCAGATCCCATTCGCTTTTTGGTTCTACCCGATTGAAACCAAAAATTTTGTATAAAGAACCCAAAATTTTTAATATTATTTATGTGTTTGCACTCTTTTAAGTTTAAACCATAAAGAATATTGAACGATTGAAGTATATAGCATAATATCCTAACTACATTATTGGTTGTGTTATAAATGGGCAGTATAAACTTTAAAAAAAGTTGTTCACGAGACATCGAAAAACAAATGATCCTTGAAACAAGATATCGTGCTCCACGTCTTACTGTCCATTTTTTATGAATATATAAACTTCTTACAATATAGTCATCAAAATTTTCACCACTTTCCAAAGACAACTATCATCTATTTGTTCATTTTCATTACTTGATTGTTGGGGATATACCGCAATAACGAACACCAACGGATATGCTTAATCTCTGAAAGGCGTGTGAACACTTTCAGATCGAATCAATTTGGCGGTTCTACCAAATTATTCAATCGGATACAATTCAGAGTTGAGAATTTTCTGTATGTTTGTGTCTGAGATATAATGAACCGTTATCTGATAATGACCAAACAAGCCGTATATAACATGTTACGGGATAAGCCAATCAGTTTTAGGGTTTCAAGTTGTCAAGTTTTGTCCCTCATTTCGAAAATTAATCTCTGAGGAACAACACTTCAGCATAATCAATGACTTCAGCAGAATCCATTGCATTTCAGCAGAAATACAACACAGCGGGCTGCCGCCCCTTGGACCCCTACCAGGGGACCGGACCCCCTTAGGGGCTTCGCCCCTAAGATCATAATAAACTCAAGTAGGTGTGCACTCCGCACCTCCAAACCTAAATGATGTATTATCATGATAAAATTGGTCAAACAAGTTAATCCAATTACACTAAAATATCCAACATTGATTACTATAATATGTAACCTTGTCACGTGCTAGATCAAGCTGCGCGATAACGTTTCAACTACCATAGGGCATAAAGATGTAAACGTGAACTTAAAAGAATAAATGTCTCATAAACACATTATATATTTGAAAGCCAACAGTTCTTCGATTTCAGAACCAATGCCAATGGTTTTGGACAGAACCAAACCGTGAATCGATCCGCGGTTCTAATATCCAGTTCCGGTTCAGTTCTCGGTCCATTTGCTAACCCTAGTGTCTTGTAAAAATTTTATTTTAGAGTAACCTGCAAAATACATCCTTGCGGTTTGTCAGGTTTCACACTAATCATCCACGTCAGAAACTTTTGGCACTAATCACCCATCAATTAATAAAAGTTAAACACAATATATCTTTAAAGAATAACGATATAATTTTTTTCCATTATATTTGTTATCTACTAAAAGCCAAACAGACATCTTGATACAATCACCTCAAAGTACAAACACATCATTTTATTCATTTAATCTTCTTATTCTCATCACCTCCACTATCCATCATCATCATTTACTTCTCAATACCTAAATCACTCACCATAAATCACTTACAACTACCATAAAAATATTTAAACCCACACAAAGTACCTATAAATATTACTATAAAATCACTCATAATCATCACAAGTTTTATGGTGACCGGATTTGTGACCACCACCACTCGCTACCTCTACCACCACATTCCTCACCATCTCTCACATCCATCACCTCCACTTCTGCCAACTACTATATGAATGATGGTGTTAGTAAATGCGGTGGATGGTTGTAGCAGGGGTGATGAGAAGAATATGGTGGTTGGCTTTGGTATTTTTGTGGTGTTTGTGAATGATTTTATAGTGATATGTATAATTGTTTAACTGGTTTAGATAATTCATACTAGTTGAAAATGATTTAATGGTCATTGATTTTAAGTATTCGATGGTGGCATAAGAGTGCTTGGTATGGGGAACGGACAACACGCCGTTCGTCCCTAGCAATAGCATGACCAACAACGACGCCATTAGTGCACCGTGGATGCCGCCGTTCGTCCTTAGCCATTCCACCAACCTATCACCGTTCGTTTTGTAAAGTTTAGTTATTTGAGAAATGGATAGCTAAGGTACTTTTTAACAGCTTCAAATATTTTTAAAAGGTTCATGAATCAACTTTTTATTTTGAAGCTATTTGTTTAATATAAAAGTTTAAAGTTGATGTATCCAAACGAAGCTACTTGTTTTAAAAGAGATTATTTTTGTAACAAAAAACTTACAGTTTCAAATTAATGTCTAGCAAACACGCCCAAAATATTAAACAGATGATAGCAGTTGTCCCTATATATACTTACAAATTCTGAAAACCCACAAATGATAATATTGGATAGGAATATAGGATATGTTGGCAATGATAACAGTATGGTCATTATTTCGTTTCTGGATTTTCCAAAAGGATTGAGTCGTAGAATAGCAACGTACTTTTCCAAGTGTCCCATTCTGGTACGTATACTTTTTTTTGAATAGCATGTACTTTCCATAAGTGTCAGTTCTAGTACGTGTACTTTTTTAGAATTCGTAGAATAGCAATGTACTTTTCATAAGTGTTCCAATTTAGTACGTGGGATGACGTACCAAATTGGAACACTTATGAAAGTAGGACGTACCAAACTGAACACTTATGAAGGGCATCATTATTCTACAACTTAAAAAAAGTACACGTACTAGAACGGGACACTTATGGAAAGTACATTGCTATTCAACAGCTTAAAAAAAGTACACGTACCAAAATGGGACACTTGGAAAAGTACGTTGATATTCTACGACTCAATCCCTTTTCCAAAAGTATTGATTGGGTCTTTAAGAAAGTAATGAGTACTTTAATGGGCTAGAATGCTAGATCTTGTGGTGGACTGGACTCTAGCTAGCTCATAACAACGACCATTCATTTGCAGTTACACCACCATAAATTACACCAAAACATATTTCGTTGAAAAAAAAAAACGACATCATATTTGCAGAAAGTCATAACCACTAAAATTTTCTCATGCAAGGTTATTTACTAGAATGTATATATTTTCTCTTACAAACTAATAAATATTAAATCCGGTCTAGCTATAGTGTGTATAAACACGATGTCGGTTTGTAGATAAATGGTTTTTGTTTGTTTAGAATGTTGAATAAATATATGAATCACCATAATCATAAATATATCAGTTACTTAATGGAAAAAGCAACATCATCGTGAATTAAGTTTAAAACAAACAAACTTTACTGACTTTTTAGATTAAGTAATTTTCTACAATTAAGTCAAAATCAAATAACACATAAATGCATTTGTGTTTATACTCCATTTAGACCCTTATCTTGAAATGGTGAGTTTTTTATTAATAAAAAAGCTTAGTGAATGTCGTATAGAGTTCACATATGTGCAAACGTATCTGAAATTGAGTTGGCAAAATAAAGGCTTGATTTATTTATTTTTAATTTTTTGGAAATGCAAAATAAAAAGTAGTAAGAATTTGACATGAGTAATGCAATGCCTTGCTAGTTTTTGTCTTCTAGACATTCCAATATACTCGCTTGTCAAAATCCACTCATCACATATATAAAAGTTAGCATTAAAAAATTATCAACCATGTATCGACTAAAAGATTTTTAAGAATCTGGTTTATAAGAATCTACGTTCAATCGAAGACTAGTAAATCTTACTTTCTCTCGTCCAAAACATGAGTGAACGGTCGCTTCTCTAACAGAGAATTTGTTCACTGTCGAATCTGTCCAAATGGATGAAGGATTATCGATCACTTAGTTTAGCGATATCAAACTTGCTCTATCAGTCAATTAATTGCGTGACCATACCCGATATGGACAAAACTATGTGTAGATAAAGTGTGCTATGTGTTGATTGGATCAGACGGCCAAGGAATGATCCGGTTATATTTTAACTTTTTAGCGACTAATTTACGGGGTTTGAACCCACCGCAACACATAATCAAACCGAGTACAGCTTTCTTTTTTTTGAAGATTAGCGTGGTCACTTCAGAGTTGTTTGCATCTAGCGGAAACAAAACTCGAAATTTTAAACATTTTAGTGTGCTATTTACAAAGATATACGTATCGGCAACCAAATCTTGCCACCCAAAGAGTCTTTTAGATATCTGGGATCGATGATTCACAAATCTGAGAGGATAGATGAGGACGTAACACACCGGATCAGAGCTGGATGGGCGAAATGGAGGGCGGCGTCGGGTGTGCTCTGTGACAGGAACGTCCCATTAAAGCTTAAAGGGAAATTTTACAGAGCGGCGATTAGGCCTGCTATGTTGTACGGATCCGAGTGTTGGCCCATCTCCAAGGCCCACGCATACAGGGTAGAGGTGGCCGAACTGAGAATGCTGAGATGGACTTGTGGTAAAACCTTGCGGGACATGATCCCGAACGGAGTTTTTAGAGAAAAACTTGGCGTCGGAAATATTATCTCGAAGATGAGAGAAGGTAGGTTGAGGTGGTTCGGCCATGTCAGGAGGAGGCCCCAAACAGCGCCGGTTAGAAGGGTCGAGGCGCTAGTAGTAGATGGCGTGAGAAGAAGGGGCAGACCCAATCTCAGGTGGGAGGATAGACTTAAGCTAGACATGTCGGAGCTTCTCTTGTCGGAGGACATGACCTCAGATAGGAAGGGTTGGAGAGATAGGATTAGGATCTGCGGGTAGATTTGGCTAGGGTCGTAGGGGGTTAGGTGGTTTTTTGGTGGGTATAGGCTTCTAGGCGTTTCTTGGTTGTTTTTCGGTCTTTGGCCCCTTTTTTTTGCTTTGCCGTAGCTCTAGGCCCCGTGCGTTGCTTTGCTTTTGCTTTGTGTTTCTCTGGTTTGCCTGCTTTTCTTGCCTTGTTTTTCGTTTTTGGGTGCCTTGTTTTTGTTGCTTTGCTTTTCCTTTAGGCCCGTGTGTGTTTTGTTGCTTTGTATTTCCTTTAGGCCCATGCATGTTGGTTTTTGCCCTGCTCTTTGTTGCTCCCTTTTGGTTTGCCTGCTATCTCTTTGGGTTTTCGTTCTTTTGTTTTTTTGTTGTTTGTGTCCTGTTTGTGTGCCTTTGCCTGTGCCCAGAGGCGGTACCACAATGGGGGCATCTGCCCCCACAAAATTCACTCGAGTAATTTCGATTGATAAGAGAATTTCATTTTGCCCCCATAAATGGGTAAAAAGTATAACTGTGAAAATTTATCCAATAGTTGCATCATAGTCAAATAGTTAAGGACATTTGCACTTTCGTGGAGATATAATGTTCGATTCTTGTGCTATTCTATACTTTTGTGAATTTTTGTTATCCAACTTTTTATTTTTTCTTCAACTACTTGTTTTGTTATCGATCATAAAAAGCAAGTATGTGCTCAATATTGTGCATATCATCATCAATTCTTAGTTTTGGTTTTCGCATGCAAACAAATACCAAAAAAAAAATCACTTTCATTAAAAGTAAAATCGATTTCATAATAGCAACAAATGTCAAGTAACTGACATTACCCGACTGGCACCCACTTTTAACTTTTGCCCCCTCTTGAAAGTTTTTCTAGTACCGCCCCTGCCTGTGCCCTCTCCCGTGCCCCTATGCTTTGTTTTACTTGCTTTCGTTATTGCTTGTGTTTGCTTTTTTGTCGACTGCTTTCTGTTTCTCATCACTTTCTCACCCACACACCTGCACTTGCCGGAGGTCTCGTTGGAAGCAGTCTCCCTTCTCCCGGGTTTACCCGGGGGTAAGGGTAGGATCTGTTTACATTTTACCTCCCCCATACCCCACCCTAGCGGGATTAGGCTTGTTGTTGTTGTTGTTGTTGTAGTGTGCTATTTACAAACTTTTTGAACAGTAAGCCACCTTAAATGGTTAATGTTCTAAAAGGCGTGAGGCGTGGCATGGCGGCATATAGGGGTGTCATATTTCCCGACCCGACCCGGACCCGAACCCGACGAAGGATATTCGGGTCGGGTTACTCGGGTCCAAAATCCAATTCGGGTCAATCGGGTCAACCCGATTAACCCGAGTACGAACTAGGGTCGGGTATCGGGTTCAAAATATTTGAAAATTCTGGTTCGGGTCGACCCGACTAACCCGACTTAATTTTTTTTTTTTTTTTTTTTTTAACTTTTCCCAATCTTTATTTAATTGAAAGGCCAAATTAGTGCATGAACATATATTGCTTCATATATTTGGTTTTATGTTCATTTTCATTCTATATAATTGACCTCAGATTGAAAACAAAATGCATTACAAAAAGAAAATGTGTAAATCCAACTATAAAATGCATGTATTAGTGCATTGCTCTACTGGTATGAATATAATAACATTTTAAAAACCAATAGACATTATATTCATAACGTTTGGTTACTAAATTTAAGAAATTAAATTCTAGAATTATATAAATGGACTTGACCCGAACCCGACTTGACCCGACCCGATTTGACCCGAACCCGACCAACCCGAATTCAAATAGGGTCGGGTTAGGGTATATTATTTTTTGGCTTGACCCGACTTCGACCCGACCCGACTGACCCGAACCCGACCGACCCGACCCGAATGACACCCCTAGCGGCATAGCCACGCCTCAAGCCTTACAAGCCTTTGCGTTTCATAAGGCGTGCTTAAGGCGCAAAAAATATTTATAGATTTATTTATTTATAATTTTGTATCATTTTTAAAGAATTTCAATAACTAAAGCGTCAATGCCAAATAACCAGGCCCAAATATGAGGCCAAAATAGGAATTAAGTTTTGAAATAACTGAAAGGAAATAGCCCAAATACAGAAATTGGCCCAAATCCGTAAATCACTTAAAGTCTTCTAAAAATTGCGCCACGCCTTACCAAAAGGCGCGCCTTTTCGCGCCTTATCTCACGCCTTTTCATACGACGCCTAGACCTCACGCCTTGGTTCATTTCGTAGCGCCATGGCGCGCCTTTTAGAACACTAGTTATAATGCCTAAGTTTGCTAACGTGGATTCCTAAGTGACGAGTGACAAGCTCTGGTTTGAATAAGCATCATCGACATGCTAGTAGTCCCCTATCTACGGTTTGGAACCGTACCACAGGCCTTAATTAACCGTTTTTAATTGACCAACGCTAGCTAGCTGCAATTAATTATAGCCACAAGGATCTCCAAATTTCTAAACCACATGTACGTACATGTGTCACAAAATTCTAAAACCCGTATAGTAGGTCACCACCTTACGACTTTCCACGTCCTTCTTTATACCAAAACTCTTCTAGGCTCATGCTTTATAGTTTTCTAACTACATAAGAATTTTCACATTCTTATTCCGCAAAAAGGTGTAGATTGGCGGGAACACTCCTGGTGCGCTTTACAACCATTATCCACCCCACAAGGAATAGCTCCGGCAACTATCCTTGCCTAGTGGGGCACCAACCGGAGTGAGCACGAGCCAAGACTCAGACCCCTGAGCTCTTATTCCATAAAGTCTCTCCAGTGTGACATAGGTTTTGCGGAGGTGGCTATTTATAGAAAGAAGGTTATCTAAAATTAGATGAAAGAGCAAATGAGGAGACATAATTAAGTTGAACATGCCGAGTAATCCTAATAATGTGGTAGTCTGATTTCTTTCGTTGTTTTTTGGCTGATCATTGCTCCCTTTAATTTCAAGCACCCTCAAAACCCTCATGGAAAGATACATTACTTGAGGATATCAATTTTTGTTGCATTCGTGATCAATAACTCATAGAAGTAGGAAGTTATCTACGTCCCACATGAACCGAATGGACTAAATATTAAATGTTACTTGCTAGGTAGAGTCAGTAATTAAATCCATCGTTTACAAAAAGAATAACTGATTTGAATTTTGAAGACAAAGTAAAGTGCTGATCGATCGATCGATCAATTCGGAGCATCTAATATGTAGGGTTGAATCCAACTACTCTTTCTATATATCTCTACTTATTAACTTCGCAAGCATTTAACTCACCATTTCTGCCATGCACATGCTCCCTATACTAAGCCATTCCATACTATTTCGCCGCACATATATAACGCGTTTTTCATCAAATGATGCAACAGTAAATCTGGAATTTTACATAATAAATAGAGTAAATTGCAAAAATCGTCCTTGTCGTTTGGTCAAATTGCACGTTTCGTCCTTGTGGTTCATAAAGTGCAAAAATCGTCCGGATTTGGCACTGTTACGTTCACTTTTGGTCCTCCATCATTGCAAAAACCGTCCTTGTGGTTTGCCAAATTTCACTGTTGAAGGACCAAAAGTACACGTAACAGTGCAAAATAAGAACGATCTTTGCACTTATTAATTTACAAGGACGAAACATGCAATTTGACCAAACCACAAGGACGATTTTTGCAATTTACTCTAATAAATACTATGCTAGAAAAATGAATAAAAGGCAGCAGCATATGAGGATGGTTTGTTGTACTATTACACAAATGAGGATATATGAAGTAACAAAGACAGATGAATTGAATAAGCAAAAAAACATAAATTGGGTCGTCCTTATTGGCATTGTCTTGCATGATGTCTTTCTTTATGAAAGATAGATATATTTGTATGCAAATGATGTCGTCTTTAACAAGGAAAAGAGAAAGAGACATATAAAAAGTTGCATTGTCTTTACGTAAATCGAAAAGATAACATAAGAAATTGAAAATTGTGGGGTTGGTTGAAAGACGCAAAATAAAATAGTACCAAGGGAAACAAGTCGGAAAGTTGGGTGAAGAAGACATGCATGATGTCGTTGTGAATAGTGAGTGGTATAGGACGCATGACACAATGAAGACACAATATGTAGTGTATTTATGAAAAATTATACAAACGCGAATATAATTTTGGGTGCATTTACGAAAAATCGAGAGTTTCAAAAATTAACACTACGCCAAGAAAATTCCATGAATGAATCCCCTGACCCACCCCTGGTCCGGCCCCTGGTATTGGTGGATGTCCATATAATAAATAATACTACTTTGGGGAGGGAGTGTAGCTTACCCTAATTCCCTGATGCCACGCACCTCTATCCAATAAAACCTTCCAACTCAAAACTACCCCAATACTACCCTAACACTACCCTAAGTAGACTGAGTGTATGCGATCCTACCCTAACCCAAAATTTTATAAAAGACAAAAAGAAGAGAACATAGCCATTTGTCGAACTCATTCCTCCACAATTTCAATTCTAAAATATGGTGATTTAACCCACGCCCAAACTTTCATCCACTCCGTCCTACCTAGAAATATAATAACACATGCAAGTGGGTATGAAAAGACGAAATAAATATAAAATAATAATGGGAAAAGGTGGACGTGGACAGGTCACGTATGTCTGGTATACGGCATGGACCGTACGGCAAATTACGGACATGATACGGACGTACTTATTTAAGCTAGGAGTCAATAGTCATACCTACCTGCCTCCACCCATTTTTCCCATTTCTTAATTGATACTTCACTATTCACCTCATTATCCAACTAAATGAGGAGGTAACACAATGATTTTCTTTTCTTGTAAATACTTTTTTCCTGATGATTTTTTTTATAAAAAAAAGTTAACAATAAATTAGAGCATTAGGTGTGGTGATATGTCGTTTCACCACCTCAGTATTTCACATTTCACATTCAAATACTAAAAATATCTCATCTGTAATGGCTAGAGCCGTTTGCCAGTTCTTATGGCCCACATAACCAATTAAAACACAAACTGCACGACCGAACCTAATTGAAAAAAACACAAAAGTGAGAAATGACACTGAGCCAGTTAACTTACTTTGCAAATGACACAGAGGGGGGAGGGGGGAAAGAGGGGAAGGGGGAACATGCGAAATGGTATGCCATTTTACTTGCTACATAGGAAATGGCGAACATAGCTAGCCATCATATCCGACCCTCTTAAAACATAATTAAAAAATGGCTCTAGACATCAATGCAACATAATTATGGGTGTTTTATGCTTTCTATTACTCAAACATTTTCTTACACAAACCTTTTAGCGTTTTATTTTGGGTGTTTTATGTGAGACTTATCAATAGGGGTGTTATCGGGTCAGGTTGTCGGGTTATCGGGTTTATCGGGTCGGGTTGATTCGGGTTTTGGTGTCTCAAAGTTTGACCCTAACCCGACCCTATAAGCTATCGGGTTATCAGGTTTCGGGTCCAAACGGGTCGGGTTGAATCGGGTTGGGTTGTTATCGGGTTGTGTCGAGTTAACTGTCCTACTAAATTTGGATTGTTGGAGTATAAATTCAAAAAAATACGCATAATAGAGCTAACATTCAAAAAAAGTGCAGTACACCTAGAGACAAAATATTAACTTATGAACATGAGCAATAGGCTTAGAAAAATATAACAAAACATTAACACATGTGCAGTAGGCTTAGAAACAAAAACATTTACCATTAAATTGCAATAGTTTACTGAACATGTGACATGAGCAGTAGGCTTTCACAAGAATTAGCAATAGTTTTTTCAATCCTAATTCATACCAATAAGATTAACAAAATGATGCACATTTGGCATTTAAACAAAGAAAGTTTTGCGGTAGCTAACCACATCAAATCCAAAAACCAAAGTAACCAATACCAGTAAGATTAACAAAATGACGCATTTGGCATTTAAACAAAGAAAGTATTACGCATACCTAAAAAAGCTTATGATAGTAAAAAGAAGTTTCAACATCTAACAATAATCTAAAATATTTCAACTTATTTAGTACCATTGTTGTTACTACTCTTAACATCTAACAACAATCAAATAATAATAAACATAAAATGATATAATGACTAACAAACAACTATGCAAACCAACAATTGATGAAACATGCAAATATGCAACGCAACTATGCAAGTACGAGTACCCTCAAAACTAATATAAATATTTATAAACCTTAAACAAAGTTATAAATTATGTGATGGCTATTAAAATTAAGGAAATTACCTTTATGTATGATGTGGTATCAAAGATGATGTATTGAAAAATGAGAATGAAAAGTTTGATCAGTGATTCAACAATGGTGTATTGAAAAATGAGGATAGAATACGTAGCGTCAATTGATCATCTCAATAAAAAGTTGTTGTAATTTTTTTATGTTATTTATTCTTTTGTTAACGAGTTACATATCAGATACATATTTGGCTAAAAGTGAAGATAGATCAGGTTGGGTGTTAACTGTTAAGTCTTACTAGGCTTAAAATGAAAATAAAAACAAAACAAATAAGGCTTATACATTTATCGGGTTGAACCCGAACCCGATAAAGTATGAAAAATATAACCCTAACCCGACCCTATAAGGCTATCGGGTTGGTCAGGTTGACCCGATAGACCCGATAAGCTAGCAGAGTTGGACCCGAATCAACCCGACCCTATAAGGCTTTATCGGGTTCGGGTCGGGTTTGGGTCGGATCAGGTCAACCCATTTGACACCCCTGCTTATCAATAAGGTCCCATTCAAGGTTCAAACTTCAAAGATTTAATTGGTTCGCAATTTAATGGCGTTTTTGAGTTAATGAAGTTCTTAATTCAAAAGATATTATTCCAGGTGGCCAACAAGTTAATTGCATTTGGTGCCATGATGCTTCAGAGTCTCTTCATCATCTTCATTTTCATTGTGCATGGTTTTTAGGATTTGGTCTACTCTTTTTAGATGATGGAATGTTGAATGGATAAGACCTTCACGTCACGCTCAGTTTTGGTGCCTCATAGGTCCATGTACGATTTGAGCAATGGGGTTAGCGAGAAATAAAACTACATTCAAAGAAAATTTCACTAATTGGCATCGATAAGTCACAATATCATAATGAAGGTGTTTATTTGGGCATCCTTTTATGGAATGTGTTTTGCTCATCATTTTCACATTTGAAAAAATCAACTTTGGTCTCTCTTATGATGTTCATAGTCATATATTTGTCTCGGCTTTCGGTTATATCAGTTGAATTGTATATGTATTACTATACATTTCAACAAACTGCATTTCAACTTTTGTTGAAATGGTTATTTATATAATTTTCAGTTAAAAAGAAAAAGAAAAAGAAAAATTAAATTTGAGCTAACATTAAATAACTCTTACATATATTGAAGATCATTCAAACAAGAGGGAAAATCGGTGAGCATGTGTGGCCTAAGTGTTTTTATATGAATGAGGAAAAAACATAAAGAGGGCAAGAGAAAGACGGTGGATACAAAGAAACGAGAACAAAATAGAATTGAATTATAGATCAAAATATGTGTATATTATTCATAGACTTTAGGATCTATAGTCAGCCTTTATTTAGTTTAATAAATGCTGTTTCTTCAATTTCTCTATGGCATTCAATAGTCAACAACCGGTGGTCAGTACGTACTAACTAATATTTCCTATAGAGACAAACACGGTATTCTTCCTAATGTCTTTGCGATGGTGTCTCACAAAATCATACCAAATGGGCCATAACACAACATATATCATATCTAGCTTATATATTCAGGATGTGACTATATATGAAAATTATGGCTCATTTGGTTCGCAGAATGTTTTTGACAGAATTGGAATCTGTCTAAGGAATTGGAATGTGAAGGAATGAAATGTTAGAAATGTTGGAAATGTATATATTTACAAACATGTGAATGTCTGGATTCGAACTCGTGACCACGGGATTGCACACATTAGCGAATGAGAATTAAAGTTAATAATTAATGTTTATGTTTACGATTAATTATTGCACATTAAGTCCGGTTAACGATCGTTATGTATTTAACGAAAAAATGACTAACGACCGTCTAAAATGAAAAGAGAAGGACTAGTAATGGAAAATCTTGAAAGTGAAAAGTTATGGGTTTTCCCTTGGGCTTTGCTCATGGCCGGCCAAGGGGGCTTTCCCAAGCCCTAATCCATAACTTGTTCCCAAAGTTTCCTATCTACTATATAAACAAGGTTAGGTTCTAGGGTTTCTCACACTTTGTGCATTGAATTAACCCTAGATCTCTCATCTCCTCTTTCTTGTCCCATATTCGGCCGAACACCCCTTGTAAGGGAGTTTGGTTTCGTTTTTCCTTAAAACGAGGACTTGTGTTAAATCTAACAATCGCTTGATTCGTTGGTTAACTCAAGTACAAGAACGTGGTAGTAAGACACTATTCTTACACCATATTGGTTTGAGTTGTAGAACGGTAAGGGACAACTCTTCAAACCACTTCTTTGTTTTGCTCAAGGGATCTGACATTCGCAAGAGGTACGTTACGCATATTTTCAGTTAATTATTTATTTGTTATGATCTTAAGTCTTCCATTTGTGTACTCTTGATATTTACATGTTTATTGTATGTTATATATATATTATAAACTCAACAGTGGCATCACGAGCCTTGTATAACAAGTAATTAATTACTGAAACACATAAATAAAATAAACATGTTGTGTTATTATTTGTATGCGTAGATCTAGGGTTTGCAAAACCTAAACCCTAATTTTTTAGGGGGGCATTTTTTAGTGCCCTAATTAGGGTTTTGTAAACTTAAAGTTTTAATTGGATTAGAAACCCTAGGATGCATGCAACTTTATGTGTATTGCGTAACTCTGTTTAATTGCATTAATTGTTAAGTGTAATTCTACATCCATGATAATTATTTGCATGTTTTATCATGGATCTTCTTTTATTGTATGTCTTTCATGTTTAAGTGATATACACTAAATTATGATAGATCTAAAATTGGGGAAGACCTCAATCATTATTAATTTAATCAATTATGTGCTATGTGGTATGTATTTAATTTTGACTTACGCAATCGATGAATCGATGCATGTGGCTCATCTTGTACATAGATGAAAACTGGATGCATATTGACAGATCTAGAATTGATTATTAATAGGATTTATCAAAAGGTTTGCATTACTGAATAAGAAGTTGTTGAAATGATTTCTAATTCAGTGGGAGCTACAAGCCTTATTTGCTGTGTAGTAATCCAAATTATCTCTTGAATATCATGTAAATAATTACTTTCTAATTGTAGGCACTTATGTTTTTTTTTTTTTTTTTTTTTTTTTTTTTTTTTTTTTTTTTTTAAGGATTGTCATGTGCGTTTCCTTACTAATCAATATAATCCTATATATACTAGTTATATCTATGACACAAATCATATTAATCAAATAAACGAACGTGTATCGTGTTGTTTATATGCTACATGATGTTGTTCCATGCACAAGTGGGAGAAATCTTTATTGTGTGCAAGGTACAACTCATATTAGTATAATTTAAATGGATTCTCTTGGCTGTAAAGTAAGAGAATAACGTTCTAATAGGAAGTATACATTTAAATATGTATGATTGCCCTATTAAGAACATGTGTCAAGATGATAACAAAGGCTACTTTATTTTAAATATTTATGTCATTCAATATTTAAGAAACACTTGTAGTTACAATTTATGTTACGTGAGAACGTGAACTAGATTGTAGCCCAAGGTAAAATACCCACGTGTCGTGAGAACTAGCATGGATGATTTTGCGCTTTTTACGTTGAACATTTCATGGAATGACATAATTAAATAAAGTAATCTAATACTACTTTGAATTTAAGGATTCGTTGAATGACTTAAATATATGTAGTAAATATTAACTTGAAATATTAATTGAAACCTGAGGTGGTGTTCATAATTACTTTAATTATAAATGTTTATGATTTTGTAAAGTCACAAACATGAAGTCTTTTAAAGACTTACAATATAAAGTAAGACGTTAACTTGCTATGTTTTAAGACATATGCATGAAGTCAATGAGTTGATCAATGACTTATAACGTATAGTGAGATTATAACTAATATGTCTTTTGACTTGGTCAAAAATATTTGTGTTATAATACATGCAATTAACTTGGTAATTCTATTGTAACATTAAGTTTTACTTTGTTGGTAAATAGGTAAGCCAAATAGTAGATGGTTATCTAAAATATTGTTAGATTTTCTTACAATATTAATTCTAAGGAAATACCATAGTTTTATGGTATGTTCTGTTAGAAGAATCAAAATCTGTTGGCATTATTTGATTCAAGATAACTATAGTTTCTTCCAAAAGTTATCAAGGTTAGTAGATTGAGTATAGATTGAATATACTCAATAAGACTCCAACCTAGAAGATTGATAAGACACCATTTTTATGGAATGTGATGAATCACATTAAGTCTTATAATGAAGTTCTGAATTTGTTAAACTACTTGTAAAGTGGGTTATAACAAACTAATGTCAGAACTGTCAATGTTTTTTTGTAATATCCCAAAAGAGAACAATGTATTGTTGCTCTACTTGCTAAACTATTTAAAGGTAATCTTTAAATTGTTAAAGGCAAGTGGGAGTTTTGTTTAGATCTTGAAAGATTGAATTACAAAACACACAATCTTCTAAAATGCACTAGCAAATATCATGATGAGGCTAAACATGTAAATGATAAACCTCAAGATGATGGAATTGTCATTCATAGATCCGTAAGGATATCTCAGATATTTAATATGCTGGGGAATACGAGCTACAGGATCATGGTAAGCCTGTTAATCATAATGATGAATTTACCAAATGTTGAATTGTGGTAAATCAATCATATTATGAATGTTGAGATGCTGTCCATAAAGATAATCAATTTAGATTCTTGGTTTATCTTAATGAAGATGATTTTCTTCAAAGGATGAAAACCCTAATGGTTTAAATCTTTGTGTAAAAATCATATGGACAATATTGTACACGTATTTAATGTATATCTAGTAATAATAATATTAATCATATTTAAGCAATTAACTATGATTGAATATTCTTTCCTAGATACATTAAATAGAAGTATAAAGATTATAATTGTCATACTTAGTTTCATTGATATGAAATTTTGACTATGAAAATCAAAACTCTTTGTTTTGGAATTACTTTTGCGAGGACGATAAGTAATGCAAAGGAGTTTTATGAATTCAAATAATCTTTGAATATGTACAGACTGCAAGAATCCATGAATGGATATATGCATGAATCTAGGAGATGATTCTTATGTTTAATATTAAATACATGTTTGATTTAATAATTAAAATAAGACAGCTCATAAGTATTCCTGAAAGCTAGTGGGAGTATTATTTTTTTATTTTTTTAAATCTTATATGTTGTATGGGCAACTACATTCCACCTAAATTAAGTTTTAGTTGGGTATGAAATTTCGTTTGTAAGATTTGGAAATAAGACATACAACCTTGGAATATATGTTTATTATTATAAACATATGCAATAAATAAATGAGTCTAATAGAATATGATGAATACATATCTTTGACGAGATAGAATATGAATGAGATCTTAAAGTCTAACTTGAAGATTCATTTTGTACATCATATTGTGTATAAGGTTGTTGTATCATGCTTGATTACAAGATGATTTAACAACATTGTAATATTTATGTTTGGATTTAGAATTGCATTCCTCAGCCTGGAGTTGCTCCCAGATTCTATACAACAATTGTTATGTAATAGTTATAGTCAACAAACTTGAAGTTTGAATGGCACCAAACAAATAATATTCAAAGTTTACGGATGTTTAAAGAGCATATTGTTGTACACAATGATGCTGGTATAATTGAGATGACACTCAATTCTAGTCATGGTATCCTTGATAATGACCATGTTGACTAGTTATGCTCAACTAAGAGCATAGTTGCATTATATATTAAAGAATAAAGAATACTTTGAAACTTTAAAGTTTTGAAAGATGATTGTCATCAAGGTGGTTCTGGTTATCACGCACCTTATGGAATGATATGACAATATCAAAATATGTGTAAACACATACAAGAAATTCACTTATTGTATTCTTGAAATAAGTATTCTCAAAATTCCTATAGATCAAAGTTAGTTGAAATTATGCCCTGTCAACAAATATGATTATCATGACTTGAGGCAAAATTCATTAACTAGGAATTATCATGCATTGATATATTTAGTATTTGGATAAAGGATGTTAAACAATTATTATTTATAATGAATTAAAGTACGGTATACGTTTAATTTCATTTATAATATTGTGTCCTGTATTTGCATGTTTAAATCCTTGAATAACTTAAGTTATTCTAAATAGTCCGTTGTCGATCAATAACATGGGAATGATATTGAATTAAGACAAATCTAAGTATTAGTTAGAATATACTTGAAAGTATATTGATGCGTAGCATGACTAATTTCAGATGATATTCAATGGATTGAGTATAGGACTTATCCCACACACATGATGATACTTTATGGATCTTTGTCATTAAGTATATCATGAATATTTATCCTCCTCGACTTGAGATACGAGAGATATGTCATGGATGTAGTGCATTTTTGTGAAGCAATCTAACGCTATACGTGAACGGTAGTTATAAGGGTTGTTTTCTTGTGCCTAAATCTATGAATCCTTGTAGTCAAAATAGATTTGTTTCCTTCAAATTTATTTTGAAGTATAATATCACCCCTCGAGGGTTGTTAAGATGTTTGCATGGCCATGCCCAAGGTCTTCCGGAATATGTTCAGAAGAATTGGTAATCTTGATCAATCACATAAAGCTAGAAATGATAATAGTTAATTAAGAAATGAGTGAGATCCATATTCTTATTAACATGATATTAGAAACAAAAGGATGAATATGATGATGAATCATCAAAACTTGGTTTTTTCCAGAAAACCATACACGAAGTTGTACCGGGCATTGGCGTTGTTGCGACGCTAACCAATGTCATTTCACGTTTTGTAAACATATCCAAGTGGGACCTGTTGGAAATGTATATATTTACAAACATGTGAATGTCTGGATTCGAACTCGTGACCACGGGATTGCACACATTAGCGAATGAGAATTAAAGTTAATAATTAATGTTTATGTTTACGATTAATTATTGCACATTAAGTCCGGTTAACGATCGTTAAGTATTTAACGGAAAAATGACTAACGACCGTTAAATGAAAAGAGAAGGACTAGTAATGGAAAATCTTGAAAGTGAAAAGTTATGGGTTTTCCCTTGGTCTTTGCTCATGGCCGGCCAAGGGGGCTTTCCCAAGCCCTAATCCATAACTTGTTCCCAAAGTTTCATATCTACTATATAAACAAGGTTAGGTTCTAGGGTTTATCACACTTTGTGCATTGAATTAACCCTAGATCTCTCCTCTCCTCTCTCTTGTCCCATATTCGGCCGAACACCCCTTGTAAGGGAGTTTGGTTTCGTTTTTCCTTAAAACGAGGACTTTTGTTAGATCTAGCAATCGCTGATTCGCTGGTTAATTCGTACAAGCAAGTACGGTAGTAAGCACTATTCTTACACCATATTGGTTTGAGTTGTAGAACGGTAAGGGACAACTCTTCAAACCACTTCTTTGTTTTGCTCAAGGGATCTGACATTCGCAAGAGGTACGTTACGCATATTTTCAGTTAATTATTTATTTGTTATGATCTTTAGTCTTCCGCTGTGTACTCTTGATATTTACATGTTTATTGTATGTTATATATATATTATAAACTCAACAGTGGCATCACGAGCCTTGTATAACAAGTAATTAATTATTGAAACACATAAATAAAATAAACATGTTGTGTTATTATTTGTATGCGTAGATCTAGGGTTTGCAAAACCTAAACCCTAATTTTTAGTGGGGGCTTTTTAGTGCCCTAATTAGGGTTTTGTAAACTTAAAGTTTTAATTGGATTAGAAACCCTATGATGCATGCAACTTTATGTGTATTGCGTAACTCTGTTTAATTGCATTAATTGTTAAGTGTAATTCTACATCCATGATAATTATTTGCATGTTTTATCATGGATCTTCTTTTATTGTATGTCTTTCATGTTTAAGTGATATACACTAAATTATGATAGATCTAAAATTGGGGAAGACCTCAATCATTATTAATTTAATCAATTATGTGCTATGTGGTATGTATTTAATTTTGACTTACGCAATCGATGAATCGATGAATGTGGCTCACCTTGTACATAGATGAAAACGGGTGAAAGTCTTAATTAAATACTACCTCCGTCCCATATTAATTGTCCTGTTTTGACTTTTTAAGTCTTTCTTTCTTAACTTTGACCTTAAATATTTTTATTAGTGTTATATAATATTTAATAAAAATTATACCAATAAAAAATACATTTAAAACTCAATCTATTCATACGTTTTGCATCACGTATTATATAACAAAATTAAAAATATATAAGGTCAAAGTTATAAATAAATGACTTTGAAAATTCAAAGTGGACGGTCAATATGGGACGGAGGGAGTATATGCATATTGACATATCTAGAATTGATTATTAATAGGATTTATCAAAAGGTTTGCATGTGGCTATTTGATATGCATGACTTATTTTTTGTTATGCATTCATTGTTTATATGTTTAATTTTAAATACTCGCTTGTTTGTTATGTGTAACAAGGGTATTTTTACAAGAAAAATAAACCGACCTAAACAATGGTGAAACATGTATTTTTAAGCATAGTAATCATAATCGTTTAATTGATTGGTGACTTTGGTACAAATGGTGTGAACGGCTCACCCATTAGAATGAACTATAAAGGGGTTAATAAAGAAGTGCGCATACCGGAAAGGATGTCTAAGGTTATGCTTTTAAACTACCCGGTCCTTCTGCCCCTGTAAGTTCAAATGGAGCTACTTAGTAAGCCATTAAATGTGCAAGCTCATCTTAAGGGCGAATTAGTTTTAATTCCATGCGCCACTTCGGTGGTAATTACCCAAAACACTAAGTGTTTACACTTATGCAAAAGTACGGTATAATGGATGATAATTAACACTAAATTCCTTGATTGGTGAACCCAATACCTCAATTAAAGTTTGATGACGAAAAGCTTATACATTAAAACAAGATATAAATGTTTTAATAAAAACTATGCTACGAAGATGAATGCATGACATCTTTGTACATATTTGATTTGACATCAAAATTATTACCTTTTAATTTAAGTTATATGCCATCCAAATAAAATGGAAACACCTAAGATTACCTTTTATTTGCGTGAGAACGTGACTTAGATCGTAATCGAATGGTAAAATGTCCACGGTCGTGAGTGAGAACGGCATGGACGATTTTGCAGTTTCTTAAGTTGGACAACTTAATTGAGCTTTGTAGTGAGAACTGACAACTCAAGGCATAAGATGGGGATAAAACATGTTTACATGGCAATTGATATTGGCTAAATGTAAATCCCATAAATCTAGGAATTGCAATTTGAAAATTGGCAATTGGGGTTCGACTCGTACCATTTTGAATAATTTCATTACTAGCAGATCAACTGATGTGATGAAACTATGTCAATTTGGATCCTAGTTTTTCAGTGAAAATTAAATGGTTATATGATTATGAACCATGGGTATTTAATTTTCTTGAAAAGGTTAATTATCGAAAATACTAAAATTAAATTTTGTAATTCTTTTGAATGTATAAATGCAACATTTAACCTTTATCTTCTTCAAAATTCCCTAACCAAAAGTCACATCGCCACCGAAACTTTGGTGATCGATCATCATTATCGGGCTTAAGTACTGCCCATGTTAGATAACATGATATCGAAAACCTCCTACGGTCATCTGAATCCGGTATCCACAAATTCAGTAAGTGGTCTTATTCGATTTTCGTTTTTATGTGTAGATTGAAATATTTGTCTTTGTACGTAAATTGTTTTTAGTGAATAACTTGTTCTTTAACCAATGTTTTCAAATCTTTTTTAAAAGCTATTAAAATTCTGTCGCTGTTAGTTTCAAGATATGGGTTCTTAAATATGCCTTTTGTGTTTTAAATCGTTTATTGTATAAGGGTTGTTTTGATTTTGAATGAGACTCAATTCTATTCCTTTTCATGAATGAGAAAGGTATTATAGGAACATTTGAATTGTCTAAATGTACAAAATGAATCTTCAAGTTAGACTTTAAGAAATGTTAAAAGATTATAATTGAGCATAACTAGTCAACATGGCCTTTATACTCTGGGATGCTTGTGTTTGTATTGTGTATTTATAAATGTTAAAAAAAAATTTAAACCGTTGCAATAACGGTAATTTTTTTGGACATTAAAACCTTTATACTCGATCGTGATCGTGACCAAGTTGTGAGAAACTTTTGTGCCGATCGATTCGACACATCAAGGACGATCGATCCTTCAATCGATCGAGGCAAGCCTCGATCGAACTACTGGGGGCAGCCTTAGTTTGAATAATCATCATCGTCGACAAGCTAGTAGTCCCCCTACCTCGAGGTTTCTGATCGAGTACGGTTTGGAAACGACCGTACCATAGGCCTTTATTAATTTTAATTGACCAACGCTAGCTAGCTGCAATTAATTATAGCCACAAGCATCCCCGAATTTCTAAACCACATGCATGTACATGTGTCACAAAATTCCAAAACCCGCAAGTCACCAAAACTTCTAACTACATGACGAATCATGAATCCTTTACGGGTTTTCGCTTAGTTCATAGAGTGACTGAATCGTAGTCTCCTTAGGTACCACGGAGTGGAGTCGGCTTCACCATCGAGTAGCACTCGGGTAGTCGGCTACACCATTCCGTCCAATTCGGGTACCATAAATCGGGTATGAAATCGAAGCTCGAGCTCCGCGATTTCACTTTTTTGTCTTCTTGTGAATATTAGTGTTAGAGAAGATCGGTGGACCACTCCGGCCCACAGTAGCAGTGTTAGCGTAGTAGGACGGGGTAGCTTTTGAGTTGGAAGATTTTTATTGGATAGAGGTGACGTGGCACCCTCAGGGTATTAGGGTATGAAACTTGGACTCCCTCCTCCCTTACAACTAACATCTTTCGTCACCTTAAGCATTTGTAAGGTTAAAAAAAAATCACATTTTTATAATTAGAAGTGATCTCTAAGAAAGAAGATTTTCTAAATATAGATGAAAGAGCCTTATTTCATTCTTTATTTGTTTTTTGGCTGATCATTGCTCCCTTACAAGCACCATCAAAATATATTTCCGTTGTGTTGTTCAAACAACTCTTTCGACAATATGGCGTTATCAGATATATATGATACGACCCAAAACCCTCATGGAAAGATACTTTACTTGAGGATATCAAACTGTACGTTGTTGCATTCTGCATAATGCATAGAAGTCGTAGGAAGTTATGTCGTCCCACATGAACCGATTGGACTAAAAATTAAATTTTGATTATACTGTAACTTTGTATTTTGGTTTTGAAGACAAGGCATATAATGTAGCTAGGGTTGAATCCAACTACTCTTTCTATATATGTCTACTTAGAACGCTTTTTTTTTTTTTTTTTTTTAAAATCAAATGATGCAACAGTAAACATGAAATTTCCATACAAAATAAATACTACTAGTATTATACAAGAAAAAGTAAATAAAATGAAGCAGCATATGAGAATGGTTGTCCTTGGCATTGTCTTGGTGTCTTTTTTTATGAAAGAAAGATATATATATAATCGTTCATTATAGTCTTATTGAGCTTTGGTCTTTCCTTTTTAACTTTGACCTTAAATATTTTTGTTCGTGTTATACAATAGTTGATGAAAAATATACTAATGGAAAATACATTTAAAACACAATCTATTCATATATATAATTGTGATCAAGTATTATATAACACCAATAAAAATATTTAAGGTCAAAGTTATAAAGGAAAGACCGAAAAAGTCAATAGAGGACTATATTTTTGAGACGGAGGGAAAGACATATATTTGTATGTAATGATGTCGTCTTTAACAAAGAAAAGAGAAAAAGACATGTATCTTGCATTTCCTGTACGTAAATCGAAAAGATAACATAATGAAAACATAAGCAGAAATATTTTAAGACGACATTGAAAATTGTGGGGTTGGTTGAAAGACGCAAACTAACAAGACAAAATAAAATACTACTAGTAATTTGACGAGTTGTGAATGAGATCGAGGAAACAAGTCGGAAAGTTGGGTGATGACATGATGTCGTGTTGAATAGTGAGTGGTATTGGTGGGTGTCCATATAATAAATAGTACTTGGAATATATATAATAACACATGCAATGCAAGTGGGTATGAAAAGAACGAAAAAAATATAAAATGAGAAAATTAAGGTGGACATGGACAGGTCACGTATGTCTGGTATACGGCGTGGACCGTACGGCAAATTACGGACATGATACGGACGACGTACGTACTCAATCAATGCATCTTCAATTCTCTCTTTAAGCTAGATAGTCATACCTACCTGTACCCGGCTCTAGGGCTGAGCATCAAAGGTTCAAAACCGAACCGGACCGACAAAATCGAGCCGACTCGGATGTTTTGGTTCGATGTTAGTGCTTCGAGCCATAAAATCAACAAAACATACCTAAATACACCAAACGACCGACCGACGCTTTCACAAAACCAACCGACTGACGCCGGTTTCGGTTTTGACTTGATTTTACCGGATTTCAATTTCCGTTTTGCTGGACGGTTTTACTCGTACTCTACAGCTCCCACCCAATTTCCCATTTCTTACTTTACACTTCACTATTCACGTCATTATCCAAGTAAATGAGGAGGTAACACAACGATTTTCTTTTCTTGTAAATACTTTTCCTGATGACAATGACTTTTTTTTAAAGTCAACAATATATTTGAGCATTAGATGTGGTGGGATTTCGTTTTGCAACATCAGTATTTTACATTCTTTTATGTAGTTGCTTGAGCCGTTTGTATGTCGTTTGCTAGTTTCTATGCCTTAAGGTGTGTTTGGTAGCGAGCATAAATGGAACAATTAGCATTTAGCATACAGTGTTTTAAAAAAAAGCTTGTTTGGAATGATTAACAGTTAGCATTTATAAGGGAAAAAAAATGCTAAATGCTCTTTTAATAAGCATTAAGCATTTAGCGTTTAGCATTATGCCATTTTTCACAATAAAATTACGGCTACAACTATTCTATCAAACACTTTTTTAAGAGAAAAGTACAAAAATAAGCCAAAATCTTTTTTGAAGTCTCTTTTGTGGTCACTTTTTAACATGTTAATGGTAGTATCGCCAACATTCGAATTTTCTGCAGATTAAGCCCAAAATTCACCACGGTCCAAATGAAAGTACAAAAAGTACAAATAATAAAAAAAAGGTACAAAAAGTGTACTTTCATTTGGACACGCATGAATTTTGGAACATGAAATAGCCATGGTAAGGCACGACCATTTCGGTATCGTTAAACTGACCACAAAGTGACTTCAAAAAGACTTGCATTTATTTTCAGATTTCTCCTTTATAAATTAAACTTCTACTCCTAATCGCTTTCGCTTTAATCAAGCATGCTAATTTCACAAAACACACCCTTAGCGTATTTAATTAAAACATAAATCCAACAACAAAACCTAATTAAAAAAAAACACAAAAGTGAGAAATGGCACTGAACCAGTTGACTCACTTTGCAAATGGCACAAGTGGGTGGGGGGTTGGTAACATGCGTAATGGCATAACATTTTGATTGCCACATAGGAAATGACGAGTATGGATAGCCATCATATCCAACCCTCTTATAAGCAAATAATTATCTCTTATTCTTAACAAGATAATTAAAAAAGAATGGGACAAACATCAATACAACACAATTATGTGCATACATCTAAAACAAACATATGAACTATGCTTTCGTTTAGTCAAACATTTTCTTACACATGCCTTTTAGCTTTTTATTTTGTGTGTTTGAAGGATTTTATTGGTTAGTAGGGCGTATTTAAGTTAACAAAGTTCATAATTCAAGAGGTATTATTCCGGGTGGTCAACAAGTAATTGCATTTGGTGCAAATGATGCTCCAGAGTCTGTTCATCATCTTCTTCTTTATTGTGCGTGATCATTTTGGATTTGGTATGCTCTTTTTAGATAGTGGAATGTTGAATAGATAATACCTTCAAGACTCGTTCAATTCTCGGAGGATTGGAATCATGTGATGGGAATCAACATCAAAAGGTTTTGGAGCCTCATACTTCCGTGCACGATTTAGGCAATGTGGTTAGCTAAAAAGAAAATTTCACATGTTTGGCTAGTTCGCAATATTAAATGAAGGTGTTTCTTTGGTCATCCACTTATAGAATGTGTTTTTCTCACCATTTTCACATATGAAAGAGTCAACCTTAGTCCCACTTATAATATCCATAGTCATATATAAGGGTGTGTTTGGGGAGGGGCTTATGGGGCTTGGGATTCTAAAATAAAGCCGCTTATAAAATAAGCCTCGTTTGTCATGTGGGCTTATGAAATCATAAGCCTCTAAAAGGGGCTTAAAACTTTAGCCCCATAAAAGGGGCTAAAAACTTTAGCACGAGGCTTATGAACCATAATTTACATATTTACTTACAAAAATATCTAACATATACCATAAAACTCATTTAATTATATCCTTTTTAGTAATTTAGCAATAATAAGCCCCAACCCCAGCCCATTTGCCAAACAAGTCTACAAAAATACAAATTTCAACTTCGGCTTATAATAAAAGCCCTAGCCCCAATCCCAGCCCCAGCTTCAGCCCCAGCCCATTACGCCAAACATACCCTTCGTCTCATTTTTTGGTTGTGTCAGTTGAGTTATATTATCTTTTACTGCATTTCAACAAACTGCATTTCAACTTTTGTTGAAATGGTTATTTATATAATTTTCATTTTTTCAAAAAAATAAAAATAAAAATAAATAAATTTGAGCTAATATTAAATAACTTACATATATTGAAGATCATTCAAACAAGATGGAAAATAGGTCACCATGTGGCCTATAGTGCTTTTATAGAATGAGGAAAAAACATAAAGAGGGTGAGAGAAAGACGGTGGATACAAAGAAATTGTAGATCAAAATTGTGGATATGTTTATACATGTATGATTGTACACTAATTCGTACGACCAGGCCTTCGATAGTGATCGAAGGGTATGAGGGGTGATATGTTTGCGCCAAACTTGTAGTCAATCTGCAATAAGAAATAGTAGACACTTCGTTAAGTGATTGCGCAGGGGTTGGGCCCTGCAAACCACCTTCGGCGTGAGAGTAAGTATGTGATATGTGTTGTAAGTAATGTAGAGTATGTGAAATATTGTGTTGAGTGAACATACCATTGAAATGACTCGTCCAACCTATTTATAGATGAAGAAATAAGCTTGGAGAGTGTTTGCACACGTTTCGGAGATCATGGGGGCGTCCCATGATTTGTGGTAACCGCTAGGGCTTCATCCCCACTCTCTCTCTGCCTTGGCAGGGGAAGCTAAGGAGATAGTGGGAACGTGGGGGAAGACCAAGTCATTGTTCTCCTTTGTCTTGGTGCCTTCAAGAGAAGACTCCGAAGGGCATAGGCCTTCGGCTGGCGAATTCCCAACTGGTAATCATGTCTCAGATGAATGATTTTACGCCACCAATGACTTGTGAAGAAAGACTTGGGTCTTCGTAATGCAAATTCAACTGAGGTCGAAGGGGTGTCCTTCGACCTGATCGGAGGGTACGTCATTAGGCCCCCCAGTCGAAAGTGATATGTACGAACTAGAAATATTGCTTACGACTCAAAATAGATACGAAACCTCCCCTCCGTCACAAAATTGAACGAAGATGAAAAGTCAAGTAAATGTTGACCCGTAATTAATGCATGTATTTATCCTAACCACCCATTTCTCGGTAAAATCAAAATGTCCCTTCAAAATTTAAAAGGGATTTGAAATCCGAAGGTTAGGTGATATCTTAGGACACGTGTAGGGCTAGGATTTAACATTTGAGAAGGTATATAAAATCAATAATAGTAAAACCCTAACTCATTTTTATCCCACGCCCAAATTTTACACCTACTTAACTGCCTTCCGAGCGAGCTTACGAGTACCATGTCTTCGTATTACTACGTTTTCAATATTGTTTTGTCGATTAGAAGTACCATGTCTACCAATAAGAAGTTCGTAATCAGGAAACAAGGTTGTACCTTGACTAGGGAAGAGCTTAAAGCGTTCCTTACTGATTATCCTATTCCTAAAGAATACAAAATCATGTTACCCATCAAAAATCAAGGTATTTATGATGCCTCAAAGAACTATGTAGGCTTGTATACCAATGCATTCACCACCTCTAACCTTAGGATACCATTGCATCCTCTTATCTTAGAACTCCTTCAGTACTACGAAGTACACATATCTAGGTTTAACCCTTTTGGCCTAGCCAAGCTCACAACATACATTGAAATGTGTAAAGCCTATGGGTAAGAAACGTCGTTGACTGTGCTTAGAGGGTTTTTGAACCTGTACCCTGGAGGAGACTGGTTAACATTGGCAAAAAGGGGTGAACGGGATGTGCCCATTCTTATTGATAGGCCTTTTATGAATATCAGAAATCGGAAGAGAAAGTTCTTTTACATCCAAAATACCATTGTTCATCCACAATTCCCTGCTCTGCTAAACCCAGAGTTTCAGTATGATGAAAAGAGGTTTAATGATCCCCTGCCTTATACTGTGAGGAGGGATCCCATGTACCAGCGTCTAGCTCGTCATCCGTAATTGTCAAACATTCCCTGAGCCAATCATGTTTATGGTGGTCTTGCTGAAAGCGGGAGGGTCTTCGTTACATCCTGAGATTGTTTGTTGTGGAGAAAGTATGTAAATTTTCAATTAAAATAAGGTATAGGAACTTATCTTTCTGATATTTATCTTTTTTCTTCCTTTTTGCGTAAAATGTCATTCAGGAATTTCGTTGTTGCTGGTGGTGCGAAGGAGGTCAACTTTCTCCCGAAGGATCCCCAAGAGGCTAGCTATGGTGTGGGCTCTCCTTCGGTGTCTGTTAACAATAATGATGTTAATGCTCAACCTATCGAGCCTGTGTCATCTGCTCCTCCTTCGAAAGAAAAAGAGCCTCTGGATGTCGAAGACCAGCTAGTTGAGAATGTGGCAGACTCAGATGATCCTGCCTTAGAGGAACAGTTAGCTATCGTAGGACCCTCCGGCATTAGGGAGAGAGTCCGAAGCAGGAAGGGTACAAGCGTGAAGGCTGCTAAGTCTGCATCAAAGAGGAAGCTTATCTTGCCCACTCCTCCCTCTCGAACTACCCGGTAGAAGAGTGCCCAGGGTAAGGCTGTGGTGTTTCCAGCCATCGAAGGGCCCAGTACAGATGATATTCATGGTAAGGTTTCTTCCCTATTACAAAGAATTAGATGCAAATAATAACATACTAACAAGTTTATTTATGTTGTAAGACTTCCTGATACGAAGGAGCTTTCGTCCCCCCCCCCCCAGCTTGTCATTTGCTTGTTGAGCATGTGACTCCATCCTGTTGGAAGGGGGTGATGGACAACATGTCTATGGAAAGGCTATGTGATCTTCATGACAAGAGCTATGTTAGACAGTGCATGTTGGATAATCAGCTCAACACCAGGACAAGGGAGCTTCTTCGTGCGGAGGACTTCGACAACAATCCCTTGGTTCAAGATCTCCGAGCAGATGTGGAGAAGCTCAGGGGTCAGTTAGCTGAGAGCCAAGCTGAGTGCAGCATGCTATCTCTCGAAGGCGCGAAGGTCATAGGCTATAAAGAGCAAATTTCAGTTCTGACATCCAAGTGTGGAGGCCTTGAAGAAGAGAGGGCAAAGCTAGTTGACCAGGAGATCAAGCTTAGAGAAAAGGTGGATGGGTTGGACCTTCGTTTGAAAATGCACAAGAAGGATAGGGTTGATTTAGTGGCCAAAGTCATCCCCTACATCGCCATGGAGCTGTACCATAGTGATGATGTGGGCATTATGATTGGGATATTGGTGAATGCAGCCATATTTCATAGTAAATGTACCACTTTGGAAGAGGTGGCCGAGACAGGGGAACCAGTGAAGCTTGTGTTAATACAAATAAACCGTAAAAATGTTTATTAATATTTTGCGATCTTTTTGTGTTTTGTTGATAACAAATGTAATGTTATCTTAAGTATAATTATAAGGATACATGTTATTTTTGTAAAGCATTTACATATAGCCATTTAAATACAAAAATGTAATAATTAAGCATTTGTTGTAATAGTTTATTAGGATAGGTAAAAACCATAACCCATGGATCATAACCCATACCCAAGTTGGCTAGATACAATGTATACTTAGATACATTGAATCTAAAGAAAACCCATGGACCAACCCATAACCCATGACCCATAACCAAAAAACCCATGGGCAAAGAGGAGCGTACCACGGATCCCTAGGATTACACTAGTCGGATCCCAAGTGGAAGGGATCCGTGGAACAGAGGAGAAATTTTCCTATAAATAGAGAGCCATTTCTTCATTCTAACTCACCCCTCTTCTTACTAAATCTCTCATACACTCTCATTCTCTTCTAACATATAGATCACTTGATCTAGAGAGTTGTTCTTCTTTCTTTCTATTTGTGATCCTCATATAGCTCCTTCTCTAAGGCGAGATCACGAGCATTCTACAAGTCATCCTAGCAAGGAGTCCTTGATTGATTTGTCACTCCGCAAGATTTCTGTAGCGAAGATCTTGTATTTGATATTTCACATATTTGTTGTGTAATAGTTGTGTTGGTTTGGTCCACCGTGCTACGGACTCGGTATCTAGCTTTGTACCGGCAAAAGTGTAAGCAACGTTGTGAAGGCTTCTCCGCCAAGTGAAGGAGTTTGTTGACATAGTGCTTGAACTCTCGAGTAGGTGACTCGGGAGTGGAGTAGGGCAAGGAAGGTGACCTTGTAGCCGAACCACTATAAATCGGTTGTGTCTTTTCTATCCCTTAACTTTATTTATTTGCTTGCATTATCATTAGATCTATACGTTCTCAACATCCATACGATTTCACATAATATCGAATCTAAAGTTTTTGAAATCAACTTAAAATCGGCAAAACTATTCAACCCCCCTTCTAGTTTTCCACAGGTTGCAAATGTTCCATACTACAGAGCAACCCATGGGCAGGAATATGATGATGCAGGCAATGCCTTATCCACTGCAGAGTTCTCCTTCCTTGCTAAAGCGGCGAAGGACCCAACGGCCTCTATTGAGGACCTGTTAGCCAAGAAGCCAAGGAAAGTCCATCCTGCCTCTCCTTCGAAGAGGACACCATCTTTAAGCTTCCATCCCTAGGTTCTGCTGATCCAACCCACTCAAAAGTTTGATGAAGGCTACCGTGTGGTAGTAATTTGATCCCTCAGGGTGGTATGTACCCTGTTTCAAACAATATGTCTGTGTCTCTTTCCAGGCTATATGCATGATGAAACAATTTACATTTTATGTATGTGGTAAATGCCTTGGCCTAAGACAATATCTTGCTTGTTTGATCGTTAAGGCTACGGCCTGTTGGACTAGTTAAACTAGTCGTAAATGAATGTCTACATCAAGGCCACTAGGGCCTATATTTTGCTATCTTTGATTCTTCTCTTTACGTTTCATTTGCACGTAAATTTTTTACAACCTAAGGAGTATGGTAGATGCATAGCCTCATTGTGTGTAATTACTTCACCAAGAATATAGCAATCGTATAATTTAATTGCTGACAGAGGGTTGCGACCCACTCCATCTTAATCCTTTAGGTAGCGAAAGGCTTGGAATACCTTAAGACCACGTAGGAAAGTTAATGTGAAGTTGAGGTGGATGTTAAGCATATGAGCAAGACGTATTGTTAGTCTTTGTACATCCCTTCGACATTGAAACTTATAAAAACGACTTGGTGGACAAATCTTTGTTGTATTGAACGAAACAAGAGATTTGAGGGAAATGTGTTATATCATTAAGTGGGTAGGGAGGATTACATCATTTTAAGAAATGAATACTAGACGCCTACCATTAATGCTTCTTTCTCCAAGTGAGAAGAATGCAAATACATTGATTGAAAGAAAATTAAAAATGTCCTTAGACATTGTAAGTTTCATATGTAAAACTTACGACGGATAGTGCCATTCCAAGTCCTATCAATAGCATCTCCATCAAGGGTTTCCAGCTTGTAGGCTCCGTTGCCATATGCTTCCGTAACTACGTAGGGTCCTTCCCATGTAGGCCCTAGTTTACCCTGGTACTCAGCTTTACTTGCGCTGTTGAGTCGGAGGACGTATTCTCCTGGATTGAATGTCGAAGGCCGAACCCTGCTGTTGTAGTACTTTTCAATCTTTTGTTTATGGATAGCCTCCCTGATCGAGGCTATTTCCCTTCTTTCTTCGAGTAAGTCTAGGTTGCTGCGGAGTCTTTCTTCGTTGTCTACTGCTTCGAAGTTCATGACCCTTTCTGTTTCGACACTTACTTCCGAAGGGATGACAGCTTTTGTGCCATATGTCAAGCTAAAAGCTGATGGTTTATGCATAGGAGGTTTTTCTGAAAAATTCTCTAGATGGTCTCACTAAAAGGAGTTGATCCTGACAACGATCGTTGAATAGAAGCCACACAAACACAAAATATATCAAATCCATCCAACCTTACACCCGTCTCCTTTTGGATATCTCTAAGTTTACTCACAAAGTCATTAGAACAATAAAAACCAATCCAATCTGCGAAATTCAATTGTTCCTCATTTGTTAATGATCCAAATGCAATTTCACTTGCCACAGCGACAATTGAAAAGGGTTTTACGAACACAAACACAAAGAAGGGGGATAGACTACAAGGAAGCTAATAAAAAGAAAAAATTTACTTGATAGGAATCAAGCAAAGAAACCTAAACGAGGTGGACTACTAACTATCTATTCTATTCCCCGGGCCAAAACTTGATAACGCTACACGCGTCATTCGGGGTCAAAGGAACTTCCTTTTCTTCGAGCAAGTTTTATAACACCCTAGGCAACATAATCGTTGTAGTGTAGTATTAGGGTAAGCCACGGGTATTGATATCGTTCTCTAGGGGAATAGCAATGCTAGTGAGAAGTTACTACGCTAAGGTTGGGGTTGAGGAAGATTATTTTTTTATCTTTTTAGGTTTTTTAGAAAATGGAAAGGTACGAATCTCGGGGTTTCGATTTGGGGGTTGGTATTTCTACCGATTACTCTACTTATCTAATTATCTAATCTAAGGTGTTGGTAGTCTATGTCTAATTATTGTGTGCTTGTATGATAGTTTAAAGATCTGTTCACTTAGGTTTTATTACTCCTTAATTATCTCCTATTGATGGTTGAATTGTCACGTCCTTATTCTTAATTGCGCTGTGTGTCTAAAGTCGTAGGGTATGCGTTTATCCCTAACTCTTTGAACTTACCAAAGGGTCTCGTCTACAAAATCTCTAGGAATTATAAACTCTAACTCTAAGGCACTCTTTAGATGGTTTAGCCTACAACTACTCTAGGTGTCATAGTCTAAGGTTCACAAAGATTAATCAAGCATTAACTACACAACGAATGACCTATCGCATTACTAGATCATTAACAATTAAGATAAGAGACAACCAATCAATATTCAATAATTAAGTTTCATATTCCCTAATGCTTGTGGAATGGATGTTTACAAAATTTCTTGAAAATTAAGACCTGGAAATTCCAAAAATTTATAAGTAGCTTAGAAAATGAGAAAAAAGTAATGTGTTGTTTTTACTCCTTCCTGACGCCGTTAGGTTGCGATCCTGACGCCGTCAGGTTATCCTGACAAAAACTGGTCTGCGATTTTCTGGAAAATTTACATCTTTATAATCTGGAAAAATTTCGCAAAACATCCATTATGACTCGATACAAGCATTTGACTCTAACAAACATATATATATATATATATATATATATATATATATCTTTTAATGAATTGCAATGGCGTATGGTATGTTGGGTAGATTATGGATTTCTTACTAGATTTTAACAAATGTATGGGGTAAGATGATTAAACGTAAAAAAATACAGATTTTTACTCTAAAAAGACTATATGATTATTGATTTTTGAAACATAGTTAAATATGTAGTAGTACATCTTCAATCATTTTTTGTTTGAAACCTTAATGATAAAGATGTATTGATCATCTAAGACTTGTATTAGCTGAATGTTATGCATATGTGATAACCTTATTGACCATTAAGACGATTGTGGTTTTAAAATAGAATGAGCATCCAATTGTTGGTGGAGGCAAACCGCACAAACATTAGGACATTGCAGGTAAGTTGTACTTAAAATGCTTACTTAAGGTTTACTGGAAATTGGTTCGTGGTCGCATTACTTTGCAAGGGTCCGAGTGGCAAGCTTTTATTGATCAAAGCCAATACATCAATGTGGCCACATTCCATTTCATTCGTCAGAAAGAAGACTGTTATTATGTAACGGGTACAACGATGCGTGCCACGAATACCACGGATACGATCCGGCTCTTCTAGGTTACAGACAACGTAGGTGCACGGTTACGTTGGATGAATATCCTGCACAACCTCTGGTAAGAAAAAATGTTAATCAATACATTGTATAAGTTTGTTGAAAATGGGGATTATTTTAATTGTTTGACCCGCTAATGTGTTTCTTTAAACTAAACATTACGTAGGTCACTCCTTGCAATTTCCGGGACAATATTGACAATAACCAATTTGACGTTCTTGTTGCTGGCGTGCCCGTAGCAGCTATCACTCACTGTCAAATTGAAATACAAGATGAAGACAGACACGTGAATGAGTTTGGTGGACACGGATGGAATGAATTGGTTCACGATGAAAACCCGTTTGCTGGCACAAGAGTTTTTTTCAAAAATCTACTAAACAATATTCTTTCCCTGATGCCATTTGCTGAAAATGGATTGATGATGCGTTGAACTTGTGCAAGCGTATGGAGTGAATCGCATACAAGACCGTTCATGAGAAACCCCGTAGATGAAGGTATGTTAATCAAAGTGTAGACATAATCTATGATTTTATTTTAAAATAAACCTTTCCATATAATAGCTTTTAAATTATTAATTACCATTTTTATTAAATTCCAATTGCAGATGAGCGTATGAAACACATATGTGCATGGAACTAATGTACAGAGCATGAAAGTGAAAGGGATTGTTTTTACGCGCCCATCCTTGCATATGTCACGGACAAGAGTCGTTTGGTAAGTAATGATACAAATCGGACCATTTCAGTCATTATCTGCTTTCGCAAAAACTAATATATGCTTCAACACATGGACATAATTTTGATTAGCATACTACATTGTTCTTTTTAATGCAGAACATACCACATAAGTTTACGAAGCGAAATCACATGTGTAAGTACCATAACGCATTCTGAGATACCGGAAGACATGGAGTTTTATGTGAACGTGAATCTGCAACACCACGGCGATAGGCCTAGAAGCAAGAACCACGTTACCATAAACGCCATATGGAGAGAGATTGTTGAGGAGTGTGAGTGGGAACGAAACAAAATGGTCAGATTCAATCTTTTTGACTTTGTCATCGAGCGACCAAGCGGTGTCTTCCGTACTCAGTTATAATTCCAGATTTAGCATGTGTTAAAACGTAATTCCAGCGTTATCGGTTGTTATTGGTAGACATGTTTATAAACAGATTTTAGGATTGTGTAGGATTTGGTTGGCTTCATTTAGGGTGTGTGTTCCTAAGTAGTTGAAGCCATTCATGAGATGGAATGTAAACTACTTGGTATAGCCCCTATCTGGAAGTGTATGGTTCATACTGGTGCATTAAAAGGTGTTCTTTGTGATGGTTTTGCGCTGGTTGTCATCTGTCCATGGTTGTATGATATGGGCGATTGTTTTGTTATCGACTTATAAGAACAGTTATATCAGATATTGAATATCAGTGTGTGTTGATTTTTTCATTTTACAAAGTTTCCTTAATTAATACAAGTTCATCTTTGCACAAAAAAAAATATATATATTTTGTGTTGTGGTCTACTTATAAACAGAAAACTTTAGTGGTTAAAGCTGCCAGTACCAAGTTAAGTCTGGTAGGTTAGTTTTTGTGGTTAAGGCTGCCAGACAAGGTTAAGTCCGCGACATAAGCTAAGTCTGTTTAGTATTCGTAGTTAGTTCTGTTTATGAAAAACATAATAGTTTTTTTTTTGTGACTATTGATAGTCCAATGGCCACATCAAATTTCTTTTTGTGTGGCCATTTCTAACATTTAGTCATACAAAGCATGTTTCTTTTGGTTATTTAGTCACATACAATTAAGCATAAAGTGGCCAAAAGTGTTAATAAGTGTGACCATATGGTGTTTAAGGTGAAGAAATATGTCTTTTGTGTGACTATTGATCATCCAATGGCCACTTGAATTTTTTGTTTGTGTGGCCTTTTGTAACATTTAGTCACACAAAGCATGTTTGTTTTGGGTATTTAGTCACATACAATTAATCATAAAGTGGCTAAAAGTGTTAATAAGTGTGACCATATGGTGTTTCAAGTGAAGAAAGGTGTATTTTGTGTGACTAATGATCATCCAATGGCCATATGAATTTTATGTTTGTGTGGCCTTTTCTAACATTTAGTCACACAAAGCATGTTTGTTTTGGGTATTTAGTCAAATACAATTAACCATAAAGTGGCTAAAAGTGTTAATAAGTGTGACCATATGGTGTTTAAAGTGACGAAACGTGTATTTTGAGTGACTATTGATCATCCAATGGCCACATATTAAGTTACGTGACCATATGTACTGGATTTTTGCTACACTTAAATAATATGTGTGACAAAACGTTTAGCGTGACCATATATGTCATTTGGTCACGGTGTTAGTAGCAAATGTGACTTTATAGATTAGCTTTTAGCAAGCTAACACAAACTAAACTTTAAACACACATATTAACTTACGTGAACATATGTACTGGATTTTGGCTACACTTAACGAATGTGTGACAAAACATTTAGTGTGACCATATATGGCTTTTGGTCACAGTGTTCAAGTGTGTGACTTATATTTGTCACTGTTTATATGTATATCGTGACTAATGCTTCAACCTTACTTTTCATTTGTCACTTGTTCCAATTTCAGATGTGGCTAAAGAGTTGGCAAAACATATCAGTCACCCTTAAATAATGTGTGACAAAACTTGACTCTATGATTTAGACACACAAAAATTACTTCATGTGACTAAAGCATCAAGGTTACTTGTATTTGTCACGCGTTCCAAATTCATATGTGGCTAAATGATCTGAAACAAAATCACCAGATACCTTTAGCCACACAATGTTCAATTGTGTGGCGATACAGTTGTAATGGTCACACAATCAAAATTTTCATGTGTGACTAATTAGTAAATGTTGTCAATTTTCGTACCTTCAACCACACAAATATGCGAATGTGTGGCCGTTCCATTTCGACCATGCGTGACCAAATCCCGTTTTTGTACTAGTGTTCCCAATAAACGGGCTGGTAGGCGTAAGGATAATGCCATTTCAGCAAATATTAGCCCGTTAGATCTTGGAAAAGCTATTGATGAAGAAGACGATAGGGTCGATGATGAGGTGAAAACGGGGATAGAGTTGAGTTTTTACGCGAAAATTATACCGGAGAGTACATTTCATTTTATAACGTTGACCCTACTAAGGTAATCATAAAACTACGTGAATATTTTTTTTTAACAATGATTAACAACTTATTATTGATATTACTTTTGGCTATTTAGGTTAGTCGTACATTATATGAAGACTTAAATACTTTCCTGAGGAACCCTAAACCCATATACCAATTTGTCATGTGATGGGTTTTGCGTGTGAGACAATTTTTTGGCGTGAATTGCTCCCTTTTTGTTCCAAGGTCCCAAGTAATGGTTGGCTTGCAGACGATGTAAGTTTATTATTACATATTTATAATGTATTTGAATAGTTTTTTTTTATAGAATGCTTAGTAATAATTTTAATATTTTTTTGATATGAATTAGCATATGAATGCATGGACTGAGCTTCTAATTCGCCGAGGCCAAATGGTGCTCGCTGACAAGAGCGAAATCAACACTTGCATCGTATTCTCTGCACTTCGTCTTACTTGTGATGATAGCGCATTACAGGAACGTTAAGTGGGAGGACACGTCCGTACCCTTCCTGGGATGAGGTACAAGTGGTAAGTATTTTTGTTTAATGATTTTAATGCTTTTAGTATTTTAATAAGGTATTTAATTGTATGTAAGCTAATGATTTTATCTTTGTAGGTGTATATGCCGTTCCATGCCGAAGGCAATCACTGGGTTTTAGGTGTCGTAGATCTTCCGAATTCTCATATTTGCTTTTCGACTCGATGGATAGTGACGAGGGTCGGATAAGTTGCGAAGACATCTTGTTGCATGGACTAAAGTCTTAAATGAAAGTTTACAGATCCAAGGATATTTTGACGTTACCGGACGCCAACATTTTAACTTCTCATTCTCTTATAATGATTCAAAATGGTTTCCGGCTCCGCACCAATCAAATGGTAAGGATTGTGGAGTAGTTGTATGTTGGCTTATGCTACAATTTTGTATAGGTAGGATCCCACCACCGGTTATTAATAACCCTTCACAGTTTTTTAGGGAGTTTAGATTTGTTATGGCTCATCATTTTTATGGTACCCGTTGTGAGGATACTAGCGGATGTGGATATGTTTAGTTGAACTGTTTGTATATATTTTTTTTTATCTATGGTTGAAGAATACCAGCGGATGTAGATATGATTAGTTGACCGTTTGTATATGTATTTTCATATACTGTTACCAAATGAAAGTTTGTGTATGTTATATATCATAAGTTATGTCGTCGATAACTAAAGTTTTGTAGACGAGTTAAATGAAAACAGTAGATGGGTTAAATAAAAACATAAAATAATACAAGATAAAGATGATACAAATTAAAAACGAAAGTCCAGTAGATTTGTTAAATAAAAACATAAAAAATTACAAGATAAAGATGATACAAATTAAAAACGAAAGTCCAATTTAAACATCACTGATAAACGGTATCCTTGTGGTAAACCTCAACAATGTTTTTCAAAGTGATGTTAAGGTAATGGTTATGTGGTTTTGGTGTGAACACTGAGACGTTCTTTAGTATCAAAACAACACCGACACCGATAGACTTGACGTAACCCTTATCCTCTTCTAGTACTTTGTGATGAATTGTACCGGACATTGTTCCGATGGATCTTTGAGTGTCACAATTAGCTCACCAAGCAAATTTGGTGTACAAGACTTGATGACGGCTACAACCAGTTCAAGCTTCCCTTTTTACAAAAGGTTTTCATATCGCCTAAACAAGCATCTACCCTGATCCCAAAAGCATCTAGATAGCCAAGCCCGCTTAGCCATGGGCCACGCGTAAAAGATCATCTTCGATGCATCCTCCTATATTCTCCGACATACTCTTGGGTTGGCATTACGCACGAAGGGCCTCCTTCCCTAATGTCCGTATTTTTATGAGCTTGGCCAATTGAAGAATACCCGCTGGACCTAGTATTATCCTTGTTTGGCCTATTGTAGTTGCATTTTCCCTGGGCTGATCAATGTACAAATGTATTATACCATCAGCGGAACCACAAGCACATGTAACAAATAAAGGAACATCGTTGTTGTCTTTAATCTCCATCGTCGTATCTGATGAACTTAGCCTAAAGGACAATCTGAGTTGCGTATTTGCATCCAACTCAAATTTGTTCACCAATATTTCAACCATTAATGAGTAACTGATGTCATTGTACATTATGACACCACTTTCTTTGCCATTGAAATGCAATTTACATTTGAATCTCTGGAAATTAGCCGCCATTTGTATGTTTGTCTTTGTTAGTATTTAGTATTTAGGATGTTATATATATAGGGTCTATATCACATAGTGTTTTACACGAAATATGACAAGTTTTTGTCATGTTTTAATAATCATATGACATGTCAGTAATAATATAGGGACATGAAAAATTATCTATAAATCACATACATGTTTACATGAAATATGACAACATTCAATAATTATATGACATCTTTTTAGGCGTGTCAGTAACCAAATAGGGACATGTATTTGACAATTCAATGCCATTCTATAAATCACATACATGTTTACACGAAATATGACAACATTCAATAATTATATGACATCTTTTTAGGCGTGTCAGTAACCAAGTAGGGACATGTATTTGACAATTCAATGACATTCTATAAATCACATACATGTTTACACGAAATATGACAACATTCAATAATTATATGACCACATAGGGACATGTGATACACCACATATATATATATATATTTCTGCTTTCAATGAATCTAAAGCAATTATTCCTTCTTTCATTCATCAAATGTCAACATCTAACAATACTACATTACACTTCACTATCAACTACAATGGATACTTTACACTTAACCCAATAACATATCAAGATGGTTCAAACATGAATATAAATGTTTCAGAATTAGATTTTCAAGATATGGTTAGTTATCTAAAGAGAAAATTAGCAACAAAGGTCAAATATCTATATTACGCATTGCCACAAAACCAAACGTTAATGGGAATGAAAGCAATTGAAAATGATTATGATATTGATGTTATGTATGACATCGCAAAAGTTGTTGGACAGCTCCAAATTTTTGTTTGTGAGCATCCGGTAGATTTAAGTACAATTTTGATTCCAAATGATGGTTCTATGGAAGAATTATTTGTTGGTGTAATTTCAGAAGCAACAAAACAAAAGCGTCAAGAGCGTGTCCGTTATATACATGAAATGGTTCAGAGAAAAAACATACTGGAAGAGCGTGTCCGGTTTAAACGTTGGTACAAGAAAAAAACTAAACCTACTACACCATATACACAAACCATTTTCACTTTTCCTGTTCACAATACGGGTCAATTGGTTTGCTATGGCGGAAAAGCAACGTATGTAAATGGTTGGAAGATGAACATCAGTATTCCAAGAATGAAGCTAGAAGAGCTCAAGCAATATTTGTTTAACATCGTTGATAGGAATATTCATGCTCTTTATTATGAAGTACCACACACTGGCATTTCAACCACTGTCAAACTAAGAAACAACTATGATATGCATGTAATGTTTGATATTTCAGCAACACTAGGCAACTTGGAAATCTACATTGACCATGGCGGTATCGATTTTACTATTGCAAAATATATATTGCCAAATGCTACTTTGGCACAAATGATGGATAATGTGATAACAGACTACACAAGTGACAATGAAGACCGAAAAAAGAACATAACACAAGCGGATTACACGTTTGATCAAATGGTTGAATGGGCAGAACAAGAATACTTTCAGAATGAGGATGCTCAAGCAGATGAACGTCATAAAGCCATATGGAAGAATCATTGCTAATTATAATCATAATCATTCAATATGTGTCATGTATGATTTAAGATTGTCTTGTTTAAATGTTTTTCGTAATCTACGTTGGAATGAATGTTTAGCTTGTGTATCCAAATTATGTTTATTCAACTAAAAATAAAAATGTTCATTAACCGTCTCATTTGTTTAAGCACTACAAGCACATAATTTGGAAAACAAACACTTCATTTATTAAAAAATGTTAAACATTCAAAAGACAACGAGATCGCTCAAGATAAAACTGTGTCATACACTTGTCGTTTCTGTGTCATGTTTCGGGTAAAAATTTACACATACACATAATATTATACACGAAATCTGACAAGAATATGGCATGTCAGAAACTTTATACAGACACAGATGTTACTAGTTAATAAACTTTATTTTGATCACATAATATTATACACGAAATATGATATGAATATGACTTGTCAGAGACTTTATAGAGACAAAGATGTGACTGGTATACAAACAATTTTTTTGATCACATAATATTATACACGAAATCTGACATGAATATGGCATGTCAGAAACTTTATACAGACAGAGATGTGACTAGTTAATAAACTTTCTTTTGATCCCATAATTCTATACACGAAATATGACATGAATATGACTTGTCAGAACTTTATAGAGAAACAGATGTGACTAGTAAATAACCTTTTTTTTTATCACATAATATTATACACGAAATAGGACATGAATATGACTTGTCAGAGACTTTATAGAGACAAAGATGTGATTGGTATACAAACATTAGATACGCTAGTGGGTCACATTATTGTTGTATTCAAAAAAATTACATCTTTTTTTCTTTTGTTAAATCATTCTGTAGGTCAAGAGATGACATTCAAAGTCCGACTACACCATTATGGAAGTTTCACTTCACCACCTGGAAGAAAGTTTGTAGGTGGTATAGTTGCTTGTGTAGATCCAGTTGATTATGAAACTTTTTCGGTTAATCAATTGAAAATAATCTTAACCAATTGTTTAGTTTTTTTTTATTTAAAGAAACCAAACTGTAGTCTTGATTCAGGACTCGAACTATTAGTTGATGCAATCGAAGACCCCGAACGTATACGAACGTATACTCAATTTCAGCAAAACCAACTACATGTGTACGTATCACGGGTGGAGTTATCCCCACTTGTTGTGCCCGAAGAATGCAAAAATGAGGGTTTCAAGAAGAAAAAACTAGATAAACCTTCATGTTCAAAAACGTTATTTGACTAGTGACTAAGTCTGGTTATGTTCAGCTTGCAATGTCACATTATGGTACTTTGTGGTTGTATTGAATGAAATTCAGTTGTTCCTTCTTTCATTCATATCAAATGTTAGAGTTCTACATATAATACGAACTTTTATTCATCACATAATATTATACATGAAATATGACATGAATATGACTTGTCAGAAACTTTATAGAGACAAAGATGTGACTAGTAAATAAACTTTCTTTTGATCACATAATTCAATACACGAAATATGACATGAATATGACTTGTCAGGGCCCTTATAGAGAAAAAGATGTGACTGGCATACAAGAAATATGACATTAGTTTGACTTGTCAGGAAAACAAATTTTTGATCACATAATATTATACACGAAATATGACACATGTTAATTAGTTTTTGCAAACACACAAGGTAATATTACGGTATAAATAACACATCTACGAAATTGAATGTATACACATCTCCACAATACTTACAAAAAGAAAATGGCCTTGAATTTACATAAATTCAAATGTATGTTACATTACGGTGAAATAAAGCGCGGTGTGATTATGGATCATGATATAACATATTCAGGGTTAGTTGATATGGTGGTGAATAAGTTTAAATTGAAGCAAAATGCCCGAGTAAATTTAAATGTGAAAGTCCCTTCAGCTGACTTTCGACTCGATGTTACAGACGACAACGAGGTAAAAATTTTTGTTCAATGTGCTTTAGAGTCTCCTGCTGAACTTGTACACTTGTATGTTTCTCAATCTAAAATAATGGAAGAAACAACAAGTTTTGGTTCAACTCAGCAAGTGACAGAGTTTTATAATTTTTTCCCTCCAATGGTAGAAGAAAACATCGGCCCATCAAATGATTTTCAAAACAATTACTATAATTTCACAAAACCAGGGTCATCATCTGCTTTCAGTTCAGATGACGAACAGGAAGATGATGACTCAGATTATAAAGATGAGGCAAATTTCACAAAACCAGGGTCATCTTTTGCTTTTCCTTCGGATGACGAACAGGAAGATGATGACTCAGGTTATAAAGATGAGGCAAATTTCACAAAACCAGGGTCATCTTTTGCTTTTCCTTCGGTTAACAAACAGGAAGATGATGAAAATGATTGTTTTGATGAGCAAAATAAAACCCAACACCCCGTTAACCATTAATGGACAAATTTTTTTGACCATATCCCTGAAGTTCCTGAACCACCACTTTACACGCCAAAACCTATGCCTACAAAGGATTATAACAAGAAAACTGAAGTAAAAATCAATAAGCTTTTTTTAACTAGGGCGAATTTAGACTTGGCATACAGGTTGAAAGCTTTACAAGATGGTTGTGAATTTGTTTCGAAAAAAATTAATCCTAAAACTTACAACATAAAATGCGTCCATTATGAACAATGTGCATGGTATATTAATGCCAGACGTTGGCCAAATTCAGATGTTTTCCAAATAACAAACATGAATGATATTCGCACGTGTCCCAGAACTCAAACATATCCTAACCATCGAAATGCAAACAAAAAAGTTATTGCTCACATTATGAAAGATAAATTAGAAGATGGTAGCCGTGATTTGAAAGGGAGAGATATACAAAAAGATATACTGGCACAATATAAAACATCTATATCTTACCAACAAGCATGGAGAGGGAAGGATTATGGGTTACAATTGTTAAGAGGTTCACCACTAAAATCGTTCGAAATGCTACCGTATTACTGTCACAACTTAGAAAAAAAACCCAGGGACGGTCACACGTATCAAGAAAAGCAATCAAGGGGTTTTTGAAATTTTATTCATTGCCATTGGTGCATCGGTAAGTCTTGTTCAATTTTTTTTATAAGTGCATGCAAAAACCCCGTTTGCTATTATAATTTTAAAAATTGTTTATACGCAAGCACGTTTGTGAACCATCTTCGCCCACTACTTATAGTGGACGCGGCGCATTTAAAGGGTACTTACAAGGGTACAAATTTGCAAGCTGTTGGGATGGACGGAAACAACCAAATTGTGCCTATTGCTTACGGAATATGCAGAGGGGAGACTAGTGATTGTTGGTCATGGTGGATGTCAGTACTTAGAGAGTGCGTTGGCGATAACCCCAATATGTTTATCATATCTGATAGGCATCCTGCAATAGCTTCGGCAGTAAGGAATGAGTTTCCGTCGGCTTTTCATGGTATTTGTTGTCGACATCTAATGATGAACCTTTCCTTGAAAAGCAAAAAAGTTAAAGGTCTATACTGGGGCATATGCAAAGCGTATACTCCCGATGAGTGGCAAAGACAAATGAACATACTTCAGGCTGTACAACCTGATGCACACAAAAAGCTAATGGAGGCTGATCCTAGACGCTGGTCTCGAGCACATTGCCCACGTAGCCATTACAATTATTGTACATCTAACAGTGTCGAGTCTGTTAATGCATGTACTGTATTGTAGAGAAAGCTACCAGTAACAGTGTTGACCGACACGTACCGAAGTATGGTTCAAAAGTGGTATTTTAAACGTCGGGAAGCTATAGGTATTTATTGTTAAAAACATGACGTATTCATTAATCATTTTGAAAAATATATGAGATAAGTTAATTAATTTATATTTACATTTTTCTGTAGCAAAAATGAAGTACGACATCACAGACTGGGCAGCGCATAAGGTTGAGAAAAGAAGAATGAAAAGCGCCAGTTGGGTTGTACACGGAATTACTCAATTTCGATATCAAGTTTATGATGGCCAATATAACCGTGAAGTGAACTTTACGACTGGTGAATGTGAATGTCGGAAATGGCAAATTTTCGGGATACCTTGTGGTCACGTTATTGCTGTTACAAGGTTTTTGAACCTAACAGATTGTGTGCAATATGTACATGACTGGTTTAAAAAGGAAAAATATCAAGCACCCTATGCAGAGTCAATTCAATTTGTTGGTAATTTTAACGAATGGGAGTATCCAAGCCATATACATCCTCTTACTCCTCCAACAATGGACAACCCTCAGCCAGGTCGTCCGAAAAACACAAACCGTATACCATCTCAAGGAGAAGAGCCAACGACTATACATTGTAGCAGGTGCAAAGAAGCGGGGCATAAGCGTCAGAATTGCAAAAAATCATTTGTCCCAGATCAACCTAACAGCAAGGGTAAACAAAAGCAAGGGGAATTTCCAACTAATGAGCAACATGACACTACACCTTTTTATGACCAACACCACCCGTTCGATCAAAGTTTTATGGGAAACAAGCAATTCTCATGGAAACCATATGGCCAAAACACATACACTAATCAAGCAATAGGTGAAAACTCGTACTTTTGGCAGCCATATGGTGACAACACATACCCCACAAACCAATACGCTTCACAAACTTACCACCACAACCCATGCCCATCTCAACAATATCCTGAAAACACTCACACATCACAAACATATGATCAACATAACCCGCAACAAGATTTCAACCTATCTCAGCAAAACCGAACGCAACCACTTCAAAATGATCTTCAATACCAGTCTCAAGTGTATCAACAAAACACTTCCCAGCAACACAACTCTCAACATCTAGATGATCAACAAATGCAGGATTCAAATAGTTGGTTTAATCAGTTTGGTTTTTAATAAAGTAGAAGCTTTATGTGACTACTTAACAACTATTGGTATGTTCTGATTGAGTTGTAGCATCATGCTTTTTATTTTTAATTATCCAAGTGATGTCTGTTTTGTCTGTGTATTTGAATTTTACAAGTGATGTTTGTATTGAAGAGACAATATTTGAGCATGTGTTTTGTGTAAAAATAGTTTAAAGTAACAAATTTACAAGTATGTAAGGCAATAATAACATATCGTTTTTTAAGAGACAATATCTGATACATTTTGTTTTAAGTAGAGAGAGAACTTCGCTTCAAATAACACAAACCCAAATGAGATTCAATTTTATACAGCATCATAAACACAAAAATAAGTTCATTATTGATAATTAAATTACATTTTTATAAATCTTGAATTTCAATAAATTTTGAATTACAATAAATCTTGAATTACAATTGCTACTACACAGATTAGAACAATTGTAGCATCACATCAAAAATTTAACAAAAATTTGTAACAAAAAAAATTTAAGTGAGATTACAATTGTAGCAAAAAATTGTAACATCAAAAAATTGTACAAAAAATTGTAACAAACAATTGTAACATAAAAAATCGCCCAGGAGTCGGATCTCGCTTCAATATTGAGGCGAAATGGTGGTTTTTGTCTTCGTGTGTCAGTTAAGGCCCCACCAATGTCAAAATTCGCTTCAAATGTGAAGCGATTATGTATTTTTTTTTAATATATCACGTTTAATAACCGGGTGCTGACACGTGTCCCTTAAAGAATTCTGCACAAATTTGAAGCGAATATGTTGGCCTTTTGGGATATGTGAAAAAAAGATGTCATCTGCAGGACAACTCACACCTGCAGAGGCCTCCCATGTAATTTTCACTTTTTATTTTGTGTGTTTGATTTGAGACTAATCAATAAGGTCCCATTCAAGGATCAAAATGATTTTATTGGTTGGCAATTTAAGGGCATATTTCAGTTAAAGAAGTTCTTAGGGTACGTTTGGTTTTTAGACGGGGTTGGATTCGGATTTGGTTTTGAGATTGATTTGAAAAAATTTGAGAAGAGAGAAAATATTTAATTATATAAAACATATTTAATTTATAAATAATAATGAATTTAAAAGTATTATTTGTATAAAAGTAGGACATAAAAATATCTTATTTAATCGAAAGAATATAATATTCGTGGTTGAGAAAAATTGATGGAATGAGATTGTTAGAGGTTTTATCGATACCTACCAAAATGTTGTGGAAACAATGTTTGGGTCAAATCATTTAATTTATTCCCTAATCCTTCTACCAAACTGCATGTTTTCTCTATCAATCAAATTCTACAATGTGACACCTATCAAACAAACGTCTCTTTAATTTAAAGGGTAAATTGCAAATTTAATCTCTAATGTTTGTCAAAATTGCAAATAACACACTGAGAGAAAAAAAATTACAAATTAGCCACCGAGAGATAAAGTTCAGTGCACGCCACCTAGAGTTAACGAGTGTTAGTTCTCTCGTTAACATGACTAAGCCGAAGGGTATAATCGTCGTTTCACTGTTCCCAGTAATTAACTCATCCGACAAACTTTGGTTCCCAATGCATGACTATATTTCGATAGCAAAATTTGCAATCGGTCATTCTTGTTTGTCACACTTTATGTACTTTCTTTCTCGATCATTCTTGTTTCCTCTCTCGAAGATGTTGGTTTTGCCACATTGCAATCAACTAAAGTGAGTATCTATCCTTTTTTTCGAATGTGTGTTGTTTTCCTAATTTCAAAATTTTGTTTACCCTAAATTCTGTTTGCCCTAATTTGTTGTTTGCTATATACAAAAATAAAAGAATCTCCAAAGGACATCGATTGGGCCCAAGTTAACATTACTGTTGAAATAATGGGCTATGTTACCCATAAATATCAGGATGCAAATTGGAAGAAAGATGATTCATGGTCTGATATCATGCTAGAGGATATATATAACACATTATAGAAGCAAATGTTGCCAAAGAACTGGAGGATGCCAAAGAACCAGAGAATGCCAAAGAAACTGAAGAAGTTGCCAAAGAACCAGAGTTTGACAAAGCTTAGTGAGTAGTTTTAATGTCTTTGTGTGATACATTTTCATTGTTATATTGGCAGTTGGCGAAGATAATTATTTTGAGTATAATAATGTAGTTGATAATGCACACATGTAATGTACACGTATTGAGGATGTGTGTCATTTTGCTATTGCCTTTTTAGATTACCATGCCTTTTTAGGTTACAAATGAATGGGAAAAGGAAAAGGAATTATGACAGGTTACTTTATATTGTGTTGCATTTGTCCTGCTATTAATAGACTGCTAGGATAGTTTTAATTGGTATGCATTTGTTCTGCATTTGAGGATGTATCCATGAGCATTTTTTCTATCTTTATAGATTGCAAAGGAAAGGGAAAGGGAATTATGACATGATTTTTTGCAGAAATGATCTATATATCATCAAGTGATGATGAAGTTTCAAGTGATGACATAATTTGTACTTCAACTAAGGAAGAAAGTATGCTAATGGGTGAAGACCCTTTCTCACACACTGATTCATCAATTGATTCATCCAATGATAAAGATTGGTTGTCAAAGTCAAAAGCTTCAACTTCAAAGTCAAGAGCTTTAAATGCTTCTAAGCCTAAAGCTTCAAAGCCTTCAAAGTTAACAGCTTCAAATGCTTTCAAGTCAAAACCTTCAAAGGCAATAGCTTCGAAAGCTTCAAAGGAAAAAAGCTTCACATGTGAAAGATATGTGAAGTGATAGCCCTAAAGTCAAACTAACCAAATACCACAAACCGTAAACTTTTGATTATTGACTACATGTAAGTCAAACATATTTAGCAATTCATAAGTAAACACTATCAGTAACAGTAATAATCCAAACATTTTTATTGATCATTAGTTCAAGTTGACAACTATTTCAAATTTCATATATCGATCATCCAAATACTATCACCTAAGCTTCACTAAAATACTAAAAACATACATCCACCACCATCACAAAATACATTATTTGTTACACTCGTATCCCGAAATACAAATAGGCCCCACGCTAGATGAAATTGACTAATGTTTAACGTGATTGGCTAGTCAGCAATGGTTATGTGGTAGTCAAACCCGGTAGTCAACCTAATAGTCAACGAATGTGTTATATGGTTATAGAAATTATTATGTGGCACAACTAAAATGAAACTAGACTTAAGGGACCTAAGTTTCCAAGTGCTAACCATGTTATAAGTACGGTGTGGCCAAAATAGAAAGAATGGGACTTGAGGGACCAAATGTACCATTTAGGAAAACTTGCCACCAACTAGTATCTAAACACTTCTCTATTTTTCTCACGTTTCCAGGAAGTGTAGAAGTGTTTGTGGGTGTGGCGTAAAGAAGAAAAGGAGGGAAAAGGAGTGGGATGGTTTTGATGACCCTTGATGGAGGATTGAAGCTCTAACACAAGTATTAGGTGCCTAGCAATGATCCTTGCAAGTAAGTAACCCATGATTAGTGTTTTATTGATGAATTGAAATGTTAGGGTTTATGAACCCTAACTTGGAATTATTGGGTAAATGATGTTTTAAGCTAGTAAGGGTGTTATGAAAATTATAAAGTGGTTTATAATTTGATTAAAATTAAAGATTTAATGGTTTAAGTATCATATGATCATATATGATCATATGATGATTAAAAGGATTAAAGGTTATGATGGTTGTTATAGTTATTGGATTATGTGTTATTAAGTGTTATGTATGATGATTAGGAATTAGGATGATGATGATGTTGGTGATAATGGTGATGATGATGAATAGAAGATGATGATGATATTGTGATTAGCTTAGCTTGGATGCTAAGGTAAGTAATTTGGTTACTATGTGCTTAATATGGAAGGTGTTATGTTATGTGATTATGAATATTATAGTTAAGGCTTGTTATAGTTAGCTAGAAGGTAGAAGGACCAAAGGATTGGTTAGATGAATGTTATAGAGTTAGCTTAGATGATGGAAGGATTAAGGTATGTGTTGAATGCGTTATGTGCTATGGTTATGTGTTATAGTAATGCAATTGTGATGCATATATGATGATGGAAATATTAATCATGTAATAGCCAATTACTTACTAAGCGTTATCGCTTACCATTATAGTTAACCATGTTTTGTAGGTTTGTGTATATTGAAGATGCTATGGCTTGGATTGTGGATTATGGATTGATTATGTGCAAGTTGGAAGATTGGTAAGAAAGTAAGAGCTAGGTAGTATACCGAGCTCAATGTCGATGTTGTACCCCCGTGAGTCTGGGTCGTTTAATGATTTATAAACGTTTCTTCATGTGTCAAGTGTATGTCATGGTCGTTATAGTACTCGGTTGGCAATGATATGTTATAGTCATGGTTTAAAAGGTTAAACTGTATGTTATAGTTGGTCTTAAATATTTGTTTGGGATAATGTGTAATTATACCCATTTTGGGTTGTAAACGGGTTAATGATTATGAATATGATATTTTTAATGTACTAATTATTTCTGGAAGTTTTTATGTGTTGTTAAAGTGGTATAAGTCGTTTTCCAAAAAATGGGTCAAAATATGCAAGTGTGTAGAAAATGGGTTCATTTTAGAGGTAAATTGGTCTATTTTAAACTGCAAAGAGTCATTCTTAGAGTAACAGAAAATGGGTCCATTTTAGAGGTAAATGAGTCAATCTTAGAGTACTAAAAAAATGGGTCTATAATAGATGTAAATGGGTCTATTTCAAGGGTCTACAGGAAATGATTCTTTTTCAGAGTATAAAAGGGTCTATTTTAGACTAAAACCAACCTAGTATATAAAAAAAATGTTGTCATTTTTGGGGTGTAACATTATTCCTGCTGGTTCATCCCGTTTTGTTAGAACCACAACCTTACATTTCATTCAATTCCTTAAGATGTGCAAACAAAACTTCAAGATTTGTTATCCTCGTTTTCAAATCATCAACTTTTGGCAACTTGGTATTCTCCATCTCTTGCTTCCCCTCTTTAACACCCAACAACTCTTCATAGTAGTACTTTTTTCCCTTAGCTATTTTAGAATCTTTTCTCTCAACTCCTTAGGTATCTTCTCATACGAACCATATTCATCAATTGCATCGGCTCCAAATGTAACAAGAACTTCATTAAAGAGTTGTATGTTCGATAAAACTTATGCCCACTCATCTTCATCAGACCGAAAGTACAATGTGTTCGCCTTATTATTTTGTGCCATTAGAGACTGTATGTTTTGGTGGAAATTAGGGTTAGAATGAGAGACGGTGTGTTTAGGATAAGCTTAATTGAATCCGTTTGCTTTGGTTATGTAGTAAAAGATCAAACTTTAAGACGTTTCAGTTTTAGTCATTGGAAAAAAGTCGTCACTGGGAAGGGGAAAACGTGAAATAACGAGATTACCCTCAGGACATAATCGGCTTAGTCCAGTTAACGGGATAACTAACGCTCGTTAGCAATTGGTGTCGATTTTGCTCTGAACTTTATATCTCGATGGCTAATTTTCAATTTTTTTTCTCTCGGTGTATTATTTGCAATTTTGACAAACATTAGGGACGAAATTTGCAATTTACCCTAATTTAAAAGGTATTATTTCGGGTGGTCAACAAGTTTATTGCATTTGGTTCAATGATGTTCCAGAGTCTGTTTATCATCTTCTTCTTCATTTTGTGTGGTCTTTTAGAATTTGGTCTACTCTTTTTAGATGAAGGAATTTCGAATGGATAATACAAGTCTCGCTTAATCCTCAGAGGATTGGAACCATGGTATGGGAATCAATGCCAAAAATTTTTGGTGCCTCATAGGTCCGTGCACGATTTGAGCAATGTGGTTAGCGAGAAATGAAGCTATATTCAAAGAAAATTTCACGTGTTTGACATCGATAATTCGAAATATTAAAATGAAAGTGTTTCTTTCGGCATCCACTTGAGCATTTGGTATCATAAGCCCCCCCCGGTTAACCTTTAACATGCGAGCGTTATTGCTCGTTAGCCACACCACAACCCACGTTAACGTGGCATTAAAGTTTCCAAGTTATGAAACTAACGTGCGTTAAGGGACGAAAAACATTAAAAAAAATCACTTTACACCCCCGTAACGGCTAGTAGCCGTTGGGGTTTAAATAAATTTCATTTTACACCCCTCTAACGGCTCTTTTTAATTAAAAAAAATCAAAAACATTTTTTTACCACTATAAATACCCAACTAAAACACCATATTTTTTCACACTTCCATAATTCAAATTCAAGTTTATATACTTCCTCTCACACTTCCATAATTCAAATTCAAGTTCATTCAAAATGGATCCGAATCAAATTGATGAATTACCTCAGGCCCTCAGCAATGGTCAGACGTTGATGACGAAACTGACTTGGAATTTATGGCGGCCGCGTACGAGTATCAGCAACAGTTGAAACAAGAAGCATCTCAACCTCGCGTAACTCGTACCCATATATATCGTGAACGTGAGATTGCAGAAGAACGTCTGCATAACGACTATTACGTTCAAGGTTGTAAGTATTCAAACCGGAATTTTCGTAGAAGATTTCGTATGCGCCGGAAACTATTTCTGCAAATAGTTGAAGGTATTGAATCTTATACTTCCGAAAATATTCCATATCATTTTAATTTCTTTAGGCAATCACCCGATGCTACGGGTTGAATGAGTTTAAGTGTTCTAATGAAGTTGATGAGTGTCTAAATACTCATCATTTTTATACTGTCTAGACTACAAAAACATCTGAAAACGCTCAGAAACACATCAAAATGATCAAAATATCACAAATTAGTGTTTTATGTGTTTTAAATGCAAAAATATCAAAATCAGATGAAAAATGTATCAAGTTTGTAAAATTGGCAGTTTTAGTCCCCCAAGTTTTGAAAGTGGTCAAATCTAGTCCCTGGAATTCAAAAATGTGGAAATTTATCATTCAAGGTCCCTGAAGTATTCTAAGTTGTTTAAAATGATCCTTGAATGAATTTTTGGTCAATTGGCAAGAAAGGTCCTCAAACTTTGGAAATTTACAAATTTAGTCCTTGGACCTTTGAAAATGGATTTTATGCAAAAAGGGCTCTTGTATTATCAATGTATGGCAAAATTGGTCCTTGTGAGAAGTTTGGAAATGATCACTTTCAGTCCTTGAAGTTTGGCAAATTTGCAAAATTGGTCCTTGTTTATTACTTAAACCAAACGGATCAACATATATCTAAGGCCCAAATCCAATCCAAATACAAGCCCAAACCCAACTGCCTTTGACCCTTGAACCTTGACCCTTGAGCCAGGTCACAACTCATTTTGGCCCTGCCACAAACCAATTTGACCCCTTTGTTATTAATACCACTCGGTCAACAAGTCAAACCCAAGAGATACGCGCCCAAAACCAGGGGCACTGTAGCACCCTCTCCCAAGCCTGATATCTCCAAAACCAGTCATGGTTTCCTCCTTGCTTTTTCCCCCTCCACCTCCTCTAAACTCCAAATAATCATAATTATCTCAAACAAAACCCATTAATGGTTTAAACCTGCTCAAAGAAATAATTGGCGCCAAAATGCAAGGTGGACGGTTCTGATTAATTTCAGTGATCCAAGGGCTCAAATGTGGTGGGAAACAATCAGAGACACGTGGGGATGATGAAAAGTCTATAAAGAGAGAGAGAGATGCATTGTATAAAAATAATCTAGTGTAATTTAAGTTTTATTGTCGTTTTTAAGCATTTTCAAGTTTAAGTGTATGTTTTTATCTTCAAACTCTGTATTTTAAGTTTTCATGCTATAATAAAGCTTCTGTGAATCATCAATTTCAGTTACAAGTTCTATTCAAGTTTATGCAATTTCTCATGTTTATGCAAAATTTCATTAATGATCAAATGTTGTTTTCAGTTGTTTGTATGGATTAGAATAGGTCACTTAAGCTCCTAGAAAGCTCATTGAAGCTTTTAGTTATCTTAAAAATCAGTTTAGACTCAAAAATCAAAAATCATCAAAAATACCAATTAAATACTTGAAAAATAAAAAAGGGTTCCATGGAAGTGTTCACAGCTGGAGCAGGGTATATAGTGGATGGCCTTGGGTTAGTAGCTTATTGGTAAGCTTATAGGGGTGCTCATTGATCTTGGTTCTCAGTTTTAAGCATTGGAAGCATTTGTAAGCTTTTTGATAAATTTGGCATTTTACTATTGTAGTGGTTTATTAGCAAATATTTCTGTTTCTGTGTGTTTATTAGTCATAATTAAGTTTATCTAAGCTTTTAAATTAGTAGCTTGTTCTTGCAAATTTGTATTTTATAAAAATTCCATTTTGACAGTTAAAATTGTATTTTGGTCATTTTTAAGTTTTATGTTGTAAAGGTGGTTGTTTAAAGCTTTATAAGTCTTAACAAGTGATTATAAAAGATTTGGAATCAAGTTCATGTTTTAAATCTATGAGTTGCTTTGAAAAATCATCAAATCAGTTTCAATAAGGGTGTTTGGATTTGCTAGTTCAAACTGTGATATAGTGTGTTTGAGTTATTGTTTGTACTTGCTCTGTGTTACTTTAGTGTCTATAAACTCAATTTAGTCAAGAAAACTAGTCCTTGATAGCAGAAAGTCAAAAATCACTTTGGATCTTATCTGTGCAGTCACTGTTGGCAGTTCATGATCTATGATCATCATTTTGTGTTAGAAAGTTGATAAACTTGCTATAATCAGTCTTAACACACCTTAACATAACATCATCAGTGCTTAAAATCAGATCAAAAGTCACTTTGGTCAACTTTTTGGTTTTTCTCAAAAAGTCAAAATCTCAATAGGTCGTTTTTGAATAAACTTTGGAATTTCACTAGGGGTTTAATATTAAGATTCAGCTTATAATCTCTTGGGGTATTAAAGTTTGGTTGGTGAAGAAAAATACAAAAATGATAATTCTTGGTTTCTAAGTCTTTTAAGTGCTTATTCAACAGCTTTTCTTGGGGTACTTGTCTGCATATCTGTCCTGTGCACAGAATTTGTGCTCATTTTGATAAGCTTGCAGTGAGCTTGTTAGTGCTTCAAATCTTGTGTTCTCTAGTTCTTTGGAAAGCCAACCTGGTCCTCTTGAATTATCAAGTCTCAGTTTTCACTTTGGAGCTTGTTTACTAGGGCTGCAACAAGCTTAAAGCTTGTCCCATTTCTGTGCAAGTATCAAAAGTGCTTATTGGCTTATTTGAGCTTTTCAGTTGGATTGTTTGTGTCTTTTAGTTTCAAGATAGTTGATCTAGCTTATTTTCACCTTAATCTAGCTTCTGTTTCAAGTAATGAGCTTGTTTGAGCTTATTTCCACCTAATAAGCTAGTTTAGCCCACTGTTGGACTCATAAGCCATCAAAACAGCTTATTGGTGGTTTGTAAATTTTTAGTCTTTATTAAAGTTTCATATAATATCAGTAGTAAAGTAGTTTTCAATAAGAAAATCCAGAAAAAGTATAAATAAAAATCAGTGATAGTGTTTATTTAAGGTTTTCTAGCTTTTTGATTTTTCTTTTCAACTTTTTAATAAGCAAATCTTGTTTTTCTCTTTTTCTTAGGTTTCTGTCATCATATAGGATTTTTAGAAAAAGTTTTAGATTTTTCTCTACCTTTTAGTATTTATTATAATTTTAAATAGTTAAAAATAGTAATTAATTAGTAATAAATAATTAAAAAGCATAAAAAATATATTTTCAGTCTTAAAATTAGTTTTATAGTATTGTAGATTTTTCAGAATCATAAGTTTATTTTTCTAGCCTTACTTTGTATTTTCTTCTAATTTAGAGTATTTATTAAATAGTTAAAATAGTTTTTAATTAATAATAATTAATTAAATAGTGTTAAAAATAATTTTCTTTTTCTAATAATTTTCTTTTATTTTTAGGATTCCAAAAATGTTATTTTCATCTTTTTAGGTCTTTTATTTCTTAGTTTTCACTTTTTATTTTGTGCGTATACGTAGTTTTTAAACTTACGTTTACGTTTCTTTCTTCTGATTGTTGTGCTTTCCAAATCTGTACTCCATTCTATTCCAATCAATCAGTAGTGTTATAATTCTAATCAAAACCTTTACAGATCACTATCCTTAGTGATCATTCCATTATCTCGAATCAGTTTACACACCATTGAGTCTCCTTGGGACTAAACGACCGGAAATTCACTGTATTCTCCTGGACTTCATTGTATTTGTGTCGAACTGTTTTAAGTCATTACGGCTGGTCATTCACAAGTGGCCAGTTTGTGTGATTAGACTTGACCTGTTTGCGCAGATCAAATTTTTGCGCCACGCGGGAGGCTTTAGCGTGTGTTTAGCCATTGTCAGATCCATTGTTGCACATACCCATCATTTGTAAAAAGTTTTTTGTAAAGTCATAAGAAAATCAAAAAGTCATTAACACTTTTCCTAAAGTGTTAAAACTCCAAAAAAAATATAAAACAACAAAACAATCGGAACGTTTTCTATTTTGTATTCTCTTTAAGGTGATTCTTGAAGAGATACGATTTGGTTAAACGGGACGATAACAAAAATATTGTCCAAAAGTTTTTGAACCCATCTGCACAAATCATTACCTACGTCTTTTCAGTGGTACTTAAAATATACATAAAAATCAACCACCGCAAATCAAGGCAGTGCACTACCTAACTGGGGGTGCGACCATTAATAAGTTCCCGAACATCAGATTTAAAACTTGCCTTTGTGTCACTTGTGATTTGGTGTACCTTTTTCAAAGAAGCCATTTCATTTGTGATTATTGGTTAAGTTCACTTGTGTTTTGCCTCATTTGTTTTGAAAATTGATTTTTATACTTAGTGCATGCGCACTCGTTCTTCCAGTTCTACAAGTCCACTTTCTGAACTTGGAAACATTCCTCGAAGACGTAGAGGACGTTCAGCTCCTTCAGCCGTGATCGAGGACGTCTACCACCACCACCTCCTGTCGAAATGGCAGAAGACAAACCCATGAATGAGCTTCTCCAAGCACCCATCGAGGGTTACGGATATGCCATTGTTGTTCCGAACATCGTGGCGACACTTTCGAGCTCAAAACCGGGTTGCTCAATCTAGTAACCCAAAGCCAATTCTATGGTTTTGAGCGGGATGATCCTCATGCGCACATTCGATGGTTTAACAAGATAGCATCTACCATCAAGTACAAGAATGTCCCACACGAAGCTATCAAGCTTCTTCTGTTCCCATTTCTCTAGAGGGACAAGCCCGGAATTGGCTTGAGAAACAACCCCCTCGTTCTATAGAGACATGGGAAGATCTAGTCACCAAGTTCGTTAACGAGTTCTATCCTCCATCCGAACCACAAGTCTTAAGAATGAGATAATGAAATTTTCTCAGAGATTTGATGAATCATTCGGGGAGGCATGGGATCGTTACAAAGAGTTGCTTCGCAAGTGTCCGCATCACGGTTTTACCGAGTTAATGCAAATGGATACTTTCTACAATGGTCTCAATCAGACCAATCAAGACTCTTTGAATGCCTCCGCAGGAGGTAATTTCCTGAGCAAGACCACCAAAGAGGCCTTGCAGATCATTGAGAACAAATCTCAGTCCGTCCCTTCGAGCTAAGACATATCGTCTAATCTTGTGGACCTTCTTCTTCTTCATCTCCCGTGAGTACATCTAGCACCGATGCTAAGATTGATAAACTCACAGACATTGTTCATGCTTTGGTTCTTGCTAACCGAAGAAAGTCTCCTTCACTCACCACCAACACATCTTTGAAGTGAAGAAAGTTGAGAGTTGTGTCACTTGTGGTGGTCCTCACGCTTATTACAATTGTACTGCCACCGATGGTAGTCCTTTTGAAGCAAATGCTTTAGCCGGTAGTTCACAGCAAGGAGGTAATCAATACCGTCCTCAAAATGAACCACACTACAGTGCTAACACTAATCGGCACCACCGGTTTTAACCAAAATCATAACATGCAAAACCGGAATCGAACCAACCAAGAATGAACCAAGGTTATCAAAACCAAGGTAATTTCTATCCTGGACCCAATCAAGGTTTCCAACATCAAGGAAACCTTAATCATAACAATTTCAATCGAGGGAATCGGTTCAGGGAATGTGAATCCTAATCAAGGGAATTTTGGCTATAATCAAAACATACGGCCTCAATTTGTCCCTCCAGCTCCTCCCGTCATTACTCCTCCAGGACCATCATCTGATGAGTTACTGAAGCAGTTCATGAAATCCCAAGATGAAATGAACCGGTTGTTGGTCAGTCAGATTGCGATCGAAGAAGTCTTTAAATGATCGACCCTCAGGCTCAGGTACTTTACCGAGCAACACGATCGCTAACCCGAGGGCGATGCCAAGCGCTATCACAACCCGAAGTGGTGTTTCATACACTGGACCTGCTGTTCCTACTACCTCTTCTTCTTCGTCTCTCCCAAAGGTAGTGGACAGTGAACCTCCGACACACAATGGACCTACGACTCCAATGCCTCCTCCACCTGTGGCAATGAGTCAAGTTACCAAGGAAACAACGGACAAGGTGCATTATTCTAGCCCACGGCATAAAGACACGTCCTACCTTCGGTAGTCCAACCTCAAGTGGTCCAGAAACCCCAGTCAAATCAAGGAGTTGTTTTTGAACCTCCTGTAGCTCCTGTTGAGAAACAGAAATCCAAATCATCTATTCCTTACCCATCAAGAATGCATGATGAGAAGCTTAAAGACAAAAACAAAGAGCAAATGGAAAAATTTTTCCAAATTTTCAATGAATTGCACTTTGATATAAGCTTCGTTGATGCTCTCGTTCTCATGCCCAAATTTGCATCTACTCTCAAAGGGTTACTAAGCAACAAAGATAAGTTATCCGAAATGGCTAAAACCCCTCTCAATGAGCAATGCTCAGCGGTCCTTCTTAAAAAGCTTCCCGAAAATCTTGAAGACCCTGGCAAGTTTTAATCCCATGTGATTTCTTGGGGATGGTTCAATGCTCCGCCTTGGCCGATCTTGGCGCTAGCATTAACCTCATGCCACTCTCAGTGTGGAAGAAACTTTCTCTTCCTGAACTTACTCCTACTTGTATGACTCTCGAGCTAGCGGACTGTACCATAACTCGTCCACTTGGAATAGCCGAGGATGTCGTGGTTAAAGTAGGGAAGTTTCATTTTCCCACTGACTTTGTTGTAGTAAACTTTGATGCAGATCCTAGAGTTCCCCTTATCTTAGGGAGAGCTTTCTTGAGAACGAGCCGTGCTCTAATCGATGTATTTGCTGAAGAGTTGACTCTACGGGTTGATAACGAAGAACTCACGTTGAATATCAAACAGAACTCCAAACCTCTGAACAAACATAGTGTTGCCACAATCGATCAAAAATCCAAAAGAATCGATGCAACACTCTCTAATTTCACGGTTAAGAGTGTTCACCAAAAAGCGTCTGAGTGAAAGCTATGAAAATCAAACCTGGTTCAAGCAAATGGTTTGAATGTTGTACCAAAGATGTCAGGAGTATTCTTGATGATGATGATCTTGATTCGGAGATTTCATCAGAAGTGGTGAAAACTGCTAGCTCTAAGAGCACACCACTTGTCCCAACTCCGGAATCAGTTTGTCGTATTGAGCTTGTTAACTCTGTGGATGAAGTTGAATTCTCTTCAAAGGATCCAATCATATTTGAAAATCAACCTATCATAGCCAATTCTAATCCTTCTATCACTCCTTTTGAGGGAAGTGACTCAATCTTGGAAGAGATTGATGCATACTTGGCTAGTGATTCTGTTCCTTGGGAGATTGATCACGCTCCAATTGATATCGAATGGGACATTCTTCTCATTGAGAAGTTGCTTCATGGAGATCCTTCATCCATTTCATATCCCGATCTGTTGTTTCGACTTTTCCATTCCTTCCCTCAATCCGGATGAGGAAGATGATAATTTTTGGAAAGAAGTCGATGCTTTTCTAAGTGATGAATCAATCCCAACAGGAGTTGATGATAATTACTTTGATTCAGAAGGGGACATCCTTTTTCTTAACAGTTTATTAAACGAAGAATCGTCCCCAATCCTCCCTTCCGGAAACTCCTTTGATAATCACCATACAAGCTTAAAGTTTAAGCTTAAAACGCTAAAATGGTGATTTGTTTCTTTCTAATGAAGAATGGACATGCATTGTTATGCACATATTTATTCCATTCTTCACTAATGGTATGGTTGCCCTTTCCTTTTCTCTTCGGAATGAGGACACCATTTTGACCCCGATATTATCCTTTATAGTTGCTACTATTAAAATACCGGTTATATCTCGTCGAGTGGAACTTCGATGTTCATGTGTTTATTAACATTGTGAATGAAAGTCCGATTGAGATTGGTTGTCCACGTAACTTTCCCCATGAACCAATGAATGCGGGGATCGAGTCAAGCTAGTGACTCGGTAATCAAAAACATTAGCATGCACCATATGGGTTTTCACCCATAATTCGTCTTCTTATCCCTTTCTACCACCCTAGTGTGGGGAGTTTCCCCCACCTGTTGTATATTCTCATTCTTTCTAAAAAAAAAAATCCTTTCTAAATAATGGCCGTAATATTTCCCTTTTACGTTCTTTGTTTCGGCATAACCGCGGTACTTTGAATATTGAGGGCAATATTCATTTCTAAGTGTGGGGGGGATTCTCACGAATTTTATCACGTAATTATACCGCCTAATTCCCCCGTTTTTGGCCAAAAATTTTTTTGGAGCAAGTGTTTTACACTTTCTCATTTGGTTATCAGTCCACCATGTCTAATAAACATAAGGATTGGCTAATCCAGGAGCAAACGGCTCTTGGTAAAGATTTCTCAAATCCGTTTACGGCTTGCAATTTGCCCAAAATTGTATGGTGTTCAGCCCACCATATCTTTAATTAGTGAAGAGTTGGCTAGCCCGCAAGTTTATGGCTTGTGGTAAAGGCCGTGGAAAATCCATAATTGGTAATCAGCTCACCAAAGATAATATTGATAATTTATCTTAGAGTTGGCTAGTCCGAAAGTACGGCTTACGGTAAAGACAAATCAAATCCGTTCTGACTTATGATTTGCTCAAAATCATTTGGTTATCAGTGTACCAAGGTTCTTACTTGAACTGAAACATTTGGCTACTTCAGAAGTGATGGCTTTTGGTAAAGAGTTTTTAAAATCCATTAAAGCTTCAAAACATTGCTAGGGACTAGCAATATCTTAGTGTGGGGGATTGATGAGTGTCTAAATACTCATCATTTTTATACTGTCTAGACTACAAAAACATCTGAAAACGCTCAGAAACACATCAAAATGATCAAAATATCACAAATTAGTGTTTTATGTGTTTTAAATGCAAAAATATCAAAATCAGATGAAAAATGTATCAAGTTTGTAAAATTGGCAGTTTTAGTCCCCCAAGTTTTGAAAGTGGTCAAATCTAGTCCCTGGAATTCAAAATGTGGAAATTTATCATTCAAGGTCCCTGAAGTATTCTAAGTTGTTTAAAATGATCCTTGAATGAATTTTTGGTCAATTGGCAAGAAAGGTCCTCAAACTTTGGAAATTTACAAATTTAGTCCTTGGACCTTTGAAAATGGATTTTATGCAAAAAGGGCTCTTGTATTATCAATGTATGGCAAAATTGGTCCTTGTGAGAAGTTTGGAAATGATCACTTTCAGTCCTTGAAGTTTGGCAAATTTGCAAAATTGGTCCTTGTTTATTACTTAAACCAAACGGATCAACATATATCTAAGGCCCAAATCCAATCCAAATACAAGCCCAAACCCAACCGCCTTTGACCTTGAACCTTGACCCTTGAGCCAGTCACAACTCATTTTGGCCCCCGCCACAAACCAATTTGACCCCTTTGTTATTAATACCACTCTCAACAAGTCAAACCCAAGAGATCTGGCGCCAAAACCAGGGCACTGTAGCACCCTCTCCCAAGCCTGATATCTCCAAAACCAGTCATGGTTTCCTCCTTGCTTTTTCCCCCTCCTTGCTTTTTCCCCCTCCACCTCCTCTAAACTCCAAATAATCTTAATTATCTCAAACAAAACCCATTAATGGTTTAAACACCTCAAAGAAATAATTGGCGCCAAAATGCAAGGTGGACGGTTCTGATTAATTTCAGTGATCCAAGGGCTCAAATGTGGTGGGAAACAATCGAGACACGTGGGATGATGAAAAGTCTATAAAGAGAGAAAGAGATGCATTGGAAAAAATACATATCTAGTGTAATTTAAGTTTTATTGTCGTTTTTAAGCATTTTCAAGTTTAAGTGTATGTTTTTATCTTCAAACTCTGTATTTTAAGTTTTCATGCTATAATAAAGCTTCATGAATCATCAATTTCGAGTTACAAGTTCTATTCAAGTTTATGCAATTTCTCATGTTTATGCAAAATTTCATTAATGATCAAATGTTGTTTTCAGTTGTTTGTATGGATTAGAATAGGTCACTTAAGCTCCTAGAAAGCTCATTGAAGCTTTTAGTTATCTTAAAAATCAGTTTAGACTCAAAAATCAAAAATCATCAAAAATACCAATTAAATACTTGAAAAATAAAAAAGGGTTCCATGGAAGTGTTCACAGCTGGAGCAGGGTATATAGTGGATGGCCTTGGGTTAGTAGCTTATTGGTAAGCTTATAGGGGTGCTCATTGATCTTGGTTCTCAGTTTTAAGCATTGGAAGCATTTGTAAGCTTTTTGATAAATTTGGCATTTTACTATTGTAGTGGTTTATTAGCAAATATTTCTGTTTCTGTGTGTTTATTAGTCATAATTAAGTTTATCTAAGCTTTTAAATTAGTAGCTTGTTCTTGCAAATTTGTATTTTATAAAAATTCCATTTTGACAGTTAAAATTGTATTTTGGTCATTTTTAAGTTTTATGTTGTAAGGGTGGTTGTTTAAAGCTTTATAAGTCTTAACAAGTGATTATAAAAGATTTGGAATCAAGTTCATGTTTTAAATCTATGAGTTGCTTTGAAAAATCATCAAATCAGTTTCAATAAGGGTGTTTGGATTTGCTAGTTCAAACTGTGATATAGTGTGTTTGAGTTATTGTTTGTACTTGCTCTGTGTTACTTTAGTGTCTATAAACTCAATTTAGTCAAGAAAACTAGTCCTTGATAGCAGAAAGTCAAAGATCACTTTGGATCTTATCGTGATCCGTTGGCGTTCATGATCTATGATCATCATTTTGTGTTAGAAAGTTGATAAACTTGCTATAATCAGTCTTAACACACCTTAACATAACATCATCAGTGCTTAAAATCAGATCAAAAGTCACTTTGGTCAACTTTTTGGTTTTTCTCAAAAGTCAAAATCTCAATAGGTCGTTTTAAATAAACTTTGGAATTTCACTAAGGGTTTAATATTAAGATTCAGCTTATAATCTCTTGGGGTATTAAAGTTTGGTTGGTGAAGAAAAATACAAAAATGATAGTTCTTGGTTTCTAAGTCTTTTAAGTGCTTATTCAACAGCTTTTCTTGGGGTACTTGTCTGCATATCTGTCATGTGCACAGAATTTGTGCTCATTTTGATAAGCTTGCAGTGAGCTTATTAGTGCTTCAAATCTCTTGTTCTCTGGTTCTTTGGAAAGCCAACCTGGTCCTCTTGAATTATCAAGTCTCAGTTTTCACTTTGGAGCTTGTTTACTAGGGCTGCAACAAGCTTAAAGCTTGTCCCATTTCTGTGCAAGTATCAATAGTGCTTATTGGCTTATTTGAGCTTTTCAGTTGGATTGTTTGTGTCTTTTAGTTTCAAGATAGTTGATCTAGCTTATTTTCACCTTAATCTAGCTTCTGTTTCAAGTAATGAGCTTGTTTGAGCTTATTTCCACCTAATAAGCTAGTTTAGCCCACTGTTGGACTCATAAGCCATCAAAACAACTTATTGGTGGTTTGTAAATTTTTTGTCTTTATTAAAGTTTCATATAATCAGTAGTAAAGTAGTTTTCAAAAAGAAAATCCAGAAAAAGTCCAAATAAAAATCAGTGATAGTGTTTATTTAAGGTTTTCTAGCTTTTTGATTTTTCTTTTCATCTTTTTAATAAGCAAATCTTGTTTTTCTCTTTTTCTTAGGTTTCTGTCATCATATAGGATTTTTAGAAAAAGTTTCAGATTTTTCTCTACCTTTTTAGTATTTATTATAATTTTAAATAGTTAAAAATAGTAATTAATTAGTAATAAATAATTAAAAAGCATAAAAAATATATTTTCAGTCTTAAAATTAGTTTTATAGTATTGTAGATTTTTCAGAATCATAAGTTTATTTTTCTAGCCTTACTTTGTATTTTCTTCTAATTTAGAGTATTTATTAAATAGTTAAAATAGTTTTTAATTAATAATAATTAATTAAATAGTGTTAAAAATAATTTTCTTTTTCTAATAATTTTCTTTTATTTTTAGGATTCCAAAAATGTTATTTTCATCTTTTTAGGTCTTTTATTTCTTAGTTTTCACTTTTTATTTTGTGCGATATCGTAGTTTTTAAACTTACGTTTACGTTTCTTTCTTCTGATTGTTGTGCTTTCCAAATCTGTACTCCATTCTATTCCAATCAATCAGTAGTGTTATAATTCTAATCAAAACCTTTACAGATCACTATCCTTAGTGATCATTCCATTATCTGAATCAGTTTGACACACCATTGAGTCTCCTTGGGACTAAACGACCGGGAATTCACCGTATTCTCCGGACTTCATTGTATTTGTGTTGAACTGTTTAAGTCTGTTACGGCTGGTCATTCACAAGTGGCCAGTTTGTGTGATTAGACTTGACTGTTTAGCGCAGATCAGAAGTGTACGTCTGCCATACGCCAATTGGCGTACGACACCACACCCAATGCATTTGATGAATACTTGCAAATGGGTGAGCGCACTTTGCGTGATTGTCTTGATAATTTTAACAAATGCATTATTGATTTATTTATGCCGGAGTATTTAAGAAAACCAACTTGGGCCGACATTCAAAATATTTATCAACGACATGAAGAGTGTCATGTTTTTCGAGAATGCTTGGTAGCATTGATTGTATGCACTGGGAATGGAAAAATTGTCCGGTGGCTTTGCAAGGGCAATTTGGTAGGGTTGATAAAAAGTACCGAACAATTATGCTTGAAGCTGTTGCTTCTCAAGATTTATGGATTTCACATGCATTTTTTGGGATGGAGGGGGCGAATAACGATATTAATGTTTTAGACCACTCTCCGTTATTCAGCGACATTCTTTCTGACGATGCCCCAAGAGCCACTTATATGGTCAATGGAACTAGGTATGAACAGGGGTATTACTTGGCTGACGAAATTTACCCACAGTGGGCAACTTTCGTCAAATCCTTCTCGTCAACGACTGACGAAAAACATACTTACTTTAAAAGGAAACAAGAAAGTGCCCGAAAGGATATTGAATGTGCTTTTGGTGTGCTTCAAGGATGTTGGGGTACAATACAACAACTGGCACGTCAAATGGAAATTGTCAGGATACGTAGAATCATGTATTCTTGCATTATTTTGCATAACATGATTATAAAAGATAAAAAATTTGCATTACGTGACTATAACGAAGTGTGGGTGGATCCGTCAGCACGTTTGAGGCAACGAAGATGGATCGAAATATGTGATACTCACCGTCGTAAGGCAAAAGAAATACGCGACCGAGAAACGCATACCCAACTCCAAATGGACCTTATGGAGCATGTTTGGCAGAACAATCTTGAACGACGACAACAACAACAACAACAACAGAGCGACGATGATGAATAAGTCTTTGCTATGTTTCATTATTTTTTTTTGTCGTTGTAATTTTTTTTAGTTATTTTGTATTTTGTATGGTAATATGTTTTCAAATTAATGATATGTTTTTTAATAAATGAAGTGTTTGTTTTAGTTTAGGGGTTGAATTTGAAAATATGTGAGTTAAGGTTTAACCTTGGGATGTTATGATAGTAGGTGTTTTTTGGGTGAGTTAAAGTGAAAAGTTAAAGCTGATTTGACGCTGACGTGGCAAGAGATTAAACTTTCACTTATGTTATGATACGAACTGCTCTTATGGAATGTGTTTTGCTCATCATTTTCACATTTGAGAAAGTCAACATTGATATCTCTTATGATATTCATAGTCATATATTAGTCTTGGTTTTTGCTTGTATTAGTTGCATTGTATTATCTCTTAGTGCATTTCAACAAATGATTATTTATATAATTTTAGTATATATTTCGCTAAAAAAAGGAAAAAGAAGTAAATTTGAGCTAACATTAAATAACTCTTACATATATTGTAGATCAATCAAACATTTTTTAGCTTCATATACAACACGTAGTCATCATTTCTTTAGAGACAAACAAGATGGAAAATTAGTCACCATGTGATTGTGGCCTGTAGTGTTTTTATATGAATGAGGAAAAAACATAAAGAGGGTGAAAGAAAGATGGTTAACACGATTAGTAGTATTAAATTATGGGAATTGATATTTACACGAAAGCTTTTACTACATCCACAAAAATATTATCTGATTTTACATATATGTCCTCCCATCCTTTTTCAGCCTTAACCATATTGTTAATGCTATCTTTTTCTTTCCACAGTGCTACTACTCCTGCTTGTCTTCCAAATGACACCATCACTTAGGCTGGACACAGTGGTGACTCTGGTCATCACCTGCAATATCAGATTTCTCTCTTCGGAGATCAGACATGATCAAGTTGCCACAGTCGATGACCGAGCTTTTTTTTTTCTTTTTTAACTAAATATCAAACGATTAGAATTTTTTGAAATTGTAGTGTGTATACAATCGGTTAAAAATTAGACCGATAGTTTTTTTTTGGTTGCTCGACCGACATTTGACCAAATCCCCACATTGGGGTTGACCGATTTCAATATCGGTCGTCACTTCTTCTTGACCGGTTATATCCATCCCACTGTGGATAGCCTTACGTCCTCACCTTTTGACCACCAGAATCATCTCCACACAAATTAGGAGAACCACTCCACACTAGATTAGTACCAATATGCTACTACTACACACAAATCGTATACCATCTTCACAAATCACAAGTCGCCGATTCGAATCTCATAGTGGTACTAATCTTTAAATTAGATCTGTTACCAGAGAATGAGAAAAGGGAATTAAACGATAAGACGAGCGGAATTGTAACGAAATCATAGAGCGGGTAACTTAGCAGCGGATTTGTGCTCTCTTAATACAATTATAAGAGCGATATCAACAGAGTTTAATCTCGATGGTTCACACTTTTATATGGAGTTTTTGCTTCGATGATCAACAAATATTTTTACGCAACTGTACATATATGTATACTAGTTCCTTTTGCTACCGGGAAAATATCATTATTGGGTGCGACGGTGGTGATTCTACATCCACGAGATTTATCAGTGACAGGATTGTTTTTGTTATCTAAAGTGGCGCACTTGTACAGTTGTACTATTGAAATACTTAAGAGCAAGGTTTTCAAGATCGGGATCTTATCCATGATCGTTTTCGTCTTTGCAAGATCGTGATCGTAAGATCGGATCAGTATCTTAAGATTCATACTCTAATGTTATTTCTTAATATTTTTTGTAATATCATACAAATTTACAAATTATTATATATTATAAACACAAAATACTATGAATATTTCATAGAAATGTTGTCTTAAATTATGATTATGAAATGTTAAAAAGAGTAACATGTTGTTTTTTGATTTCTATAAAAAATAACTCATAAATTTATAGTTTTTTAGTTTGTAATCCGAGAAAAGTAAGATCGGATCGGATTAGATCTTAAGATCGTATGGTAAAGATCGGGATCCTATAAGATCTTAAGCTTGCAAATATCCTATGTAGGATCCAGATCGTTTTTGCTTTGCAGTATCGTAAAATCATAAGATCAGGATCGGGATCCTAACAAGTATGCTTAAGAGGACTAGTCTTGATGTAATGGTTATCTATAACTTGAGAGTAGGGGTGAGCATCGGTCTCGGACCGGACCGGACCGACCAAGACCGAGACCGAATTAGTCCAAAAGCCGATACCGAGGTCCGGACCGTATGTGGTATGTCCGGTCTAACAATGCAAAATAGTCGGTTTGTGGTTCGGATCGGACCGTACCAGACCGGACCGATCAAGACCAAGACCGAATTATTCCAAAAGCCGAGACCGAGGACCGGATCGTATGTGGTCGATCCGGTCTGGTCTCAGTCAGTCCGTTGGTCCATCCGGTCTAACAAGGAAAAATAGTCGGTTTGTGGTCCAGATCGGACCGGATTGATCAAGACCAAGACCGAATTAGCCTAAAAGCCGAGACCGAAGACCGGACCAAATGTGATCGGTCCGGTCCGGTCCGGTCTCGTTCGGTCCGGTCCGTTCGGGTGGTTTGCTCAGCCCTACTTGAGAGTCCAACTGAATTTAGGTGTTCAACATAATATATCGACGGTGGATCACCGGTATTTGGGACGTTTATAGACCGGAAAAACTAGGTAGAAGCTAAAAGGGGTGGGAGGGCATAAAAGTAAAACCATATAAAAATTAGAGTAAACTACACCATTCGTCCTTGTGGTTTGCGTTGACCGACAAGTTTCGTCATTTGACCGAAAAAAATGCACCGTCCATTCTTAAATGTGAAACGTTATGTACCATTGGCCCCTTCCTCTAACGGAGATGGCTAACTCTCGTTAAGTCATAACACATTAGGGTAAAATAGTCAATTCACCTTTAAATTTATCTCATCATCAACGTTTGACTACAACCTGCTTCTTGTCACCAATAATGTTTGACTACATCGTCTTCCACAAATGTAAACCATCATCTTCCCCAAAATAAACAAACACTTTTAATCCACAAACACTAGCCCACCATCCTCCATCCTCATTAAAATCTACTACACCTAGAGTGATTTACAAAAAGCCATAATTTACTCATTGTTTACCAAGCTTTCAGAAAAAAATCATCATAAATCTTTAACCAATAAAAAAACCGAATATAACAAAGCAACCAAGAACAAAGATCTTATCATAAAAAATCAAGACCCAAACTCGTTTCAAAGAAACACTAACTCGATCTTGAGTATAAAAACAAAACCGAAAAGAAAATTAAACAAGATCTCGGGTTATATTATTTTCAAGCATCTCACGAGCACACCATACCTACGACCCGAAACCATCACGCGGACACACCATTACCAGTTACCAACCATACCCACGACACAACCATCTCATGACCTCACCACATTCTCGACCTGAATCACCTCATAACCTTATATCTTCGCCATCTCACCATCTGAATACAACCTTAGATATCTCATGAACTCATCATCTCCTTAAAATAAACCATCTCAACAACCTCACCATCACGAATAACCACGACCAAAAATTGAAAGCTTGATGATAAAACACAAATACCATGACATATGGATCTCCGCCCCCACAATCTAAAGCTTTTCTAACTTACTAGAGAAGGCGGAATAACCGATCGATCGATCGCTTGCTTGTTTATTATGCGACATGATTAATGATAAAAGATAAGATAAAGGAGAAATAAGATATGTACTGAAAAGGGTGATGGAGGGAACCTCCGGACCGTCGGCCGAAGCCGATGGCCGGAGAAGGAGGCGGCGGTTTGGATTTTGTGTTTGAGTTTATAAAAACGAGGTTTTGGTGTTTATATATAATCTGAGAATGAGATGGGTTTTGATTTTGGGGGTTTTTGACGGTTTTCGGAGGTGATGGAAGGTGGTGGTGGTGGAGTGGTGTTGGGGTTTGTGAAGGAGGTGGGAATGGTGGATGGTGGTGGTGAATGAGCATGAGGAATTATTTTGATTGGTGGTGGAGTTCATTATTAAATGAGTAGTGTTATTTATGCCTAACAAAAAGACTTAAAGTTAGACCTAATCCATTCATTTTATGCCAAGTGTAATACACCTATTCTCTTTCATCATTTTTCACCAATCATTTTTTTAAATGCACCAATCAAATCTTTAGGTTTAAATTTAGGTTCATGTTTTAGGTATACTAATGGTATGCATACCAAAGTGAATGCAGCAGTTAAGTCAAGTATGCAAAGCAATGGAGTTCAACATGAAGCTCAAGATCAGTATGTCTCTCCACTTCACACAAGACACCAATGCTATCTAAAGAAGATGCAGTCCTACTAATTAATATAGTTTCAGTAGTATCTTGTATGTAGTAGTTCAGTTGTATTAGTGTTAGCATCAGTTTAGTTAGTAAGAAGCAATGTAACAGTAGAATGTAGAAGTATCATTAGAATGTAGAAGTAGTATAAATACTCTGTACTCAATTTCATTTCAATTAATTGAATCACTTTCATAATTCAGTTCAATTCCATTCTCTCTCAATTCTGCAATATGGTATCAGAGCAGACCTTAAAGGTCCTCTGTAACAACCACCACCAACTGTCATAACAAACCACCGTTTGACCACCCTAACTAACTCTTTGACCACCTCAACTGTTTTTCCCTCCAAAATATTTCACCATTAACAACCATCAAAATTCTTCAAAACATCATCAAAATTCATCAAATAACCATCAAAATTCATCAAAATCATCACTGAATTCATCTACATACATCATACACACAAATTCACCATCAAAATCTACCCAGAAACTACAAAAATGAAAGTAACAAACAATGATTCAAACACCACCACTGAAGACACGAATTCAGCTAATCACCCACTATTTCTTCACCAAAATGATCACCTAGGACTCATTCTCATCTCCAAAAAGCTCACTGGTTCTGATAATTACAGTTCATGGAGGAGATCCATGATGATTGCACTCAATGCTAAAAATAAACTGAAAATCATCACAAATGAGTACCAAGAACCTCACACAAATTCACCATTAAGAGCTCTATGGGAAAGAAACAACGATATGATCATATCTTGGATCTTGAACACAATCACTGATCAAATAAGCAACAATATGAGCTTTGTACACTCTACTTCAGCTTTATGGCTTGAACTACAGGAACACTACTCACAACTGGATGGACATAGGATTTATCAACTAACAAATGATATCACCCAGTTGAAACAAACAAACACCTCAGTTGAAGTTTACTATCACAAACTCAAAGGTCTCTAGGATGAAATTGATGCATTGGAAGCTCCTTACATGTGTACTTGCAACTGTATGTGTGAAAATGGAAGGTTGAATGGGGCAAGAGAAGGAAGAAAAAGGTTGTTACAGTTTCTAATGGGATTGGATGAGTACTTCTCCAATATCAAAGGTCAAATCCTTCTAATGCAGCCCTTACCAAATGCTACTAAAGCCTATGCCATGCTAAGACAAGAGGAGAAACAAAGAGAATGCAACAGTTCCAAGTACCTAACACCAAAAATCATGAGCACCTTCACCAATCCAAGATCCTTCCAAACCAACAACACTACAACAAACAACAAACCATCAAGAACTACTCCTAACTCAAACATCAAGAAAAGTACCTTTAAACCGGGGGTAATATGTGGTAATTGTCAAAAGGAAGATTACTATCAAAATGAATGCTATCAAATTGTGGGATATCCAGTGGGTCACCCTCTACATGGCAAGTTCAAACCAGGAAATGGGGCAAACAGAACCAACAATTACAAGCCAAGAACTGTCAATATGGTTGCAAGGCAAACAATGGGTCAAGATGGAAATTCAACAAGTGATGCAAGCACCAGTGGGACACAAAATGATGCAAAGAGTGTATGCTAAGATGGATGCCTTGCAAAACCAACTGAACCAAGTGATGTTAATGCTTCAAAATAATCAAGGTCCGTGTGATTCTAAACTTCTAGCTGCAGGAAGATATTTGTTTATAGCCTCTTGTGTTTCTTTATTTAAGGATGCTTGGGTAGTAGATAGTGGTGCCACTGACCACATTTGCATAGCCTTACACCTTATGTACAACATTATCAAGTGCACAATCCCAATCATAGTCTCACTACCCAATGGCCACATAATCACAGTCACTATAGTTGGTTATGTAAGAATTAAACCAAACCTCATCCTACACAATGTGCTCTACATTCCATCCTTTGCCTACAATTTGCTCTCAGTAAGTCAAATTTCCAAAACAGCTAATGTCTCCATCATTTTTAACCACTCCACATGTATTTTTCAGGGCAACAATCAGAAGATTGCCCATGGAATCGAATCTGATGGCCTCTACATCATCAAACCAGAAGATTACCAAACTCCTTCTCCTATCACCTCACCACAGTCATCTCACACTACTGCTCTATCTCATTCAAGAAATCTACATCTATGGCATGCTAGATTAAGACATCCTTCCACTCATGTAATAAAGCAAATAAAGCAACTTCCTATTTTTTATACTGATGTATCAAAACTACATTGTACTATATGTCCTATTGCAAAACAAACTGCCCTACCATTCTCTTCAAGTATCTCTCATGCTCATGCTATATTTGACTTAATTCATGCTGACACTTGGGGTCCCTACAGACACAATACACTCAACAATTGCAAATATTTTCTAACATTAGTTGATGATTGTTCAAGATACACATGGACTTTTCTAATGCCAACCAAACATCATGTCACCTCCACAATCAAAAACTTTCATCATCTTGTTTCAACACAGTTCAAAACAAAAATAAAAATGTTCAGAAGTGACAATGGCACAGAATTTGTTAACCATTCATTAACCACCTTCTTTGCCCAAATACACCTCAACAAAATGGCAGGGTTGAAAGAAAACATAAACACCTTTTGGAAATAGCCAGGTCTATTCACTTTGAAGCAAAATTTCCTATCCATCTGTGGGGATACAGTCTTATGGCAGCAACCTATTAAATCAACAAACTCCCATCTAAAGTCTTAAACATCAAATCACCACATGAAACCTTATACCACATACCCCCTGATCTCCAAAACCTCAAAGTTATAGGTTGTCAAGCTTATGCTTCTGTCCACACACCAGATAAATTTGAAAAGAGAGCCATTCCCTCCATTTTTCTAGGATATCCACAACACCAAAAAGGTTACTTACTCTTAGCACAAGACACCAAGAAGATATTTGTGAGCAGACATGTTACCTGTTATGAGCATATCTTCCCATTTCATACTCCTACACCATACACCAGTTCACAACCAGACATCACTCCTTCTACCAACATCTTCTATCCTACACCATCTTCTAACACTCCTTCATCACCTTCTCACATCCCTTCATCATTCTTTGCACCAGACAATACACCAACCCTTACCCCTCCTACTCCAACACCCACACCTACACCAACTCCATCACCTTCACCTTTAACCAACTCTTCTAATCTACACACTCCTACAACTCCTTCTATCTCACCCTCACCAACTCAGTCATCATACCAAGACACAGAACCAACACCATCACCCATTACAGAACCAACACCAACACCCATACCCACACCACCACCTATTACAGATCCAACCCCACCACCCATACCACTACTCATTACAGATCCAACTCCACCACCACCACCTCTTAGGAAATCCACCAGAACCAAAAACACACCCTTAAATCTCAAAGACTATCACCATTATAAACCATCCACCATCAACTCCTTTCACTCAAAACACCACACTTCTCATTTTCTCAACTACAGAAACATTCATAATCCTACCACTCTTCACTTCATTAACTCCATCCAACATAACACTGAACCAACCTCTTACACTCAAGCATCCAAGCATCCTAAGTGGATAGAGGCTATGAACAATGAAATTTCTGCTCTAGAGGCAAATGACACTTGGGAGGTCACCACACCCCAGCAGATAAACACACCATAGGCTACTAATGGGTGTTTAGAATCAAGTACCATGCTGATGGGTCTGTTGAAAAATACAAAGCCAGATTAGTAGCAAAGGGATTCAATGAACAGGAGGGCATAGACTATACTGAAACATTTGCTCCAGTTGCCAAGATGACAACTGTTAGAACCCTTCTTGCTATCTCTTCCATCAACAACTGGTTTGTAGAGCAACTGGACATGAACAATGCCTTTTTTCATGGGGATCTAGAGGAAGAAGTATACATGAATGTTCCTAGTGGCTACAAGAAATATCTTCCCCCAAATGCAGAAGAAATCTCTCTATGGTTTAAAACAAGCAAATAGACCGTGGTCTATCAAACTCACCACCTTTCTACTCTCTCTGGGATTTACTCAAAGACATGCTGACTCATCTCTCTTCACATACTATAAAGATTCAGACACATTGATTCTCCTCATATATGTTGATGATATTCTCTTAGCAGGCAACAATTCATCACTCAGATGTTAAAGCCCAACTACATCAGACCTTCAGCATAAAGGATCTTGGTCCCCTTCATTACTATCTTGGAATTGAAATTCTCAGAAACTCATCAGGCATTGTCATCACTCAAAGGAAATATGCATTGGACTTAATAACTTTTGCTAATCTGCACAATGACAAACCAGCAAAGACTCCCCTTGATCCAAGGATAAAGCTCACTCACACAGATGGTGAACCCCTCTCAGATCCTTCACACTATAGGACACTTGTGGGCAAACTCATCTACCTAACCATCACAAGACCAGACATAGCCTTTGCAGCTCAACTCCTTAGTCAATTCTCTCAGTAGCCACATACTTCTCACCTACAAGCTTTATACAGGGTCATCAAGTACATCAAGCTTGTCCAAGCCAAGGTTTATACTTCCCTAAACAAAATCCATTCACTCTCCATGCCTATTGTGACAGTGATTGGGCAACTTGTCCCCTATCCAAAAGATCCATCTCTGGTTTTGGCATATTTTTGGGCAATAGCTTGATATCATGGCATTCTAAAAAGCAACATGTTGTGTCTAGATCTTCTACTGAGGCAGAGTATAGAGCCCTAGCTGACTGTTCTTGTGACATTACTTGGCTATGCTCTTTACTCAAGGATTTAAAAGTCAACATTCCAACACCAGTTAGAATCCTATGTGATAACCTTTCAACCATTGCCTTAGTATCTAATCCAGTGCAACATGCAAGAACAAAGCACATAGAGATAGACTGCCACTTTGTGAGAGACAAAATTAAAGCAGGACAAATCTGTATCTCTTATGTTCCTACGAAAGCCCAAGCTGCTGACATTCTCACTAAAGCACTCACTACTTATCCATTTAATCAATGTCTGTCCAAGTTAGGCATGTGTGATCCCTACACATTGCCTACTTGGGGATAATGGTATGCATACCAAAGTGAATGCAGCAGTTAAGTCAAGTATGCAAAGCAATGGAGTTCAACATGAAGCTCAAGATCAGTATGTCTCTCCACTTCACACAAGACACCAAGGCTATCTAAAGAAGACGCAGTCTTACTAATTAATATAGTTTCAGTAGTATCTTGTATGTAGTAGTTCAGTTGTGTTAGTGCTAGCATCAGTTTAGTTTGTACTAGTAAGAAGCAATGTAACAGTAGAATGTAGAAGTATCAGTAGAATGTAGAAGCAATATAAATACTCTGTACTCAATTTCATTTCAATTAATTGAATCACTTTCATAATTCAGTTCAATTCCATTCTCTCTCAATTATGCAATATATACAAATCATTTTTCTTATTAAATATTACAAGTTTATTTAGTTGGTAGTGAGTAATAATGGTAAGAGGACTACTTTACCCTCATACAAAAATTTAAAAACACAAAAGTACCCTCAGTTGTGGTCACATAATGGAAGTTAGTGTGGCCCGTTAACGTAAAGGACCAACGATACATAACGTTTCACATTTAGGGACGGATGATGCATTTATTTCGATCAAATGACTAAACTCGTCGGTTAACGCAAACCACAAAAATGAACGGTGTAGTTTACTCTAAAAATTATGTGAATCTAGTAAAAGTATCCGTGTAAATATCACAGCCCTTCAATTATAGATCAAAATTGTGTATATGTTTATACATATTTATTTGTCTATATTATTCATGAGTTGAGATCAATATAGAACTCATATTTGTCATAGAACAAATGAACCAATCATAACCCTCCATTTTTTATCTAAATTAATACAAAATCATTTTCCACCTTTTTTTTTAAAACAACATATCTTACAAACGCTAAATCTTCAAAATATAAAAAATAAACTATCGTGTGAGAATTAAATTATCTTTCTATAGATATGCACTTTTACATATTTTCGACAATTTTTTTTTTTCAAAAATTCCGTCCGAAAAATCATATATGATTTTTACGAATCATATATGATTTTAAAATAAAATCATGTATGATTCGATTTTCTGAATCATATATGATTTTTACAATCATATATGATTCTCAAAAATCATATGTGATTCATAAAAATCGAATCATATATGATTTTCACAAATCATATATGATTTTTGTTGACCGAAATTTTGAAAAAAAAATTGTTAAAAATATATAGTAGTGCATATCTATAAAAAGATAATTTAATTCTACGTCCATGATAATTTTATCGTAACGATTAACGGTTTGCGAGATATTTAATTTTTTTAAAAAGGGTGAAAGTTTATCATAATAAAAAAATGAATGGCTATTATTGGTTGATTGGATCTATGGTAAATTTTTGTTCTATAGTGAACTTTTGCCTATTATTCATTAGACTTATTAATATCTATAGTCAGCCTTTATTTAGTTTAATAAATGCTGTTTCTTCAATTTCTCTATTGCATTAAATCGACTCATTCAATAGTCAACAACCGGTGGTCAGTACATACTAATATTTCCTATAGAGACAAACACGGTATTCTTTCTAATGTCTTTGCGATGGTGTCTCACAAAATCATACCAAATGGGCCATAACACAACATATCATATCTAGCTTATATATCCAGGATGTGACTATATATGACAAGTCTATTATATGTTAAAATGTTTATATTCTAAAATACCGTTATTGAACATGTTTATAGTAAGATCGATATTATCTTTAAGAAGCCACGAAAAAAACAATTAGAAATGAAAATTGGAACATTGCAGGCTCTATTATAGGAAAAGTAAAAAACACGATTTACACACTTTCATAATGTAAAGGTAAAGATAAGATTTTGCTTTGTTTGGCTGCCCAAAAAGTCGGATTCAGTCCAAACCATGTTTTTCATCAAATTCCCATTTGGCAAAAGTTCAATATAATCTCAAATTTACCATAAATCTAATTAATCAATAATAGTCATTCATTTAAAATAATAATAATAATAAATTTCACATTTTTTTAAAAATTAAATATCTCGCAAACCATTAATTGTTACACGATAAAAATCATACTATCGCAACGAGAATTAAATTATCTTTCTATAGATATGCATTACTATATATTTTTTACAATTTCTTTTTTCAAAATTTTGACCCAAAAAAATCATATATAATTTGTTGAAATCATATATGATTCTATTTATGCAAATCATATATGATTTTTGAAAATCATATATGATTTTGATTTGTGAAAATCATATATGATTCGATTTTTAAAAATCATATATTATTCGATTTTAAAAAATCATATATGATTTCTGGGCGGAATTTTTGAAAAAAAAATTTTTGTCGAAAATATAGAAAAGTGCATATTAATAGAAAGATAATTTAATTTTCGTCGCGATAGTATATTTTTATAGTTTGAAGATTTACCGTTTGCAAGATATGTTGTTTTAAAAAAAATGAAAAATGATTTTTATTAACTTTGATTAAAAATGGATGGATACGATTGATTTATAAGATCTATATTATATATAGATCTCAACTCATTCCAACTTTATTCACAATTTAATAGAGAACGGATAACTCTATTTTTATAATGTAATTAATTTAATCATAGTTCGATGCATGTAACTACGTTGACAATAAGTATGTTACATGCAATGTAACAACACAAAGAACGTTAATTATATATGACTAATTATAAAACATATTTAAATTAAATGTATTTCTTGGTTATCTAAGTAAATGCATTAGTTAAGTCTTGTTACATTTCTTCTTACTGAAATTCACTATGGTAGGTAGGGGTGAGCAAACGACCCGAACGGACCGGACTGACCGACGGACCGGCCGAGACCGGACCGGACCGACAACATTCGGTCCGGTCCTCGATCTTGCATTTGGGCTAATTCAGTCCTCGGTCTGCGGTCGGTCGGTGCAGTCGGACCACAAACCGACTATTTTAGCCTTAGTGCACTTCAAACGGTCCGGTCCGACCGACGGACCGACGAGACGGACCGGACGACCGACCCATTCGGTCTCGGTCTCGGTCGTTTTTACCTTAATTCGGTCTTCGGTCTTGTCCGGTCCGGTCCCGGACCGATGCTCACCCTTCATGGTAGGTTTGTTTATCTTTTTGTTTTTCACAAAAGGTCTTAGAGCATGGGGTGTGGGGGATTTCGTTCCTCGCCGAATCTGATGTGGCAGCTCGCCACTTTTTTTCACACCTCGCCACGACACCATGGTCGTTCGCCACTTATGGTTTCGCCAGTCCAACGACATGGTAAAAGACAAAAGGTTTTGCAGTGTCTGTGTTTGTTTCTTTTGTGTTTGTGATGTGTTTGTTAGGGTGGGTGGGACCCAAGTGAAGAGGTTTGTGTTAGTTGTGATTGAGGGTATTTTTAAGTGAGTGTGTTGGAGTGATGTGGAGGTAAAGTGACACATGTAAGACCCAAATGAAAAGAATTGAACAAGTCATAACACCCCTTGCTCGTTAGCTCCAAGCTAGCCACGATTTCTTGGGAGAAGATAAATGAAGCATGTGGCCACTCTATTTTTCTCGGTGTTATTATCCTCCTTTTTAGCCATTACATGCATATATATTTACTATTATATGTGTCTTTCTGTGTGTGGGAGAGACAGGGATTAATGGTACACACTACACAGAGTCGGCATAAACCGTGTGCCGCATGCATATAATAGAGAAATTAAAGGTCTGTCTCTATATAACCCTAGCATTTTTATAAGCATATATTATATATGGGATGTGTTATAGATACCCTCTTTATGTTGTCACATCAGAATGTTTTGATCAAACCGTATAACTCGCGATGCACACCGTACAAACCAGCGATGCACTCAATCATTGGATACCCTCTCTATGAGAGGGTGTGGATAACTTGTCCCATTAAATATACCCTTTGTTTGTCTCTAAGCTACATAGTGCATACATGTTGCATGATTTAAGTATAAAGAGGAACACCGTACGCAAGAGCTATGTACTTGACAATTTAGGTAAAGGTTGACTGTCGTTTTTATTATGTGACAGGCAAAATATGCGAAAATAACAAATAATCTTAACTTAGGAAACAAATGTTAGTACATCTTTTGACGCATGCACCACAATTTGTGCATTGTAGTTTGTACCGTACAATACTGTAATGCATAACATGTGATGCAAGCTATAGCTCCATACCACTCCATATAGGGGCTACACCAGAATTTTACATTTCCTACTTAGAAAACTTCGAGGCATCAAATTCTAGGAATACAAAACTAGCTTAACAAGCATAGTTTTAACAAAAGACGTTATAAAATATTATCAGTCACTATCCCGAGTTTAGACGGTTATCACAATACCAGAACCAAGAAAAAATTTACACATTGTTGTTACAAATAGTTTTAGCATCCATGATCCAATCAAACCATATATATAAGACGTAACTTACAATTTTTATGTATATGTAGTTCAAGAGAATGATGGAGTCTTGTTTTCTTCATATAGCAACTCTTTCCATGGCGGTTTAAGATAGGAAAATTGTTGCTTTCATATTGCCATATGATTTAACATGTTGTTTGTCCAACTTTGTAGCCGACTGGTACTATTGTTTTGTGTAACTTTCCTTTGTTTAAACCGGTAAACGGATGTAGTTTTTATATTCGGATTATTTAAAAGCGAGTCTTTGCTTTAGATGCACATAGCCTAACCGAGGTATCTCGTGTGCGTTTTTGACCTTATCCTTAACCACCTTAAAATGTGTACCTAGCTAGTGTTTGTACCCAAAACATTTTTTGAAGAGGTTAGATGCCTTACCATTATATTAGGCCATTAATCGGTAGCTAGGGGTTAACTGTCTACTGCGGCTAATCTTAAAAAAAGAAAAAAAAAAGAAAAAAATTGGAGGATCAAGGATTTTGGTCTTGATGCTTCGGTCACAGTTACGCAGTTAGTCATGACGTTCGGACATATATATTGCATCAAGTCCATGATCACTAGCTACAACTTTTTGGCGATGGATTCACTTCTCTTTGTAGTTATTTTTCCCCTTGGAATTATAGTTGTTTGTTATTACATATTTGGTATAACTAATATTTGTTTTTTGACTTTGACAAAAATGATCTAACACTGAGTAGTGAGAGCAAGAAAGTAGTTCGTCACTCTTCTAAGAAATCAGAATATGAATAATTTGTTTATTTATTTGAGTGGGTGTGTATTAATTTTCCACCATCATCATGTACAAGTAGATGCCAACTGAAAGCTAAGGCCAAGTTGATGATCGAGTTAGCTAGCTTTTGATGATTTATATTATATATTTGCTTTTGACATAGAGAGTGTGACATTCTTCGTCATATCCACCAATGAGACGTACACTTTAATAATATGGATATAAGGGTTTTTCTAACTTGTGCCATAAGGTCACAAGTTAAGCACATCAAAAGTACAACAAAAGTACATTAGGACCTATATAAAAGTACACATATATGTACTTTTGGATTCCTGTGTACTGTTTAGTGAACTTCGATGTACTTTTGATGTGCTTAACTTGTGCCTTAGGGCACGAGTTAGAAAAACCCTAAATATAAATATGCATGACACGGATTCATATATATATATATATATCACTCCTACTCGTCGGGAATTGATACTCACACCAAATTTTTTGATTAATATACCACAAACTGTGCGTTACAGTATTGTACGGTACAAACTGTAATACACAAATTGTGGTGCATTTATAAAAAAAGTGTGGTGCTTTAGTCGTTACCAATCATTATATATTATTCTCATATAACATTCTATATATATTGATGATTGATTGCCATCAACATAGCTGGTACATAACTGTCCAAACATATAAAAATAACTAAAGAATTGGTGGATAAATTAATCAAAGATCGATCATCATGTGATGACGCCTACAAAGAAACTTTAGCAATTAAATATAGCATAAAAACAAGGTGGAAAAGATGAAAAACTAACGACCACAATATCTCTAATTTGCTTTTGCTTTCCTGACATGGCATTGGAATAATATACGTAGGATAAGATTCTTCTTCAACAAGAACAACTCATTTTCGCTCATAACCACCTTCCTCTAATATCCCTTTACAAATAATATATATATATATATATATATATATATATATATATATATATATATAGTAGGGATCCAGTGAGAAGTAAATTAAAATAAGAAGTGGTGAGAAGTGACCAAAACCACGCATTTGAGATTCAACGACTTGCATTAGATGCATTTCTATTCATATAGATGCAACATCTTGAGTTTGAAAGTTAATTTGATGTATAGATGTTGCAAATTGATTTTCATGATTTTGGACGCGTCAGAAGAACAAAAAACAAGAGAAATCATGAAATGCATCTAATATCGATATATGCATCGATTAAAAGCTAGAAAACACACTATGGTGCGTTATAATGCATCTAAGATTATAAGGATGCATCTACTTTAGGTCGGTGCATCTCGGTTTGCGGTTATAGTTCTTCTTATTCCTTCTTATTTTAAGTAATCTTCTTATTTGATCCTAACTCTATATATATATATATATATATATATATATATATATATATATATATATATATATATATATAGGTGAGTTAAAATAAAAAGACAATTTTTCATACAAAGGATAAGAAGGATTTCTGACCTTTGATTTAAAAATTAATGGATGAGATTAAACTCTAACTTTAATTAAGACTGGAAGGGCAAAAAGGTCTTTTCATCAAATACATAAACACTCACTATCTATTACATTCATAACAGATTCCATCATCACCTCGTCAACTACTTTCTCTCCTAAAAATTCACTCTCATCTCACTATTAATCCTTAAAAACTATTAGATCTTCTAAAATCATCGATGAAAACCCAGATCTAAACAATATTCGTCCAGAAATACATACAAATTTCGTAACTTCATGATGCGAACAATGATTTAATTCCAATCTGCAATCAGTTATTTTACATAAAAAAATGGTGTTAAGTGGAAACAAAATATATGCGATGATGGGGAATGAAGATAAACGATATTTTTCCATCAAAAACTTCAAATTCCATAGGTAATGATTTTATTAAGCTAAAATTGTTTTGTTAATAGATATTCTGATAAAAGTGTTCATCAAATTTAAGTTTAGATGCTTTGTGCATAATAAATGGATATATGTGCATCAATTTTCACAGATTATTGTGAAAAATATGATATGTTTGGGTAATTGTGAGTTATGTGAAATAACAATGTTTTGTGTATTAAACAATAGGCTAAATATGCATTAATTTTTGTAGGAAGTTAGTAAAAGTGAGATACGTTTAGGTAATCGTGTGTTATGTGAAATGACGCTGCTTTATGAATTAAAAAATAGGCTAAATGTGCATTGATTTTCATAAGCAGTTAATAAATGTGTGCTAAATTTGGATAATCGTGAGCTGTGTGGAATAACATTGTTTTGCACATTAAAAAATGGGCTAAATGTGCATTAATTTTTGTAGGGAGTTAGTAAAAGTGCAATACGTTATGTGGAATAACACTGCTTTGTGCATTAAAATTAGGCTAAGTGTGCATTGATTTTTGTAGGCAGTTAGTAAACGTGTGATAAGTTTGGTTAATCGTGAGCTATGTGGAATAACATTATTTTGCACATTAAAAATGGGCTAAATGTGCATTAATTTGTGTAGGGAATTAGTAAACGTGGAATACTTTTTGGTAATCGTGTGTTATGTAGAATAACAACGCTTCGATCATAAAATGAAACTTAGCGTGCATTAATTTTCTGCACTGAACGGTAACTTTTGGTTTGTGATAACATGCATTAAATTTGGATAATCGTGAGCTGTGTGGAATAACATTGTTTTGCACATTTAAAAATTGGCTAAATGTGCATTAATTTTTGTTGGGAGTTAGTAACATGCAATATGCTATGTGGAATAACACTACCTTGTGCATTAAAATGAGGCTAAATGTGCATTGATTTTTGTAGGCAATTAGTAACGTGTGATAAGTTTGGATAATCGTGAGCTATGTGGAATAACATTGTTTTATACATTAAAAATGGGCTAAATGTGCATTAATTTGTGTAGGGATTTAGTAAAAGTGGAATACGTTTTGGTAATCGTGTGTTATGTAGAATAACACTGCTTCGTGCATTAAAAATGAAAACGCGGCAACGGCATTAGTTTTCTGCAACTGGTAACTTTTGGTTTGTGATATTGTAAGCAGTTAATTAACGTGCATTAAATTTGGATAATCATGAGCTGTGTGGAATAACATTGTTTTGCACATTAATAAATGGGCTAAATGTGCATTAATTTTTGTAGGGAGTTAGTAAAAGTGCAATACGTTATGTGGAATAACACTGCTTTGTGCATTAAAATTAGGCTAAGTGTGCATTGATTTTTGTAGGCAGTTAGTAAACGTGTGATAAGTTTGGTTAATCGTGAGCTATGTGGAATAACATTGTTTTGCACATTAAAAATGGGCTAAATGTGCATTAATTTGTGTAGGGAATTAGTAAACGTGGAATACGTTTTGGTAATCGTGTGTTATGTAGAATAACACTGCTTCGTGCATTAAAAATGGCTTAAACGTGCATTAATTTTCTGCAACTGGTAACTTTTGGTTTGTGATATGGGTTTGCAACTAGGAAATAAGACAGTTTGGCCGGAACCATACCTTTAACTGGACTCGTATTTTAGTATATACTAAACCAAGTTTTTTACCAAACCAATGTTGTTTAGTGAGAAAAGGTTTGGAGAGTGGACACATTCGAAAATTGGTATTCGATATATGCGATGCTCGCGTAGCACCGAGGTATACTATAGGCACAATTTTGATTTGAGATTAACTGTTTTGTCTCGGGTTTTGCATACTCATGATCGTGAAGAAGACTAATTAGAATGAATAATCGTAGTATTGTACATAAAAAATTTCTCAATTATGCACCATAGTTTCCTCGTTTTGGTCGCAACATTATTTTTCCAAATGCAGTCTCCCATTACACTTTGACACAGAATTTACAAAACTAATTGCATTAATTATGCACTATAGTCGATTAATGTATCAATTGTGAAAGTGTGACTTGTAATGTAAGGTAGTCTAAATGGATTTTCAACCCAACATGGCATTAATAGTAATGACCTGGAATGAAGCTCGTAAGTATTCATAGATAAATTAAGTAGGCTGAGACTCTGAGAGCAGTCGACTATCTGAGTCGAGTAGTATAAAATAAGCCTATTACATAAAAGAATATCTTCTACTCAATCAACTGAATCATGTTAATTCTTTACTTTGTTTGACTATCTGAGTATAGTTTTTATATGTTGACCCATTTAAATGTTGCTTTACTTTTATCCGCAAATATATCCTTCGGTTCATTGGTATGACAGGTTTTTTCATTTATAGGACAATGGCAGATAGCATCTCTTCCGATTTAATGTCAAAAAGTGCAGGGAGGGAACTTTTCAAACTTGAAAGTGGCAGTGGTCAAGTAGTCAGCAACCGGACAACAAAAAGCTAAAGAATGAATGACCAAAACAAAGATTCAAAACAAACAAGCAAAGAAAAAAGAACCGGTTCCCACCTTCTGCTATGTTAATAGTTTTGTAATAAAGTGTGTAATAACCATTCTTGTTGCATCTGGAAGCAGCATTCCTTAACAATGTTAGTGTGCTCTCGCGTTTAACCACACGATGCTAGTAAAAGTGACATGCTTTGGTAATTTATATGCTATTGTTTGGAATAACACCATTTTGTGCATTAAAAATGGTCTAATTGTGCATTCGTTTTCATATGAAGTTCGTAAAGGCGACATGCTTAGGTAATCAACACTCTAATGGGTGAAATAACACTATTTCGTGCATTAAAATGGTCTAAATGTGCATCCGTTTCATAGGAATTTAGAAAAGGTGGCATGCTTAGGAAATCAATACACTATAGTTTAAAATGACACTATTTTGTGCATTAAAAATTGTTTAAATGTACATTAATTTTCATAGGAAGTTAAAATGTGACCTACTTAGTTAACATGCATGCTAATGTTTGAAAAGACATGGTTTTGTGCATTAAAAATGGTATAAATCTGCATTTGGTTTTAGTAATGCGATTATGTAATTTTTGGTGTATTATCAGTGTATCGAGCTAACAATCAAAAAACATATAAAGGTGATTATGAACAAAGGTTGTCAAAGATTAGACATGATATGGATAACATAGAATAATTGTATAGACTACATTGTGTTAATGTTGCCTCATATGGAAGACATATCTTGGGCGTGCAACAGAATTGGAAACATGGATTGAAGAATGAGAGGGAAGAACAACAAAAAAAGATTTATGAAGAGGATGAATGTCGAAAATTGCCTAATAGTGCTCAAGCGAAGCTTCTGAAGAACAAGTTTTTGGAGTATTCAAGACCGTGTTAATAGCATGTCCTAGTCTGATTGTGTTTTGTTTAGAATTGAAATGTATATGGAATGCTTATATTTTATTTAGAAATGATATGTTTATGAATGCTTATATGTGGTTATACATTACCTTTAGTAAGTAAATATGATGGCTACACAAATTTACAAATATCGTATGAAATGCGTAATGTGTGATACTAAACAATGTACATATGATCTTTCTCATTCCTCTCTTGGAATCCATCTACTCCACCACATACTCTTCCTTCGTTGGTTAAGCTCGTCCATGCTCTCATTTAAAGTTTTCAAGATCTTTCTTTTGAGCTTAAGGGACGAAAGAGCATTTCTCTGTGCATTAGTTTTCTTCATGGTCATATTTCCTACAAACAAGTATAAAACATAAAAGTGTCATCCGATTCTTTCGGCCAGATGATATTTTGAAAGATATTCAACAACTTTCAAATGTGACTAATAAAGGGTCTGCATTAAAGAGAGTCAAATAAATATATAGACATGGGCTCACTTACGAGGTTCCCAAACATCAGTGGACAATAAAAACATAAACTTGTCAACTTAATCAAAATCCAGTAAATTGACAGAAGTTGAATTGTGCATCAGATTCCACACATAATCATTTTTCCTCAAATCACACTACTAACACAAATTTATGTACCGAATAATATATGATACTAATTTGCGCATCAGATTTTACTACAAATACAAATTTCCACAAAAAAGCACTAATAACAAAAATTTGTGTCACAAATAAACTAATTTGTGTATCAAATTGTACTACAAATACAAACTTTCATCAAATTACACTAATAACACAAATTACACTAATAGCAATAATTATGCATTAGATATTGTAATAACACAAATATGTGCATTAACTTCCACCATAAATCCATAATTACAGAAAATTACACTAAAAACACTACTTTACATATTAAATTACACCAATAGCACAAATTTATTATCAAATACACTAAATTACAACAAAAAGCTTAATCGATGTCGAACCAAAATTGATTTTAGCAAAAAAAAAATCGTGCCTTGATTATCACTATTATGAATCGAAAACATTATGGAAAAATTCGAAATTGAGCTTATCATCCAGGATTGTGAATTTGTGATTATGTTAATATGATTGAACAAATCAACAAAAGTGTTATAACCCCCAATTTGATTTAATGCTGGGAAACGGATTGAAGATTACGATTCAATGACAAAGAGATTAAAGTTGATTATGAAAGGTTAATTAGGATTGAAGTTTTGTGTGTTAGGTGTGTGTAGAAGCTGGGTTTTAGTGTGTGTAGAAGCGGGTTTTATAATTATATAGGCAGTTAGGATTATAGTTGATTTAAGTACTTCTATACCCTTAATAGTTAGTTAGGATTATAGTTAATCTCATCCGTTGATTTTAAATCAAGGGTCCAAAATCCTTCTTATTCTTTTTACCAAATTTTCTCTTTTTATTTGATCTCATCCCTATATATATATATATATATATATATATATATATATTCACAAAACACGTTTTGGTTTTAACTCAAGATCGATCAACAAGTAGCTAGATTCAAACAGTTAAGTTCTAAATAACTAAACGTGTAAGCACTAGTTTATCAAACGTCTGGCCTTATAATCATGCATGTGTCTAGTAAATATTCCAATGTCTAATAAAGCCAAGCTAATACAAGCTAGTTTATCAATTATTCACTAGGTTAGTAAATATCCCAGTCAGCTTAATAAAGCCAAGCTAACACAAGCTAGATGGCTTGTTTCTATAGCCATTATATATATACATGCAGTGTGCTTAAACCAACAGAAGAAAACTCACATGACATGTGTCTTACTTAATTACTGCAGATACGAATTAATGATATTATTAAGGTATAAAATGAATGTTTAAGCACATGAGCATGTGCATACGAAATATCGGTTTATTGTATAAGAAAAGAATCAAGTTAAGAAAGGAATATAAGTCCAAACAGCGTCAAATGAGGATGGCAACTGGCAACGGTGAGTTTATTATGATGGAATAAAAATTGTAAACCCATGAAATAATTACAGTATTAAAAAAAGAAAGAACCAAAGAAAATGGGTAGTAGGTGATGTGTCACAAGACCCATATTGTTTTACTCATTTATTTTATTGGTTTTGGTAAAGATATATGAGAGTGTTATTTTTTGTTTAGTATATTTTTGCGTTTTATTATGTTTGATTCGTTAAATTTTTAATAAATTTTGTTTTGCAATTTTATAATAAAATAAATTAAAATAAATATTTAAAAAATAAAACAGATTAAAGAAGATAATACAATCATTTTAGAAAGTTACCAATAACCTAAATGTTCATATTACTTTTTTAATTGGATGCTTTTATTTTAGTTTATGTAAAAAAAATAAATAAAAAAAGATTTTCCAACAGCATCACATTTTCTGGCAGTCTAAAGGTAACGGCACAAAATGTGGTGCCTAAAAGTTTCTAGTGCTATAGAATGTTTTGCTGACGTTGTAATATTTTTTGCCAATGACCCAAGTCCAATGACTTATCCGTACCCAGTGCTTTAAGTGAAAAGTGAGAAGGGGTGAGAGAATTAAACATTGAGCTGATGCTGAGATGATAGAGATATAGAAAGTGAAGAGGCGTGACCATTATATGCAGTCGACGTTTAACGCTATCACTAATGCATGCTTCAAGTCTAGCAACCGGTGTGAAAATTTTCTCGAAGTCAATCATCTCTTCTTGTCTATAACCCTTAGCCAACAGACGTGACTTATTTCTGATAGTCTAAACCCTCGTGTTATTTTAATTATTTTAGTTAATAAAATAGTGAATAATTGGATGTACCTTGCAAGTACACCTACCTGTACCCTCTCCCAACATCCTTTTTATACTCCCCATTTCATTTCTCACACCAACACAAACACAAACCTTATTCTTATTATCATCCAAAACCTAAGACTCCAAAAAAAAAAACCTTAACAATGAAGAAACTCATCCGCCGCCTTTCCCGCGTGGCCGACTCCTCCTCCTCCTCACCTCACTACTCCCTCCTCCTCTCCCAGTCATCACGCCGCTCACGCGCCTCCAAGACCACCCCCACGCGCCGAGGAGGAGTACCAGAAGGACATCTCCCAGTCTACGTTGGAGACGAGATGGAGCGTTTTGTGGTTAGTGCAGAGCTGCTAAACCATCCTATCTTTATAAACCTTTTGAATAAATCTGCTCAAGAGTATGGGTATGAGCAACAAGGTGTCCTACGTATCCCTTGCCACGTCATCCTTTTTGAGCAAGTGCTTGAAGCTGTTAGACGAGGTTGTGATGAGCTCCAGCTTCAGCTGCTTTTGTCATCAGCAGCTGATGATGATATTGTTTGTTAGGGTTAATTAATTTAGTATTTATTAGCCACATAAATAGATCTTCATTATATAACAGATCTGTTTTTTTTCATGTGGTCTGTATATATATATAACTACTCTAATATATCCATCTAGTCTTTTCTTTTTCATCTATCTATACATATTAGCTTGCTTCATTTCATTACTACATAAATTTTTTATATATTTGGTATGAGAAATAATGATACATGGGTTTTTTGGGCACAAGTTAAGCATACCAAAAGTACATTGAAAGCACATATGGATCCACATAAAAGTACACTTGTTTGTATTTTTATGTGAATCTCTGTATACTTTTTGGTGGGTCCTTGTGTAATTTTTTGGTGGGTCCTTGTGTAATTTTGGTGTTCTTAACTTGTGTCTTAGGGCACAAGTTAGAAAAACCCATAATATATAGACCTAAATTTAAGCCAAAATTTAGACCTAAAACTATTTGACATCATTCTGATGGATTGTAAAATAAATGGGTCCCTGTCTGCAGCCATCAGGATCCTGACATTTGGTTTTAGGTATAAGTTTAGGCCTAAGTTTAGGTATTGAGTATTGGTTACATCTTGTATGGACAAAAATCTAAGAGCACAAGGTATGGGCAATACCAATAACACGTTATTGGTATGACATCTCAGCGCCACATCATACACCTCCTAATAACACACCACTAACTAAAACACCCTCCCTCATAACACACCACTAACATGTTGTTGGGTCCCACAAAATACCCCACTAAAAATATTCACTCACTCACACAATACAAAAAAGAAAGAAAAGAAAAACACAGAATAAATGGCTTGACCCATTGCATTGGCTCAAAACGTTTGGCTCACGAATGACACGATGCTCCGGTATGGTTGGCACACGAATGGCATGCATTTGGCACACCAATGGCACCCCATACCTTGTGCTCTAATGTTTAAGAAATCTTGTTGGTATGGTGTTATGGTGACGTAAATATAATGTTTTTGGGAAATAATTATTATAATTAAATTGAAAATTGTGGTGTGCAATCGCTTTCTTAATTACACAGAAATAAAAAGATTAGGTGGTGGCAATTAAAGGATGAGTGTATTGTTTAAGCAAAACATATATCACCCATGAAATGAAACATAAATAAATTTTGTCATGTGGGTTGTGAGGTCATTAACTAGGGTCGGTAGGACTAAAACCGTACACCAAGTATACCTATCTTGTATACGGACTTTAGCTAAACAATGTCGTTGGTACATTTGGAAAGATGATTAATTTTGTTGTTTTTGTTTTCTTCATAGATTGAATAGTTGCACTGCACCCACCATGTGCTTGTTTAATGTTTTACCTAAATTTGCGCTTACATGTACTGTAATTCTTACCTAAGCTAGCTGATGGAAGTGTATGCAACTTTTACATTTTTTTTGGCCGTCCAATGAATTTGCGAAATTTTTAAGGGCGTTGTACGAAGTTATATAATGCGGCATTTCGTAAAGCAATATTATATATTAAGTGTCATCGTTTATAAGATATAATGCAATTAGTTATCTAAACGTTCTGACATATTACTCATTTAAGATATTTTCTCATTTAAATAATTTTTTCTTCGTGAAAAATATGTCAACACATGCATATAATAATTAACGGGACAAATTTTGAGGCCCTGAGCGATTGTTCGCATTGCACACCCTCAAAGACGGTCCAGTTTTTTTAAATAGGATATCAACTTCTAAGTTGATTAGCTTTCTCAATATAGCCCTATCCTATATGGGCCATGTTATGATTTAAAGTTAATGGGCTACGTACTCTATTAGTTAGACTTTAAAGGGGACGAATGGCCCATAGCAATGAAGTACAAACCATAAAATAAACGGAAACTTATTGAGACTGACATGAATGGTAGGCATTAAGTTACGAATCCCATAATCAAATCTGCATATCCTTAGCATTACGGCACTAGATCTATAATTGACCAATAAAACCTCATGTTTGCTATGATTGTTTGATTACATAATAAGGAGTATATATATATTTTTTTTTTCTTCTTCAAGGATTACTCAACAAATCAAAGTGTTCGGATAATTATCTTTACCCTTATATTTATTACTTCACATCATTGTTAACTGGGTAGTTTATGCATGGTATGAAGTTATTAAAACAAGAATGTAGATAATTAGAAACAAAACAAAAGCCAAATTGAGATAACAATAAAACCGCAAAAAAGCAACAAAAGAAAGACATAAAAACTTGGTTTTAGCGAATGTTATATGTTGAAGGCAAAGGTTTTAGTGAAGAGATATGAACATAATAAGCATAAACAACACGTGGTATTTCAAGGAGATGAGTTTGGTATATACAAATAAATGTTCCAATAAAGTTCATAACTAATTGGTGTAACTTTTTGTTGAGTTAAATTGCATATTAGGTATCGTACATTCGCACCTCACATCTAAAATACATAACCGTAGAATCCAAAACTTTAAGTACGAAAGAAATTAACTATGCAGGGCAGCTCAACCGTCACCGCAGCCTAAAGCGAACTTCAAAACGGGGCATTTTTTTATGAAAGTTTTTTTCTGCAAAACCGTTTATAGAATTAACTTCTCTGGCTTTCTAATGTGAAATCTTTGATTAAGTTTTTAGAATCAATATGGTAAATTATTTCATTTTCAATCGATAAATGAGTTAGTCCATTTAGTTTTTCTTTTGACATTTTCGATCTTAAATAGTTTTTATATAACTTTATTTTGAAAAACTTTTTTCGACAAAGCAACTGTGACTGTAACGTTAACATTGTTCTACACGCATTATAAGCTTTAGCGAAAGAATTAATATTTTTAATATATCTAAATATATCAATTGGTGTATCAAATTTTACATGTATAAATTCTCTTAAACTTCTCTTTCTGAAATAAATCTATTCCGATTCCGGGCAATTGTTATGGCATAAAGAACTTTCAAGGTCAAGACAACTATCTTCCGGCTTATTAACAACAAGTGACTTTAAATTGTAAATGCTAAATAGAAAACTAAAGATTTCTTCGTACGCTCTTGATTGGTCAAACCTACTTTCAAGTAATGAAATTTTGATCTACAATGTACTAGTATAAGAAAGAATCACTTCTAATGGCCAGTTTTTACAGTTTTGTTGTCAATATTAATATAATTATAGTTCATTTTTCTTCAATTTTGGTTCTACATTCATTTCTTTAGCAGTTTAACTTGGCGGAAATTAATGTATCCCTAAATCCATTATCTCCATATTTTTAAAGAAGAAAGCAAGACTTTCAAATTGTTTAATGGCATCATCAATACATATATAGTTTTAATGTAAATTTAACATAATTGATTGCAAATAACAAGTCATACAAAATAACCATTTGTAACAAAAGCTCAAAATCACCAGTTCATGTTTAGCTAGAGCTTTTGAATCACGTTTTACTTTATGTTTCGTGCAAACTTTATTCAAGACATCTTTTACCTGTGAGGCTTGATATATTAAGAGTATTTTCTACAACTTATTGACTTAAAAAGTAGAAATATAATAGGCCCAAAATTTTGGATTATTTAACATATATCGGCTAATTTCAGGCCTTACATAATTGGGATTTCTAAAAATAACGCTAAAAAAACATGTGACTAACTCTCTATACGTATATGAACAACGTCCGTAAAAATCAAAGACCTTCGAAAATCAAGGGCTTAAAACTTTAGCTTTAGTTTCCTTACCCTTAAGTCATCACTTATGTATATACATGTAATAATTACAAACAAGTTTTTTATTTTATTTTTTTATTATATATATATATATATATATATATATATATATATATATATATATATATATATATATATATATATATATATATATATTTAAACAACAACTAACTATCTCACAAAAAAATCAATTTCACAATGTCCTAAACAGAACTTCAATCCATAACTATTTGATTAAGGAACATTCTCACAAATAAGGTATCATTAAGACACAAGCCATATCTTTACTAATATATAAAGCATTTGGGACTATTCCTTTAATAGCAAGGCTTAAAATTCAGACATGCTCACTTGCTTTTAGTGGAAATATATTTGACTTTTGCTAACAATTCAATACATTGCACACATAAATAAAATTTATTACATTCTTGTAACAACTCCAATATTTATTCCGTCCATTAAAGATGTAACAATCCATTTAAGATGTCAGAGCCTATTTCAAAACTGTGTCATCATAAAAATTGTACTTCGAAAAAAAAAATTATCGAAAATATTAATGTCACAGTGCCGTATTCCGTTGGCTTGGATACCCGGCTAGTTTATTTTGAAAGATAAAATCAAATAAACGAGTCAAACATATTTATTGTCCTTGTGAATGCTACCATTATTTACCCATTTCAACTACATTACACGTGTCAAAATTTCATTGGTACACACGCAACAATGAATAAATATTGGCATCATTATTTGTCATTTATTTATAGACGAACCATCCAATGATCCAAACTATCATAACCTGATAAAATTTGCGAGTCATACAGTCTAATATGTGTAGTGTACGTACAAACAGAAACAAATGATAAACCTGCAAATGAAAGTCACAAGTTGTTTTATATTACATATGTCGGTTGTACGTTAGGAACTAGTTTGATAGACAATTCAATATATTAGGACAATTCACTAGCTAGTTTGAGTGACTATATACGTTAAGAAGCAAGTGCTAGTACTATATTGGCTGTATGGTTATTTTAAGATCGATACGACGCTTCTTCATCTTTGTATAGTAGGAGACGGCATTACAGTTTGATGTTGCAACGTAAAGCAGGCAACTTGGGCATCAGCAGTTTAAGTTGCTTCATCGTCAACCCTTGTGGTGTTAATGGATTATTTTGATCTCTAGAGAACCGGTCCGGTTTACTTGTTTAAAGGAAAGCTTATTGGCTGTTATGGCTAACCACAGTCTCTGAACTGACATGTACGTGTTCTTTCAATTCTTTGTGGGCTTGTCACGGACTCATGGCCCAACTAACATAAGTCATATAGAAATTACATAACATACGAGGTGTATGTAGAGTTATATACTATAACATAAGTCATATAGAAATTACATAACATACGAGGTGTATGTAGAGTTATATACTATAACATAAGTCATATAGAAATTACATAACATACGAGGTGTATGTAGAGTTATATACTATAACATAAGTCATATAGAAATTACATAACATACGAGGTGTATGTAGAGTTATACTATAACATGGTCGAACCCACATGCATGCACACATGACACATCCAATGTTGTTTCCCGATAGCAATTACATCTTTTGAGACACGACGTGCCCGACTTTGGATTTGAGAAATGGAAATAACGAAATTACTTTAATCCGAGAAATTATTCTATCTTCCTTGGTGGAAATCTTGTTTCTTGGAGTGCCAAGAAACAACCCACTGTTTCTCTATCCAGTTGCAAATCCGAGTATCGTGCATTGGCTAATACGGCTGCTGAGATTGTGTGAGTTACACACCTTCTTCGTGAGTTGCATGTTCTGCCTCCTGATCGACCTACTATTCTTTGCGATAATTGGAGTGCTTTGTTTTTAAGTCAAAATCCAATATCTCATAAACGTGCGAAACACATTGACATTGATTATCATTTCGTACGAGAGCTTGTTTTATCTGGTCAATTGTACACTCGTTTCGTCCCGACTACTTTCCAATTGGCAGACATTTTTTCTAAAAGTCTCTCACGACCTTTGTTTGAATTGTTTCGTGCCAAGCTTTGTGTTAAAGGAAAGCTTATTGGCTGTTATGGCTAATTACCACAGTCTCTGAAGTCTGAACTGAGTCTCACATGTACATGTTCTTTCAATTCTTTGTGGGCTTGTCACCGACTCATGGCCCAACTAACATAAGTCATATAGAAATTACATAACATACGAGGTGTATGTAGAGTTATATACTATAACATAAGTCATATAGAAATTACATAACATACGAGGTGTATGTAGAGTTATACTATAACATGGTCGAACCTACATGCATGCACACATGACACATCCAATGTTGTTTCCCGATATATAGCAATTACGTGTTGTTCCAGAAAACGTTACCATGCATGCATGCATCTCATAATCCAAAAGAATTAATGTCTCAGTCTCAACCAGCTGATGAAAAAACGAAAAGATACCGTTCTTTTCCGTTAACTACGTGATGATTTTAAGTTGTTGTATGATCTTTGCAAGTATTGAATACGCATTTTCAGCGCCATAATTAATTGTGAAGTACATGGCTTGAGATAGATAAATATTTACACTATAATTTAGTTTTGAATAATTCAGTACTGTTAGACTTAGCTTAATATGAATTTGCAACAAGTTTTGTTAAGTAAGAAAGCGTTTTTATTCGGATAAACTTTTGTAAGTTATACGGATAATTAACATTTTATTCGGCCAACCCGAAGTCAAAAGTCTGGCTCCGTCACTACATACAAATGGTAGTTTTTATAATTGTTGAAATACTTTATGAAATGTATTGAAATATTATATGAAAACACAAGTACTGGTCGCATATACATCTTTTGAGACACGACGACTTTGGATTTGAGAAAGAAATAACGAAATTACTTTAATGCTCCAAATAGGCCTGCACAATGTCGACTTGAGGCCTAGCTTATTAAGTGGCATAAGTTAATTTTTCAATTTTTGCTAATATACTATTTTTGGTGTTCAAATTTTGTTATTTGTAATTCTTGTACGGAGTATGTGTTTCCTAGCTAATTACTAGCTACCTTCTAATACAAAGTCTTTAGTAAATTATTCTACTTGATTGGCCTTCAATATCAAAAGATCATACCTTAGTTTATATAACCTATCTTATCGAAGGTAGAGGTGCAAAACTGCAAATGAGTCTAACCTTGACAAGGCTTGACTTGACTCGACGGTAGAGGTGCAAATGAGCATGAATCGAAAAACTCAACCATTTGCAATGTAGTAAGGAAATTAAATCAGGTTTCTTTTTAAACCAACTAAAGCAATACTATACACGCAAACACAATGTAAGAAAGAAGCCAAGAAAACAAAGAACCATTAGATATAAGTATTACAATAATAAATTCCTACCACATCATCATTTGCAATTTATCTAACATTATTGAGACATATTTATAAAATATGAAATGTAGTAAGGAAATTTAATCAGGTTTTCAATGACTCAGAAGAAAACATTTTCCATAGTTTGACGTAGCCAAAAATATGTTTGTGATTAAAACGTAGATTAAACGTCGGAAATCTTTAAAGAATACAAACAGTTAGCATTTTATATCGGAGATTTGGTAAAATCATAGAAAATATATGTAATATTTTTAGTCACTATTATATAGTTATAGATATTGCACTTTTCAATGAACATTTTTACTTGACGTATTACACTTACATATGTAGTTATGTACTCCTAAAAGAAGTATAAGGGTGCGTTTGGTTTGTGGGGGTAGGATTAGGATTTGGGGTTGATGGTTGAATTTGTTGTTTGGTAGGCATGTGTGACCTTCAAAATGAGGATGAATGTCTTATATTTGCTATCTTGAAATCCCGAACGAATTAGTAGCATTTTACATATCTTTACATATTAAGTGGGACCATTTCTTACTTTAACCACTTATTTTCTTATTAAATTTCTTTTACAACAAAATAAATTAAATATAAATTATATATTCATTTATAAAATAAACAATATACAAATTTAACATATATTTCTTTCTTCTATTTTAATATTAAAAAATATCAAATCCAAATCCAAATCCAAATACAAATCCTAATCCTAACACATTCACAAACCAAACACACCCTAAATGTATAAGAAAAGCAACAATTAATCGCTTAGCCTTTTCTCCTGCCATACAACTACCACCTGCACCATCATTTATTTTTTTCCTTCAATTCATTCGCTCTGGATTTCAATTTTTCCACCAAACTTATCTTGAACATTTTAACCAACATGCAACATTTTCACCCTAAAACACACACATTTTTCACCAAATCCAGTTCTTAAAGGCTAAAACAAAATGTCCTCTATGGGTTGATGCACTTTTCAGCATGCTTGTGATTTAATATTTTGACTAGCCAGCTCGCCATCATCACCAATTCAAATTCTTTCATTAAATCATTCTCACATACTTTTTTACATTAAAAGCCAACTTTTCTTAAATGTTCTTTAAATTGGATCTTCACCAACAAGTTGCTTTAATTTTTTTTACCTACCTTGTTTATCTTTCTAAGTCTTCTCTCTGCTTGATTCAACTATTGAAGACAAACATAATTTCCACCCTAAAGACACACACATAACTCTCAATATTAACATAAACACACACAAAAAGAAAACACTCCCTCTGATGTTGGTGGACGGTTTCATCATGTATTAATTTAAATTAAGAATTATGGCATTATACTTGCAAGGTTACAGTTCCTGTAGTCACCTGGAAAATTTCGCTATTTTAAATCTTCATATTTATGAACTAGACTGTTTATCAAATTTATTTGATCTAAATTGAGCATTTTAGCATGTACATTTCATCTTTTCTTGCATAAAGGTTATGCCTATCCGAGTAGTCTTATTTAACCATGCCTGATCTTTACTGATTTTTAAATCAGTCTCACAAGAAAGATCGTCTTGTCTTATGAGTCCGCACGCGTACCAAAATAAAATAGAAGAAAAACGCGAGAAATTAAGCGAACTAATAAAAATCTAAAATTTCATCATCACGTCAGTTTAATTAAAACGTGTCCGAAAATATAGGCATTATATTTTTACCGTTACGAGTTATATTATTACGAAGTGACAACGGAGTACCGAAATACATCTAATACCAATACAAAACACAAACTAATAACCAAAATTACACTCAACCTTTAATAAAAACAAAAAAAAAATAAATAAATAAAACAAACTCACCCTTATCCCTATACCCACGCCCCCACCCTCTTCTTTCTCTGATTTCTGAAACCAAAACCTGCTACACTTCTCTCCTCCATTTTCGCCTCCCTTCTTGATCCTCTGCACACGCTGCTCCCTCCTCCAAAAGAAGATAACCTCCAAACTCCTTCCCAACATCTTAAACAACTTCAATCCGAGAATAGATGTCTCATCTTGGCTTATCCCATGAAGATATCGACAAAACCAAGGACCCCTTTGTCCTCCTTGGACCACGACTGAAGACAGAAGCCAGGGAGCCACGTGAAGGCCTGATATAATTACCCAAGAAAGGTCTTACTCCATCCCCACATTCGATTGAACAAGTCAAACTACTCTTTTTACTCCTTTAAATACCCTCACCAATCCACAGTTGATGCCACAACTTTCAAATCAAAGAAAAATTTAAAAGAGTGCTTGAGGTGTTTAAGTGGTTCCTGTGGATTCGGCTTGGTGGGTTTTTCTTTAGTTGTTGTTTTCATTCATACCGAATCGGCTCTCATTCTTGTAAGGTTTTTCCTGATTTCCATTCACTATGTTATTAAACTTGTTGTTTTGAGTTGTAATCTTGTTCTCATTCATACATATGGATTGATGCATAAACGTTTTGGGTCGATTTATTCTTGGTTGTTGAAATCTTGTGTGGCATAAAACAAATTGATACTCACATAATTTATAAAAGTTAATATTTAAGTTATAAGAAAATGTGAACCTATAAGATCACTTAGAGGTTGGCTCGTGTTTGGATGGTGCCAAGACTTAGCTTAAGGAAGGATGTTGGTAAACTTGGGGTATAGAAATTTAAGGGTGTTCAGGAGATATTCTCGCATCATGAGCAGTTAAGACCCGTACGGGTTGAGTTAGACCCGGGTCAGCCACGGACTGTTTTTGGTTTACTCGTTAACTAGCCCTTGCCCGTAAGTAGAGATGGGTGTGTCGAAACTCGAAAACGGATGTTTACTTTCTTTCCTACCTTCGCTTTCGATATTAATAAATCCGGAAGAATGTGTTTCAAACTGTCAAAATGCGCTTGGTTTGCAACTTGCTAGGGTGTGTCGCGGCTATTTTGATCGAGTCACTAGGAGCCACCCCGAAGGGTGTTGTTACTCAGTCTAAGACTAGACCATGGAGTGGTCGTGAGGGACTCTGACGAGTCAAGATGGTACAGCCTTTGCGTTAAGTTGCGTCCAGTTCACATCTTGCTTCAAAATCCTTTTCATAAACAACTTTGTTTAAATCAGTAATAGAGTAGTTTTAACATATGACTATCTGGCCTAGTTCCTCGAAGAGGCGTGTTCGTTTCATGGTAACACCAGGCCCAAATCAAAGTCTTGTTAGGGTGTGTGCTTAAATATGGGCCGAAGCCCAGTTCCGTAAGGATAAGTTGGTTTCGTACAGCCCACCTGGGCGTTCGGTTTCGCGACAACCACGGCACAATACATTGGTTTAAATGACAATCCAAATTTCATCTCAACTCGCCTTCGTCTTGTTCAATTCACATGATATCATTATCAACATACCGCTTGCAACCGTTTCGCATTACGAATATATTGAGTAACGAAGTATAAACTGGAAGTGAAACTTGAAAACATGTTGCCCATATATAACGTAAACTTGCATTACAAACTCGATGAATACTCTTCATACTTTTAAAGTTTGCTAAGATATAAACTTGTAAATATTGAATTTGGATGTCAAAACTTAATGGAACTTGTTAATCAACCTTTGGCAATTAGCCATTTAGAGTAGATGAAGCATACACACGCGTCATGCTCAATTAACTACTAGCGTTATGAACAAAAACTAAGTCTTCAAAACTTAAAGGTATATAAACTTTATATAAACGAAACTATATTTTTATATGTGATATCGTTACTTTTAAGAACTATATATTAGAACCTATAAAGGAAATCATACCAATTTTTCGTAAAACATAATACTATCGTACTTATGATGTTTCGTAACCATACTTTTATAAATGTACAATTTCTATTAGTCGATATACGTGTATATGTAAACATACTTATCCTAAAACGACGTCTCGTAACACAAATACATTACCATATAGAACTCCCCATATAACGTCTTCTGGTCATCAATAAACCTACGACTTATCCGACTTGTCGTATCCTCATCACCCTCTATATACTTACACACCTCCTAGAACCGATGTCGACCAACATATAATGCACCAATTAAACTTAAACGCTGCCATACAAGAATCAACTACTTAGACTTTTACATATTTAAACGTTATCGAGTCAAAATACAAGGTATTAATTTAAAATATTGGTACATAAATTATGGGTCGCGTGACGGTACTCGGTACACCATTTATTTGACTTCTTTACTACTCGGATACTGCTCTACTAAGGTGAGTTCATAGCCTCGCCTTTACTTATTTATTTCAAACCCCGCGAGGGAGATGCATGCTATAAACTAGAACACAAGTCTTTCTTAAACTATCTTTGATTATTATTATTATAGCCTAAGTTGCCTGCCATAAGTCCCTTACATCATGAACCATTAATCACTTGCGAGTGAATGCGAATATTGTGGATAGTACTATGGGAATTAACGACCCCGACTCGGTTATCAGACATAACGGAGCACTATATTTGGTTAACTATGGAATTGGCAATTCCATCTCTGAGGGCAATATTATTACTTACACCAATAATTAGGTGTATGCAGTTAGTTTGGTGTCATGAGCTTAGTGCATAATAATAATCTATGTTTTCTATGGTGATTGTATTCGAAGCAATTATCATCTTTTACTTGTGTTCAACTAATTATTTAAACCTATGAATATCACTTAACATTTTTGTTGACCTTTTTAAGCATGCTCATCTCAGGTACAAATTAGATATCATGAAGGCGTGGAGTGGACGTCATGGGACACTTGAAGTGGTGTTATATTTCAATTAAAGTCATCATTTCGTAAAAACTATCTTTTATGTAATTTCAAACATGTGGTATTCCCTTTTGTGTTTCCAAAACACTGAGATTATGAAATGGTAACAACTTCTTATTTAAAAACGTCTCTTTAGAGTCTTTTTCTATAACTTGTGACTATGATCCTCTACGTAATACCCCAAATAGTCTTCCGCTGTCACTTTGTGATTTTGGGGGTGTTACAGATTGGTATCAAGAGCCTAGGTTATAGAGAACCAACTTGTATTTTCAAAACAAATTGGACTATAACCACGTTTTCAAATGGACCGTTTTACACCACTTCATGTCCTCCGAGCCTACTTCGTTCCGATTGCACGTATGAGATTCGCTTGGCGGATATTACGTAACTACTAAAACTTGCATGATAAAAACTTATAAATGCTAGCTTTCATTTAGTTAGGCATTTAGATTTGCGTGGCAGATTATGCGCGACTAACTAAAACTTATTTAACTTATGACTTTATTTACTTATAAGTGCACATTTTCTTTTGGGTTGTTACAGTACCATGTCGACTGCTACTCACCCTATCGACTTGATCTCCGACAGTGAGATGGAGGACACTATGTCCTCTGCCCCTACCCCCTTGGCATCGGCTCTCATCACACCTATGTCTTCTGAGACTGAGCCCTTCGAGGAGGGTGAAGTCGTTGTCACACCACCTGCTTTGACCACACCCGAGCACCTGCCCGTCTTTGGTCCCCCCACTTATGACAGATATTTGGAGTCACAGTAGTGGCTATCACCCTCGATGTTATGTCCCGACACACTCATCCACGATTCTCGTATCTTCTATCTCTTGCCCATCACCACTGCCTATTCGCCGAAGGCGAAGGCGAGCTAGGGTTCTCAAACCCTACGAGCCCGCGCCATTTGGCCGACCATTTCGTTACCGTGAGGATGGTGCTACTTTCATGCATACCGCTCGAAACGGCGAGGGCACCATCACTTTCATTCCACCATCGACATACCATCATCCTGCTTTTCCACCATCAGTACTCCCGCACCACCACTCATACACGTTACACCACTACCACCACCTACCACATTCATTTATCGGACCACCAGCATGTACGGTTCCATCATCACCCGTGCATCATCACCTCTGGTGATGCACACTGAGCGAAACGAGCGACATCTCTTGGGAGAGAGTCCATCTCTCACCCGCATCTTGGACCCATATTACCGGGCTATGTTTGCTACCTCGGAGCGAGAGAGCCCGTAGGAGGGTCGATGCTAGACGCTGGTCTTACATGATGCCACTCATTAGTCGATGGAGGTCGGAGGAGGGTGCACCTAGCACTGTGGAGCTTGGAGAGCACCTTTGCTTCTTCTTTGAGACTCTCCCTGTCACGGGAGAACCACTTCATCATACCATTCCGTTGTTAGCTGCCGAGTGCTGCGGTGAGGATCGCTTGAGGATGTTGTAGCATTTGTTGATGAGGTTCCGTTGGTACGTATCGAGAACATTGAGGATGAGGTTGGAGAGCTCCTTAACGGGAGGGCCACGACGGAGAGAGCACTTGATAGGATTGGTGCCCAGAGTGAGAGAGCTAGCGAGTAATTACTGATGTTAGAGAGGAGGATGGAGTCGACAGATTAGGACTGCTTGAGCTGAGATATTGGAGGGAGTTGTGCGTGCAGTCGGAGAGGATGATTATCATGGAGACTCGTGCTACTTGCTGGAGCGAGATTGGAGGCACGAGATAGAGAGGTGGATGAGCTGGCGGAGCTAGTCCGTGACCTACAGCGCCGATTGAGAGGCACACCCGACAGCCTCTAGATTAGTGATTCATCTATTTAGTTTTCTAGTACCTTAGCCTGCCGCATGTGGCACTAATGTAGGCTTTGTATTCGCATGTTTTGTAAACTATCGAACAAGCTGATTATGTGACATTGTATGGTATTGTATCACCATGTATGGATGGTGAACCTATGGCATTATGGTTGTTGTTTCTTGATATTCTCATGTATGATGATCTTCCTATTTATCGGTTTATGTAAATCGAAGTGATCATTTTTATATATTCTCTTATGTGGTTCTAACATGTTGTGATTCTTTCTTATGATGATTATACTCTATTGATGTAATGTGAAGATCTTGACTATTATGAAACCATTTTTATAATAATTCACAATTATGTTGAATGATTTTGAAATCTGAGTGTATGTTTTTAGAAAAATGGCAAGAACAAGAACTACCTCTACTCCTACTCAAACTCCCGAGATGACCCCTGAAGCAATTCGGAGGCTAGTTACAAATGAAATTGGTGTTTTCTTTGCGCAAGACCTGCTGAGGCAGCTCGAACAAATGAAGCCCCAAATCAAGCCAACCGAAATGAAGGCGTGGTGAATCGCAAATGTGGATACAAATAATTCATGAATTGCAAACCTACTTTCTTCAAAGGAACTGAAGGCGCTGTTGGCCTTATCCATTGGTTTGAAAGATCTGAAACTGTGTTTCTTCTAAGTGATTGCTCGGAAGATTGCAAGGTGAAGTTTGCTCTGGTACTCTCTGGAAGATGCATTGTCTTGGTGGAAGGCTCATGCCCAACCTATTGGCATGGAAGAAGCCTACAAAACCACTTGGACTGAACTGAAGCAATTGATGATGAAGCAATACTGTCCAAGGACTGAGATCAAGAAACTTGAAGATGAGTTCTACCATCTGACTACTAAGGGCAATGATCTCAAAACCTACTTCAAGCGCTTCCAAGAATTGAAAGCTCTATGCCCTTCCATAGTTTCTGATGAGGTTAAGTTCGGAAAATCTCATTGGGGATTACCCGAAACATTGAGGGCAATGTTACCTGCATCAAAGCCAAGACCGTGGAGGAAGTGATCACAATTTCCTATCAACTCATGGATCAAGTCTTGAAACATGGATCCGTGCAAGGCAACAATGACAACAAAAGGAAATTTGATGACCGCCGAGGCAACACTTCAAACAACTTCCATCACAACAACTCTTTCAATCACAACAATAACCGTAACAACAACAACCAAGGCCGCAACAATCACAATCAACACCGCAACAACAATCCCAACTCATACCACCAAAACCGAAACAACCACCACAATCAACAAAACCGTAGACAAGAAGTTGCAAGGGCTTATGCTGCTACCCCCGCCGCTGGAAGAGGCTATGCTGGACCACACCCTTTGTGCACTCGATGCAACCTGCATCATGTGGGACGTTGTACTATCAAGTGTGGAAAGTGTAACAAGGTGGGCCATACCCACAAGGATTGCCGAAGCCCTGCTACTGGAGGTAACCTTCAACCTATTGGGATAACTTGCTTTGGATGTGGAGAAGCTGGACATGTCAAGAGTAGATGCCCAAAGCTGTACGGAAACAACAACAACAATAACAACAACAACCCTGCTAGAGCAAGAGCTTATGTGCTAGGAGATGGAGATGCACAAGAGAACCCGGATGTCGTTACGGGTACGTTTTCACTCAACCATCATTTAGCTAAAGTGTTATTTGATTCTGGAGCCGACAAAAGCTTTGTGTCTTCTAAGTTTGCACCTTTGTTAAAAGTCACCCCAACTACCCTAGATACCACTTATGAAGTAGAGCTAGCCGATGGAAAAATAGTAGGAACTAACACTATCCTTCGAGGTTGCAACCTATCCTTATCAAATCACCCGTTCGATATAGACCTTATGCCTATTCAACTCGGTAGCTTCGAATCTGTCATTGGCATGGATTGGCTATCCAAGAATCGTGCAAGAATCATCTGTGACGAGAAAGTCGTTCACATTCCTCTCGATGGCGAAACTCTAATCATTCGGGGTAATCGTAGTAAGACCCGATTGAACATCATCTCGTGCGTTAAGACGGCGAAGTACATAGAAAAAGGATGCCACATTTTCTAACACAAGTAACGGAGAAGAAGGAAGCGGATGAGAAACAACTAAAAGAGCGTCCCGTGGCTAGAGACTTTCGAAGTATTTCCGAAGACTTGCGGCCTTCCTCCTATTCGACAAGTAGAATTCCAAATCGAGCTAGTGCCGGGAGCGGCGGCCGTGGCCGAGCACCCTATAGATTAGCACCTTCCGAACTACAAGAATTGTCGACCAACTTCAAGAACTGTCGAAAAAGGATTTATTCGACCGAGTTCTTCGCCTTGGGAGCTCGGTCTTATTTGTCAAAAGAAGGGACGGATCTTTCCGTATGTGTATTGATTAACGAGAGTTGAACAAACTAACGGTGAAAAATCGCTATCCATTGCCTAGGATTGATGATCTGTTTGACCAACTGCAAGGGTCAAGCGTCTACTCAAAGATTGATCTGAGATATGGTTATCATCAATGAGAGTAGAGGAGGATATCAGCGCTTTCGAACACGATCGGCCACTATGAGTTCCAAGTGATGCCATTTGGTTTGACAAATGCACCGGCTGTATTTATGGACTAATGAACCGAGTTTGTAAACCCTACTTGGACAAATTTGTGATTGTGTTCATTGACGACATACTCATCTATTCCCGCAACAAGGAAGAGCATGCGGAACACTTGAAAGCCATCCTAGAGCTGCTCAAGAAAGAAGAACTGTATGCTAAGTTTTCCAAGTGCGACTTCTGGATTCAAAAGTTCAATTCCTTGGTCACGTGATAGATAGTAATGGTCTTCATGTTGACCCTTCAAAATCGAAGGCTGTCAAAGATTGGTCATCCCCTACTACCCCTACCGAGATACGTCAATTCTTGGGTCTTGCGGGTTATTATCGAAGATTTATCGAAGGATTTTCGAAAATCGCTAAAACTCTAACGGAGCTAACCCGAAAAGAAGAACTTTGACTTGGGAGAGAAACAAGAGTTAGCCTTTCAACTCTTGAAACAAAAGCTTTGTGAAGCCCCTATCTTAGCCTTACCCGATGGAGTGGAAGATTTTGTGGTCTACTGTGATGCATCACACCTAGGGTTAGGTGCGGTATTGATCCAAAGAAACAATGTGATCGCTTATGCTTCACGACAACTCAAAACTCACGAAAAGAACTACACTACCCATGACTTGGAATTGGGAGCCGTGGTTTTCGCTCTCAAAATATGGAGACATTGCCTATATGGAACCAAATTATGCGGTGTTTACCGACCATAAAAGTCTCCAACACATTCTCGATCAAAAGGAGTTAAACATGCGACAACGCCGATGGCTAGAATTGCTTAGTGATTACGATTGTGAAATCCGTTATCACCCGGGAAAAGCAAATGTCGTAGGCGATGCTCTTAGTCGAAAGGATCGACCTAAACCTCTTCGAGTAAGATCCTTGGGAATGACAATTAAGTCACCCCTTCCATCAAAAATCCTTGAAGCTCAAGCTGAAGCCCTCAAACACGAAAACCGTCCCAACGAAAGAATCTTTGGAATGCCGGGAAAACGAGAAGCGGCTTTGCGCAAAGATCGGATGGAACCTTATGTTTTGGCGATAGAAGTTGGATACCACTTTGTGGAGGAATACGGGAACTCATCATGCATGAGTCTTACAAGTCTAAATATTCCATTCACCCGGGATCCGACAAAATGTACCAAGATCTCAAGAAGCTTTATTGGTGGCCAAACATGAAAGCCGAAATTGCAACGTACGTTGGAAAATGTCTCACCTGTTCTCGAGTCAAAGCCGAAGTTTGCATCAACTCTTGAGTACATCTAGCACCGATGCTAAGATTGACAAACTCACGGATATTGTTCAGGCTTTGGTTCTTGCTAACCAAAACAAAGTCACTTTCACACAGACAACATCACATGGTAAAGTGAAGAAAGTCGAGGTCTGTGTTACTTGTGGTGGCCCTCATGCATACTACAACCATGCGCCACCGATGGTAGTCCATTTGAAGCCAATGCTATAGCCGGTACTTCACATCCGGGAGGTAATCAATACCGTCCTCAAAATGAACCAAACTACCGTGCTAATACTTATCGGGCACCACCGGTTTTAGACGAGAATCCTAACATACAAAACCGAATCGAACCAACCTAGAATGAACCAAGGTTATCAAAACCAAGGTAATTTCTATTCCGGACCAAATCAAGGTTTTCAACATCAAGGAAACCTTAATCAAAACAATTTCAATCGAGGAATCAATTTCGAAATGTGAATCCTAACCAAGGGAATTTCCAACAACAAAGTCATAATCAAAACATACGACCTCAAAATTTCCCTCCACATCCTCCGTACCATCATCGATGAGTTATTGAAGCAATTCATGAAATCCCAAGATGAAATGAGCAGGTTTTGGTCGGTCGGTCGTGATCTAAAGAAGTCTTTAAATGATCAACCCTCGGGCTCAGGAAAACTTTCGAGAAACACGATCGCTAACCCGAGGGGCGATGCAAAGGCGATCACAACCCGAAGTGGTGTTTCATACAATGGACCCGCTATTCCTACTACCTCTTCTTCTTCTCTCCCGAAGGTAGTGGAAAGTGAAACTGAGGCAACAAAGGACAAGGAACTTCCTACTAATAACGGAGGTACCAACGATGTCCAACCTCAAGTTGTCCAGAAACCCAAATCCAATCCAGGAGTTGTTTTTGAACCTCCGGTAGCTCCCATTGAAAACCCCAAATCCAAATCTTCTATTCCTTACCCATCACGTTTGAATGAGCAAAAGCTCCGCGAAAAAGCCAGTCATCAAATGGACAATTTTTTCAAATTTTCCAAGAACTACATTTTGACATAAGCTTTGCGGATGCTATCATGCCGATGCCCAAGTTTGCATCAACTCTCAAACACATGTTAAGCAACAAGGAAAATCTGTTTGAAATGGCAAAACTCCTCTGAGCGAAGCGCTCTGCGAGTTATCTTGAAGAAGCTTCCCGAAAAGCTTGGAGATCCTGGAAAATTTCTCTTACCTTGTGTATTTCCGGGGATGGTTGAATGCTTTGCCTTACCCGATCTTGGTGCAAGCATCAATCGATGCCTTATTCATATGGAAGAAACTTTCTCTTTCGGAACTTACTCCTACATGCATGACTCTCGAGCTTGCAGATCGTACAATATCCTGTCCTCTTGGCATTGCCGAGGACGTATTTGTAAAGTAGGAAAGTTCCATTTTCCAAGTGACTTTGTGGTTGTTGACTTCGATGCGATCATCGGGTTCCTCTCATTGTTGGACGAGGATTCACGAGCGGGCCGTGCTCTCATTGATGTATTTGAGCAAGAAATCACATTACGTGTAGGTAATGAAGCTGTCACTTTTAACCTTGATCAAACTTGAGGTACTCCATGCAAACTATGATTACGAGTCGGTTAACGAATATATATCATTGATGTTGCTTCCGAAGAGTACTCTCAAGAAGTTCTTGGTTATGATCATAATTCTTCGAGTGATAATATCACTCATTCATCTCAACCCATCATTGCCAATTCTACTCCTTCTCTCACTCCGTTTGAGGAAAGTGACTTCATCTTGGAAGAGATTGAAGCATACTTGTCTAGTGATTATGTTCCATGGGAAATTGATCATGCTCCCATCGACATCGAGGGGGACATACTTCTCATTGAGAAGTTGCTTAATGATGATCCATCATCACTCCCTCCTGTCGAACTTCATAACAAGGAAGTTAAGTCGGTTGAGAAAAGCGAAGAATTTCACGAAGTCGAACTTAAGGACTTACCACCTCATCTCGACTATGCATTTCTTGAGGGTGATGATAAATTACCCGTCATTATTGCTCGAGATTTGAGTAAAGATGAAAAGACTGCTCTCATAAAGGTCTTGAAGTCACACAAGCAAGCAATTGCTTGGAAACTCTCCGACATTAAGGGTATCAACCCCGAGTTTTGTACTCACAAAATCTTGATGGAGGATGACTTCAAACCAGCAGTTCAACATCAGAGAAGGGTGAATCCTAAGATCCATGATGTTATCAAACAGGAGGTTATCAAACTTCTTGATGCAGGATTAATTTACCCAATCTCAGATAGTCCTTGGGTTAGCCCAATTCATTGTGTTCCTAAAAAGGGTGGCATAACTGTTGTCATAAATGAAGAAAACGAGTTAATTCCAACTCGATTGGTTACGGGATGGCGTGTGTGTATTGACTATCGTAAGTTGAATGACGCCACTCGTAAAGACCATTTTCCTCTACCCTTCATGGACCAAATGCTTGAGAGATTAGCAGGGAACGAGTACTATTGTTTCCTTGATGGTTTCTCGGGTTATTTTCAGATCCCCATTGATCCGCTGGATCAAGAAAAACCACATTCACCTGCCCATACGGAACTTTTGCCTACAGGCGTATGCCTTTTGGCCTATGTAACGCTCCTGGCACGTTCCAACGATGTATGATGGCCATATTCCACGACATGATCGGGGAAACAATGGAGGTGTTTATGGATGACTTCTCGGTCATTAGGGACTCGTTTCAAACATGTCTCTCCCATTTAGATAAAATGATAAAACGGTGTGAAGACACCAATCTTTGTCTAAATTGGGAGAAGAGCCACTTTATGGTCAAAGAAGGCATAGTCCTTGGCCATAAGATTTCAAAAAATGGGATTGAGGTTGATAGAGCAAAAGTCGATGTTATTGCTAAATTACCTCATCCTACTACCGTCAAAGGTATTAGGAGTTTTTTTTAGGTCATGCGGTTTTATCGCAGATTCATACAAGATTTTTCTAAAATCACCCGGCCTATGACCCATCTTCTTGAAAAAGATGCTCCTTTTATCTTCTCACTCGAGTGCATCGAAGCTTTTGAAACATTAAAGAAAAAGCTTACTGAAGCACCCCTTCTCGTTGCTCCGTGGGACTTGCCTTTTGAACTCATGTGCGATGCAAGTGATTTTGCTATCGGTGCAATCTTAGGGCAACGTAGATCCAAGCATTTTCAGCCTATCCACTACGCAAGTAAGACTATGACTGAAGCTCAAACCCATTACACCACCGCAGAAAAAGAGCTATTAGCCGTGGTGTATGCGTTTGAAGTTTCGCCATACTTAATCTTGACCAAATTCGTGGTGTATACGGATCACTCGGCTCTCAAATATCTCTTTGCAAAACAAGATGCAAAGCCGAGATTGCTTCGTTGGGTTCTCCTCCTACAAGAATTTGATATCATTATACGTGATAAAAGGAGCGAGAACACGGCTGCCGATCATCTGTCCCGATTAGAAAACCCTCACCAAGATGTTTTCGAGAAAAAGGAAATCAATGAAACATTTCCTCTCGAGACACTCAATGCGGTTTCTTTTCGTGGAAACTCTACTACCCCATGGTTTGCCGACTTCGCAAATTACCATGCGGGTAACTTCATAGTGAAAGGAATGTCGACCCAACGGAAGAACAAATTCTTCAAAGATGTTAAACATTACTCGGGGCGACCCTACTTATTCAAAATCTGTGCGGATCAAGTCATCCGACGGTGTGTTTATGGACAAGAAGCTATGGACATTCTCAAAGCTTGCCATGTTGGACCCACCGGAGGGCATCATAGTCCAAACGACACCGCCAAAAAGGTGTTTGATTCCGGGTTTTATTGGCCCACTATTTACAAGGATGCCCACGAATTTGTCAAAACTTGTGACGCTTGTCAACGTCACGGAAATATCTCACAAAGAAATGAAATGCCGCAAAACGCCATTCAAGTGTGTGAGATTTTTGACATCTGGGGCATTGACTTTATGGGGCCATTTCCATCATCTCGAGGAAACAAATACATACTTGTGGCTGTTGACTATTTGTCAAAATGGGTTGAAGCGAAAGCTTTACCTACAAACGATGCCCGAGTTGTTGTAAAATTTTTAAAATCTCTTTTTGCTAGGTTTGGAACTCCACGAGCTATAATTAGTGATCGTGGTACACATTTCTACAATGACCAATTTGATCGAGTCAAGCAAAAGTATGGTGTAACCCACCGTCTATCTACTGCATACCACCCCCAAACAAGTGGGCAAGTGGAAGTTTCCAACCGTGGTATTAAAAGAATTTTGGAAAGGACAGTAGGCGAAAACCGTGCATCCTGGTCGGATAAACTGGATGGCGCACTCGGGCCTTCCGTGCAGCTTATAAAACACCCATCGGTGTACTCCATCAAGCTTGTTATGCGGAAAGGCGTGTCATCTTCCGATTGAGCTTGAGCACAAAGCATACTGGGCCTTGAAACATGCAAACTTCGATATTGGGCGACAGTGGTGATCACAGAAAAGTTCAAATGAATGAATTAAATGAACTCCGTGATCAAGCATATGAGAACTCTTTAATCTACAAACAAAAGACAAAGAAGATTCATGACTCCAAAATCAAGAACCGCGTTTTTAACGTCGGTGATCGAGTCCTTCTTTTCAATTCAAGATTGAAGATTTTCTCGGGAAAGCTCAAGTCCCGTTGGTCTGGTCCATTTACTATTGCTAAGGTTTATCCTTTTGGTACTATTGAGTTATCTCAACCCGATGGTCCAAATTTTAAAGTGAATGGTCATCGGTTGAAGCATTATTTTGGAGAGGACATTCCACCTGTGGTTGTCCCGGATCTACAAACTTTCTCCATGAACCAATGAATGCGGGGATCGAGTCAAGCTAGTGACTCGATAATCAAAAACAGTAGCACACCACATGGGTTTTCACCCGTGAGTATCACCCTAGTGTGGGGGAGTTGCCCCCCGCTATTGTATATAAGTTTTCTATAAAAAAAAAAAATGTATATATAAAAAATAAAATAATTGCCGTAGTATTTCCCTTTTACGTTCTTTGTTTCGGCATAACCGCCGGTACTTTGAATATTGAGGGCAATATTCATTTCTAGTGTGGGGTGGAATTCTCACGAATTTTATCATGTAATTATACCACCCAATTCCCCCATTTTTGGCCAAATTTTTTTTTTGAGTAAGTGTTTTTCACTTACTCAGCAAATGGTAATCAGTCCACCATGTCTAACCCACATAAGGATTGGCTAATCCAGGAGCAAACGGCTCTTGGTAAAGATATCTCAAATCCGTTTATGGCTTGCAAATTGCCCAAAATTGTATGGTGTTCAACTCGCCATATCTTTAATTAGTGAAGAGTTGGCTAGCCCGCAAGTTTATGGCTTGTGGTAAAGGCAGTTGGAAAACCATAATTGGTAATCGACTCACCAAAGATATTTTATCTAAGAGTTGGCTAGTCCAGAAGCAAACGGCTTCTGGTAAAGACAAATCAAAACCGTTGAAAGCTGGTAATTTGCTCAAAATCATTTGGTTATCATTGTGCCAAGGTTCTTACTTGAACTAAAACAATTGGCTACTCCAGAAGTAATGGCTTTTGGTAAAGAGATGGAATCCATTAAGTTTTCTAAAAGATTGCTAGGGACTAGCAATATCTTAGTGTGGGGGATTGATGAGTGTCTAAATACTCATCATTTTTGTACCATTTAAACTGCAAAAACATCTGAAAACACTCAGAAATGTATCAAAATGATAAAAATATCACAAATAAGTGTTTTATGTGTTTTAAATGCAAAAATTCTAAAATCAGATGAAAAACGTATCAAGTTTGCATAATTGGCAGTTTTAGTCCCCCAAGTTTCAAAAGTTGTCAAATCTAGTCCCTGGAATCCAAAAATATGGAGTTTTATCATTCAAGGTCCCTGAAATATTCTAAATTGTCAAAAATGGTCCTTGAATGAATCTTTGGGCAAATGGCAGAAAAGGTCCCTCAACTTTACAAAAGTGTCAAAATTGGTCCTTGGATATTTAAAAATGGAAAATAATCAAATATGGTCCTTGTACTATTAAAGATTGGCAAATTTGGTCCTTGTGATAAGTTTGGAAAAGGGGCAGGTTCAGCCCCTTAACTTTGCAAAAATTGCAATTTTGGTCCTTGTATACTAAACCAAACCGGACCCCTTTTTACTAATATCCCAGTTGGCCCAACTTGCAACCCAAGCCCAAACCCAACACCCTTGACCCTTGACCCTTGAACTTGAGCCAGTCCAAAAACCCACCTGACCCAGTCAATATCCCATTGTGAACCCCCACTTAATAATATCAACTTGGTCAAACACCGGTCAACGCGCGCCAAAACCAGAAGCACTGTGCTTCTCCCTCACCAAGCCTGCAAACCAGAAACCAGAGTGGTTTTCTCCACCTCACCTCTACACTTGTTTAACCACTCCCTTCCACCTCTAGAATATCCCAAAATTCTTTAAATGCATAAAACCTGCTCATGACTTTTTTGGCGCCAAAATTCCACATGGACGAATATGATGAGTTATGAAGATCCAATGGCTGGAAATGAGTGGGAAAGTCTCAGAGGTCGACAAAGAGTTGAAAAGATCTTTATAAAGAGGAGGATAAGCAATGTGGGATAGTATCTAGTGTAATTTAATTTTGCTTAAGTCGTTTTTATTATTTTAAGCTTTCCAGTGTAATTTAAGTCTTTCAAGTACTCTGTTTAAGTTATTTCAAGTGTATGTGAACCTTTTTCAGTTTCAATTTCAGTATTAAGGTTCATATTCAGTTTATGCAATTTCCCTTGTTCAAAATCTCAATATGTTCTAATGTTGTTTGTAGCTGTTAATTTGGACTCATAAGCCCATATAAGCTCCTCAGAAAGCTATTTAAAGCTTTTAGTAACCTTAAAATCAGTTTAGAAGCAAAAAGAAAAAAATACCAAAAATACCAAAAAAATTAGATAAAAATAAAAAATCAATGGTGAAGGTTATCAAAGCTGGAGCAGGGTGAATACAGGATTGCCCTTGGGTTTAGAGCTTCTTGGGAAGCTATAGGTTATGGTCTCAGTCCTTGGTTCTCATTTTTCACTTGGAATCATCTTGTAAGCTTTTGCTCCATTTTTATGCATTTCACTGTTTGAGTCATTCATAAGCTTAAATCTCTGTGTCTTTATGTTCATTAGGTATAGTTAAGTATAATTAAACATTAAAAACAGTTGCTTGTTCTCTTTAATTTGTAGTTAGTAAAAATCTTATTTTAACAGTTAATATAGCATAAGTGTAATTTCTTAATTTTATGTTGTTATTATTATTGTTTAAATGCTTATTTAGTCTCATATTATGATAATATAAAGTCTGTAATCAAGTACATGGTCTAAATCTTTGAAACTCTTTGGAAATCACAAAAACAGTCTCATAAAAGCCTGTTTGGATTTGCTTGTTTAACTGTTTTAGAGAGTGTTTGTGTTGTTGCTTGTTATTGTCTTGTGTCACTTTAGTACCATATAGCTCATATAAAAAAGAAAAACCAGTGCTTATTTGACAAGAAAGTCAAAATAATCTTTGATCTCATCTTGATTACTAACTGTTGGATTTTCATGATCCATGATCTTGTTTTTATGTTCATAAGTTGTTATCATTGATCAAACTAGTCCTAATTCATCTTAATACATCATAATCAGTGATTAGGATTGATTCAAAGTCCATTTTAGTCAACTTATTTGGTTTTTATAAAAAGTCAAAATTTCCATTTGGTCAGTTTTTAAATAAAATAGATAATTTTATATAGGGTTTAATTTTGAGTTTCAAAATTTGAGCTTTTGGGATATTAAAATATAGCTGCTCATCTTTATCTCAGTATTTTTATATTTTCTAGATAGCTTATTTAACTGCTTATTCTTTAGCTTACTTTAGACCCTTTTTCAAAAATGTGCCATGTGCACAGTTGAGCTAGCCACTTTCACAAGCTCACACATAGCTCATCGGTTAGCTTTAGCTTGTGAATCTTGGTTCTTTGGAAAGCTAACCTAGATGTCTTAAGGTTCCAGTGCTTATTTTCCACTTCTTAGCTTATTCAGTAGGGCTGCAAGTAGCTTTTTGTTTGTCCCAATTCACTCAGTATATACTGAGTCTTTAAACAGTGTGATACATGCTTTTTCTCAAGCTTGTCATAAGCTCATTAATCAACCTCAGTGTTTGAGCTTGGACTTTTTGGAAAGCCCACCAGCTCATCTTGACACCTCAGTCCTTATTTTGAGCTTTTTAGCTTATTTAATAAGCTTAAACTGCTTGTGAATATGGCTGCAGGCCTGTTTGATTAGTTGGTTTAGGATTAGTGCTTATTAGTTTATTAATAGCTTATCAGTGTAGTCCTTTGTGTTTTTTTTAGCTTCATTTAAGTAGCTTAAGCTTGTTTGTAGCTTATTTCACTTTTGGTTCTATCTGTGAAGCTTGTTTGAGCTTGCAAAATCAAAATAAGCTCATTAGCCTAACTGTCTAAATCATAAGCTCATAAACTGCTTATTTTTAAGTTTTAAAATTTTTGTTTTCATTAAAGTTACTTATTTTCAGTAGTTAAATAGTTTTGAAAAAGAAAAACCACAAAAACATCATTTTAAATATAGTGATAGCGTTTATTTAATAGAATTTAGCTTTTTGATTTTTCTTTTCAGCTTATTATTAAGCGCTTTCAGTTTTTATAATTTTCTTAGTTTTCTGTCACCATAGGATATTTTTATAAAAATTTTCATAATTTTCTTAGCTTGTTTAGTATTTATTAAAATTAAAAATAGTTAAAAAGTATTAAATAATTAATAATAAATAAATAAAAAAGCATAAAAAATATCTTTTCATTTTTAAAATTAGTTTTATAATATTTTAGATTTTTCTAAGTTAAAATTTCAATTTTCCAGGTTATTTTTATATTTTCTTGTATTTAAGTGTATTTTAAATAATTAATAAATAGTAATTAATTAATAATAAATAGATAAAAAGTGTAAAAAAATATATTTTAAGTTTTAAAATAAGTTTTATAATATTTTAGATTTTTCTAAATCTTAATTTCATTTTTCTAGTTTTATTTCATATTTTATTATATTTTAGAGTATTATTAAATAGTTAAAAATAGTTTTTAATTAATAATAATTAAATAAATAGTTATAAAAATAATTTTCTTTTTCCAATAATTTTCTTTTATTATTAGGATTGTAAAAATATCATTTTCATATTTGTAGGCCTTTTATTTCTTATATCTCACGTTTTATTTGGTACGTTTACGTAGTTTATTAAACGTACGTATTTACGTTTGTGTAATCTGATTGTTGTGCTTTATAATTCTGTATCCAAATATCATTCCAATCAATCAGTAGTGTAATTATCCAGCAAAATCCTTACTGATCACTATCCTTAGTGATTTTTCGACATCTGAAAGTTTTGAAACACCATTCAGTCTCCGTGGGACTTAACGACCTGTGGAAACACTATACTCTCCAGATCTTTATTGTATTGGTTTTAGACTGTTTGAATTTTATTATGGTTGACCATTTACAAGTGGTTAATTTGTGTAATAAACTTGACGGTTTGGACTCAATCAAAAGGCAAGCCCGACTTCTACTGGTGACAAACTAAAGAATTCACTTCCACTGATTTTTCATGGCCCCCACCTAATGGTCCTAACCAACAAAACATCGAAGGGATGTTGCAAAACCTAGTTGCATCCCAAGAAACCCAAATAGCTAAGCTCTCGGACCGCTTTAACCAACAACAAGCCGAAATGGATAGAAAGATAGACAACCTTTTGAAAGGCATAACCAATAGTGATAGGAAGGTTAGTGCTATCTCAACTCCCGAGCCTTCCGGTGTTGAGATTAAGGACCCAAGTAAGCTAGCTAAGCACGTTCAATTCGTCAATACCATCGCCTTAGTGAAACCCAATGAAACAAATGACGAAGAGGACCATACACTTGAGAATAATGAAACAACCGAGGAAGTAGATGAAGTAGACAATGACTATTTCAATAAGTTTCCTACGGAAGAAGAACTATCTCGCCTCCCTCACTTAGTGCGTGACCTCCGTCACATGTATGTTAGGAAAAGCCCTAGAATCAAGTTTGGGAACCCATAGAATCTTAACATACCATGTTGCATAGGACACCTTTTTGTGGCAAAGGCCTACATTGATCGCAAATCCCCAATCAACATAATGACTAGCACCTACTACAATTGGGTAATGAAGAAGCCTATTCCAACTAGGCAAGACCCCGATAATCCTAGGGTTAAGTGCAATTTTCTTGGTAGAGTTAAGGGATTGCCCGTTTATGTAGGTAGTTTCACGTTTCCTACGGACTTCATAATCGTGGATGATATTAGCACGGCCATAGACCCTAACTTGTCCCACGTTATTCTAGGAAAACCTTTCATAGAAAGCACCGGGATGACCTATGATCCCTCGTTAGGAGTAGTGCGATTCAAGGACGAGACCGATGACATAGCTTACCAAATGCCGTTTAAGATTGAGAAGTTTTCATCACTCTCTAATGATGAAAAGGAACTTAAACTGTCGGTCTATTATAGGAATAATGAGGATAGGGAAAAAGGAGTAGATTATGTTATGGCTAAGATTTTTGGATTCTATAAGGATTGCTTGAACTTAGGACCGAAATATAGGACCGAGTGGGGAGAGGACGAACTCTTAGAGAAGTGCATCATAGGGCACTTCTACAACATGGAATCCCCCATTAGAGACCGTCAAGGTGGCGGTAATGAAGTCACGTAGGGGCACGACTACGAGTCTAGCTACACGACTCTTAAATAAAGAAAAGCGCTTCGTGGGAGGCAACCCATGTTTAGTTGTTTGCTTGTTAGTGTCATATGTCTTTTATTTATTGTTTTTTCTCATGTTTAAATTTGTAAAAATGCTTTATTTTGTTTTTAACCTCGTCTTAATTGCATATAAAGGTATTTTACATAAGGGATAAGTGTAGGGAGGATTACAAACGTTTTCAAAAGAAACGTAAACATGAGAATAACAATTAACTAAAAGATATATATGTGTGTTTGTTCGAGTCAAATGCTTGTATCGAGTCATAATGGATGTTTTGCAGAAATTTTTCCAGATTCTAAAGATGTAAATTTTCCAGAATTCTTTCCAGAAAATCGCAGACCAGTTTTTGTCGGGATAACGGCGTCGGGATCGCAACTGACGGCGTCAGGAAGGAGTAAAACAACAGATTACTTTTTTCGTTTTGAGCTACTTATAAATTTTTGGAATTTTCAGTCTTAATTTTCGAAATTCGTAAACATCCATTCCACAAGCATTATATCCTAGTTTAAATCGAGTCTTATATATATTATTACCACCGATTTTACGCGAAGGTTTCGTTTGTTTTCTTCAAGTGTGCAGGTTTAATTTATCAAGAAGAAGTTACATAAGATTGGAAGGAGCTTTTCACGCATAAATTCTTCTTGAAGAAAGATTTAACCACTACTTCACACACGGATCCTACCGAGCTAATCAGGGAGTACTAGTTTCTTTTGTTTTTAATTACCTTCCATTATCATAACTTTGATACTTTCGGGGAACATTGGGGACAATGTTCAGTTTAAGTGTAGGGAGGGAAAATAAAACGGGAACTTTGAAACTATACTTATCCTTGAATATTTGCTTTGTTCAATTGTATTTGCGTAATAAACCATGAGAAAATGTCGGTTAGGGTAATTTTGGCACCAAATTTAAAATTTTTCATGACATATAGGAGTGGGCCATTAGTCTTAACAAAAGCGTCTCACGGATAGGAAGTTGCATGACTAGCATAAAAACCCTTTACCACCTAAATTCCACCCAAAATGTGAGGATCGCCCTTAGATTAGTAGGAATTAAAGCATTCATCTTTAATGCTTAGTGTGTGAACCGGTAGTATATTAGATTCTAGAACTTGTTTTGTGATGCATTCCGAGATCGCTAGTAAGACTGCACTTGTGTAGTTAGGAATAACTAAATGATAAGAGGCATTAGGATAACCCTTGTTTGATACTTGTATATAATTATTTCTTCCACATCGGTTGAGTAATTCCCCCACACCCTTTGCGTTGTACTCATCTTTAGTACACGATACCCCTAGTTAACCCCTCAGAGCCTATCTTTTTCGCGGTTCTCGTGATGTTTCGGTTTTTTCCGGAATATCAATGAAGAGCATTGTTTACACCCACCCCCAAATATACACCCAAATCGCCTTAGCCTACCCTGTATGCACTCACTTTTAGTGCATTATTGTTATCACCCTAAACCCTTAGTTCAATTATATGGTTGCTTGCATGAGTTGCTAAGTCAAGTCATATCCTTTGTATACAGTTTTGGGACGATTGAGATTCATGGGAAAAGTTAAAGTTTATGAAATGACGGGAAGGGAACGTTAAATTCAAATTCCCTTTGTTTGCGTAATAATGTACCCCAAGTGTTTTGATCTTTTCAATTCGAGTCAAATTAGTGTTAGAGTAATAAAAACTCAAGTGTAGGGATGTGCCTATAAATCCCTATCATTTTGATGTTACCGTAGAGGATGGTAGAGTAAAAGTGTATGCAAAAAAAAAAATGGGCTACCATCCTACATCTATCCTTTTAATTTATGTTTGTTTATTTCAGTTAGCTAGAGTTTAGAGTGTCGAGTCTTGGCTTAGCAACGCCATTCTTCGTATGCATTTAACATAAAGATTTTTTACTTGCCACCACTAAAAAGCCTATCCCACCAAACCCTTTGTTTCCCTACCGTAAGCCTAACGTTACAACCCTTTAAAGACCTCTTTGATAGTCTTTCCTAGGTGCTTACGCCAAAGCGATGGAGGTTTGATCTGTTTTCAAGCCTATGGTAATCTATGTACTAGGACCGGTTAATGAGTGTTTATCTTCCATTTCCAATTTGTTATATTTCATATACACCCGAGAGAGATGTGAGTATCCAAACACCCCATGTGAGGTGATAGTATGTAATTTCCGTGCTTGTTATGACTTTTGCGGGGATTATATGTGTTGTGGACCGTTTTGAACCAATGCTTCATGACCCCTAACTTATAAATTAATTGGCTAAAAGCACATTTGCTTGAGGACAAGCAAATACCAAGTGTAGGGATATTTGATAAGGTTTTAAAAGGTACCTTTTTGAGAGGTCGTTTAAGCCCTTATTTGATCACTTTTGTATCCGTTATTGCTTAATATCATTCATTTTCACTTTTTAGGTCTCTTGAAGGCAAAATGCTGGAATGGCACTTATTTGGACGAAAAGGCGCGAATATATGAAGAAAATGGCCAAAGTCAGAATCGAGACACTCAAAGCTGCTGAAAAAATAAGGTGACGGCGTCAGGTGTTAAATTTGCGACGCCGTCGGAGGATTTTGTGACGGGGACGAAGCCAAAACTCCTATTTTTAAGTGGCGGCGTCAAGTTATAAAAGAGTAGACCGTCGCAACTCGAGGCGGCCTAGATGCAATCAGGACGGTCAGAAGGAAGGGCGGCGTCACAAGCATAAGGTGACTCCGTCGCAAGTCTAACGTGGCCAAGACGAAACCCTAATGGCGACACACGGCGTCACAAAACATAAGGTGACACCGTCGCTGATGTAATCTTATATATAGAATCCGAATTTTTAAGTATTTGTGTGTAGTCTTTTGGAGTAAAAACCTAAACCGAACCAAGGCTATCTTGTACAATATTTTAGGGTTCCAAACCCTATCTTACACCAAGATAAGTGTTTTACTTCATTAATACAATTATGTCTTTGATTATTTGTGTGTATGCTTGCATGTTCTCCATGTCCGGCTAATTTATTTGTGTGTTTGCTTAGGGAATATGAAACTTAATTATTGAATATTGATTGGTTGTCTCTTATCTTAGTTGATTAATGATCTAGTAATTTGATAGGTCATTCGTTGTGTACTTAATGCTTGATTAAATCTTTGTGAACCTTAGAATATGACTCCTTGAGTAGTTGTAAGCTAAACCATCCAAAGAGTGCCTTAGAGTAAGAGTTTATTATCCCTAGTGGGTTTTGTAGACGAGACCCTTTGGAAAGTTCAAAGAGTTAGAAAGCATACCCTACAACCTTAGACACACAACGCAACTAAGAATAAGGACGTGACAATTCAACCATCAATAGGAGATAATTAAGGAGTAGTAAAACCTAAGTAAACACATCTTTAAACTATCATACGAGCACACATTAATTAGACATAGACTACATACACCTTAGATTAGATAATTAGATAAGTAGAGTAATCGGTAGCAATACCAACCCCCCAAATTCAAACCCCGAGATTCGTACCTTTCCATTTCATAAAATATAAAAATACAAAAATAATCTTCCTCAACCCCAACCTTATCGTAGTAACTTCTCACTAGCATTCCTATTCCCCTAGAGAACGATATCAATACCCGTGGCTTACCCTAATACTACACTACAACGATTAGGTTCACTGCCTGGGGTGTTGAAAAACTTGCTCGACGAAAAGGAAGTTCCTTTGACCCCGAACGACGCGTGTAGCGTTATCAGTGATGAAGGGGCATGAGTGTTGAATAGCATGGCAAGACCCGTTTCAGTAATGTGACGGTGTTTTCTTTCAGCACGACCATTTTGTTGCGGAGTATGTGGACAAGATAATCGATGATGGGTACCATTTGTCATCAGTAAAGTACTAACACGATGATTTAAAAATTCTGTACCACCATCACTTTGGAAGGTTTTGACTTTGCATGAGAACTAAGTCTGCACAGACTTTAAGTAAGTATTGAGCACAAGATAAAAATCAGACTTGGCCTTCAAAGGATAGAACCATGTAAACCTGGAAAAATCATCAACAAAGATTGCATAATAACGATAACCATCATGAGATATAACGGGCGCCGGACCCCATAAATCACAATGCACCAAATCAAGAACATGTAAAAAACGTTTAATATTATTATCAAATGGTAAACGTTTGCTCTTTGATAATTGACAAGGTGAGCACAAACTTGGCTTTGGTAGAAGGGAAGTAACAGACAAACGTCCTAATTTATTCAGTAAAGTAATGACATCAAATGCAACATGGCCTAAGCGGTTGTGCCAAAGCTCGTAAGAAACATAAGCGGCAATTGGAGTGTAATTTTTCCATGAAAGCCTTTTGGCCACGCTCTAGCACATAAAGCCCGTTTTCACATCTTCCCCGAGCTAGAAGAGCCTTTGTTCGCCGGTTCAGAATAGTAAAGTATTTGTCAGAAAATAAGACATCAACGGGAGAATCGGCGTGAGTTTACTAATAGAAAGTAAATTCTTGGTGAGATGCGGAACAACAAGAACATCAAGTAAATTAATATCCTTGGATAGAGAAGATGTACCAACATGAGAAATATCTAAAACCTTACCATTACCAAAAATAACTTGGTCCTTACCGAATAAAGTAGCGAATCAAGATTGGTGACAGAAGAGGTCATGTGAGCCGAAGCCCCGGAATCAACAACATACCAATCAGGAGAGTTATCTGTAACATGACATTGAGCATGAAAAGCTTGAGCCAAATTCGCATCCAACGATGGTGTACGCTGAGCAAAAGAAGCAAGATTTGGGCAAACATTGGCATAATGGCCATCCGTCCGACACAACTGACAATGAGGAGGACGACGGCCACGATCGCGGCCACCAGTAAAACCTCTACGATTTGAAGATCGACCACGTCCACGACTATAGAGGAGCCACGAGTATTAGAGGAGCCACGCGTATTAGAGGCAACAAAAGCAGCATGAGGAGGAGATGGCCCATGAACCGAATTTAGGAATAGCTCATGGTTTTCTGCTTGAGAAAGAAGATCTCAAAAAGTAGCCCGTGGCTTAACGGCCCGCTGAGTTGTTGAGAAAGTCTCGAATGAAGAACCGAGACCACATAGAAACCAATGTGTCTTGTCAGTGTCATCAACGGGATATCCAACAGCCGCGAGCTTATCACATATAGATTTAAACTTGCGCCAATAATCAGCAACACTTGAGTCACCCATCTGTAAATGACGAAGAGAGTCACGGAGTGTGTGCATACGTTCCACAGAATCATGGCTATAAGCTGCTTCAAGGGCACACCATACTTCACGAGCAGATTTAAAGCCAAGAACTTCAGCCATCGCTTCTTCAGAAAGAGAGGATTGAAGAAGAATAAGGGCTTGTTGGTCACCCTCCTGCCATGTAACATATGTTGGTTTTATGGATATAAATTAGTATACGTGAGTTAAGATCGAACTCGAGACTATGGGATTGCACACTTTACGTATGAGAATTTAAAGTTAATAATTAAATATAAATGTTGTATTTATTTATTTATTAAACGAAATAACTAACGGACGTTAAGTAATTAATGTAATGGACTAACGGTCGTTAAAGGTATTTGGAAAAGGACTTAATTGCAAAGTTTGGAAGATTCCGGAACCCCTTGTTGAGGTTGTGAACCGATCGGCTAGGGATAAGGAAACAAAAGCCAAAACTTGTTCACCAAGTTTGCTTGGGTATATAAACAAGGCTTAGGGTCTTGTTTTTGCATCTCTTGTATTCACAAGCTAAACCCTAAATTGTTTGTGTGTGTTTTTGCTCTCCAAAACCGGTCGACACCCTCTTGGTAGTCGATCCAAAACTTTTCCACATAACAAGTTATTTGTTTTATAAAAACTAGCATTACTTTAATTCGGTTTAGTACGTGTGTACAAGAACATAGTAATAACATACTTTTGTTATTATCTTGGATTGAATTACAAAACGGTAAGGGGTAATTCACATAATCCTAACTAAATCTAATTAGGGTTCATCCGTTGCTAGTTTGTGGATTTGATTCTTGTTCGGCTAGAATCAACAAAAGGTACGCATATTCTTTTATGTTAATTAATTATTCGTTAATACATCCTATACGCTTCCGCACTATTACTTTGATGTTTTGTGATTATTTATTTGAATGTCCTGATATATAATTCCAACAGTGGTTTCAGAGCCATTGGTTTTAATGAGTAATTAATTACATAAACGCGTAATAAAACAAATACTTGTATGTTGTTTGACATGTTAATCTAGGGTTTATGTTTTACATATAAATAATGTGTCAAATATGTAGAAGAGTGGTAAGGCGAAGTGAAGAGTTAGTGGTGTTGGCATCGCCGGCAGCCATGGAAACGATGATGGAGGATCGGTTTTAGGCTGATACCATATAAGAGTTGAAAAGAATTCACCACAACTCTTGTGGATGTATATTCACAACTATTTATAATACAAGATTACAGAATACAATAACAAACTTCCCTACTTTTATGGGATAGATACAATTGGTTAGGATCATGAACATTTACGTACTGCTAATACTTAGCCACATAATTTTTGTTTATTCGGTCTTAAATTAAAGTTTGTATCAATTGGTTATAATTTGAAAGTGAGAGGTTATTAAAGATTAAAACTAGATAAAAAGATAAAATAAAATAAAATGCGTTTTGGATTAAAAAAATAAAATAAAAATAAATAAAAAAGAACTAGCAATCGGCGAGTTTTAAGAAAATATAACGATACTGAACTTCTGCATGGGCTGGTGGGTACAACGCGAAGGTCGAGTCGCGATGTGGGGTTAGCGCCATGTAGGTGGGTTGGTCCTATGGCACGAAGCCACTAGCTAGCTCATTGTACAATATGCTCTTAAAGATGGAGCGAAAGATAACATCTGGAATGCTAGCAAAAATACTATTGACGAATTTACAATAAGGTTCTAACGTGCACATGCTATACTAGTTTTACATGATGTTACAAAATGCTACGTACTCGTAAAAGAGACAAATGCTACTTGTGAAAATTAAAATAACTAAGATCGATCTCGTGTTATAAACTAGTACTAATTAATTTGAGAGAAAGCAAGGATTTAAAAGAAAAGTGACAAGCTAAGGGTTTAATATATATTATTAACTGTGATCTTTTTTATAATTAAGTGTAGTAGCAATTTTATAAAACCTGTTAATAACGCATGCAAGTCTTGCCTGCACTACATGTACGTACCATGCATTAATATTATTGTTTACCAGAACTAGTTCCTGCCCCGTCTTTATATAACTCAAAACGCGTTACTATATCTGATGGAATCCTTTGATTTTGTGGGGCTAAATGCCATTTACAACCTTCGGTTCTAGCTATATATACACACACACCAAACCATACTACTCTCACTCCAAACCCACACTCACCAACGCGAGACACACACACACACACAATGGTTAACCGACTTGAGAACGGAGATCTCCAATGTCAGCACTGCCTTAGGGTGGAATGGCAGCTGGGCATTAAGACTGGCGACTTTTATTCTGTTGCTCGCCACGAGAGGATATGTAACTGGGTAAGTAAACTCTTCTACCATCGTCTAGTTTACGACTTTTTTTTTTTTTTTTTTTTTTACTATATATGGTATGATTCTGGTTGTGTGTAGCCTGTTCTGTACATTCCACCAGCACCGGAACCTAGTGATGATGACGATGACACGTCATCTGATGATGATGAGGACGATGATGATGATGATGATGATGATGATGATGATGATGATGATGATGGTGATGGTGATGAAGAAGAAGAAGAAGAAGAAGAAGAAGAAGAACCAGAAGAAGAAGAAGAACCAGCAGCAGCAGAAGAAGATGAAGAAGAAGAGGATGATGAAAAAGATGAAGATGACACGTCGTCATCAGGTGATGACGATGATGAAGGAAGCAGCGGGTTGGTTTCAGCATCTATCTACAGTTTAGTTTAAGTCTCATGTAATCTTGATGTTTTCATCAGCTAGTTTCGATAAGTAGTAGTCTATAAAACAATATGAATGAATGGCGTTTAATGAAGGCTTGCAATGATTTGATGTGGGTCGATACTAAATGTGTGAAGTGAAAAATGCGTTCCTCATTTGCGGCGGTAGATTCGTCTTGAATCGTCATGCTTTAGTTTTGTTGATATGTGGCGCGAAACTAAAGAGCACTGCAAGTATGTAAAAAGAATAATCGAAACTAGATAACCATACAAGAAACAAATGAATAATCGACACTAGATATACTACATGTTACAAAAAATGTTTCTGTGAGAACTGAAAGACTGCTAAATACAATCAATGGATCTTGATGCACGTCGAAAGGTGCTGTACAATTTCTTTAAAGCGTCTTCTACAGCACAACACTCATTGTCAAAACCATAGCTGTGGCCACCGTACTGAACATAAAGGTATGACTTGGGAGATGAAGGCGGCAGCTACAATTTATCTCTCACGCGTAAAGAACCAAGTTTGAAAAAGAAAATGGGTCAAACGGGTCAAAATGAGCCACGGTGTGCTTAAATGCATAGAACCAACATATATCATTTTTATCCGACTATCGTTGAACTAATACACAGTTTGTAATCATATTTGACACATTATTTATATGTAAAAAACAATAAATTTGAATAAAAAGGTCAGCATGCATCCATCCGTACCTTGATATGACCCGGTTTTGACCAGAACACCCATTTTGACCCGTTACCCAAGCCACCCAACCTGCCCATATTGCTACCTCTAAATTCCAATAACGAGATATATTAAAACGTGGTGGTTTCCCATTTCGGATACAGGCAATCAAGAAGGGCCAAATTTTATTCATGGCCGGGAGTAACCGGTTTTCGTCACACGACCCTACACAATGATCCTATAAAACCTTATATGTTGTCTTTGGTACAGAGCACCTGAGCTACTATCCAAGATTCCACTTTTTTGATGGAAACAAGGAACTTGAATAGGTTTTCCAAGTTCATGGGACACCCAATGACTCGATATGGCCCGGGTATTCTATGATGCCTGGGTCAAGGCCAAGCTTGTTAAGCAACCTTAAAATACTAGGAGTATAAAAATAGATTTCACGTAGTTACATTTTACAGGTTCACCTACACTTACCGAGTTTGAATGGGACTTGTTGAGCAGGCTTCAGGCTTTTGACTTCGGGTTGGCCGAATAAAGTGTTAATCCGTATAACATAAATTTTCTACTGTACATACAGAAAAATTTCCTCGAGCCAAACACCTCTCATATTGATTCGATAACTAGTTAACGGGAAACAAACTTTAAAGTCAAATATGTAAAAAAACATACAAGTAAATTTAAGCATCCATCCAATTGCTGAAATAAACTAAACATTAAAGTTTAATACATAGAAAAATAAAGTAATCAGCATGTTAACATGTCTCGACTATGCAACCGGTAGCACATTGACACCATTTGCACAGAGCTCGCCATCTTGATCCAGTCACAGCCATAGCGCAGGTGTCAATTCCTTAATGGTGACGGTAATGATATTAACCAAACGCGGGATTTTGGGTTGCCTGTAACCTGCAATGTTGATATACCGCCAACCAGTCAATGCAATGATACTGATATTAACATCTACTTTGCAAATTGTCATTAAAATACTTAAGGTACAACCGATTTTCCTATTAGTTTTGAGAATTCAAGAGACTTTTTCCTTCCCCATTAAGCTACCATGCACCTTAAGCAAGGGATTTTCTAAGCTGTCATGAAATCTTGAAAGAAAGGCAATGTTCAACCCAGAAAATCACTTTTGTTTAAATGGGAGTATCTGCTAATAATTGTTTAAATCACCCATCATTCGTATCCGATCTTAACAATATCTCACTGTTGTTTTCCGTCTCTACTTTATAATCAACTATGCCTTTAGCTTTTTTTCATGGTCATCTTCTAACCTACATAATTTGGCTTTCTTTATAACTATGTGTCATTAAAAGTGTCCCAATCGAGTAATTTATCTAAACAAACGTAAAACATATGATATAAAAAAATGAACATGAATCGGGTTTTATAGCAATACCTGCATTCCCAAATCGACACATGGCTTGTTGGCAGTATTGGAGACGGTATAGGAAATTGGGAGATGGTCTTATCTTTCACATGGTACGAGTATATTGTTTTACCCATTTTGCCACGAATGTGTACATAACCTCCTAACTCCAAGCAATTACGGCTATAAGAAACCGATTGATCACGAGAAAGATCCAAAAATAAATTAGCGTCTTTGAGGTCATCTATTTCTTCCCATATTTGATGACTCTTGTGGAAGTCTGTGTAATCATCGTATACCCAATCATCAAAATTGAGATCGCTTATGTCCCAGTCTTTCAGGCCTTCCCACTTTATACTAGTCATATCCAATTTAAACAAACACACACCAGCAGGTGTTTTCAGTGATTTATTTTCATAATATATAACGTAGAACAATTCTGCACAAGACCCTTTCAAATAAAACTTTATGTCTCCACCGCTACAGCGATAGGAAGCATACGAAGGAGGAGCTGGGCATGCCCCAAACAACATTAGTGTTATCACAACTTCTTTCTGCCTAACCATAATGTCAACTTGTATAACCAAATTAGTAAACGAACCATCGGTACTTAATGCATATACCTTATCATTGCAACAAGTTAGGTTACATAGTAGTTTACCATCGAAGCTTAACCTCTTGAGTTGTTTGGCATATGACATTTCGGTCCACCAAAACTTGTCTCTTTTACTACCTAGCTGACAAAATACGAAGGTAGATTTATTACTTCTTGTTAATAAAAGAACTGAACTCTGATCATCTGGAGGGGCTGACAAACAACATTGTCCTATAGATTCATAATTTCCGTCTTCTAAAATCAAGGTGGGGAGACTTATGATTTTAGAAGTCACTTGATTCCAAAGAGACCATTCGTTGTTTTGCGGATGGTTGGAGAGTACCACCCATCCATGAAAACAACCTTGGATAAGTTTCCCAAGCAACTCGGGGATTCGACATTGATATTGAGGTAACTCGCCGTGTATGGTGTAGAAATACTGGTCTTGATTGTCGTCTTCTAGGTTCTGGGAAATCAACCATGGATATCTTGCCGTTAAGGGAGGGAACCGATCACATACCGAACCACAAGAAATCTGCTCCATCTAAACAATTCACAGTAATTTTATATGGTTAATTATACACACAACAGTAATGGAAATAATCTCTTTTGTCTTTGAATAAACACATGAAACATCAGCACAAAGCAATCAAAGAGTAGCTACTAAGTCCATGGCAGCCCACATTTTTCTTTCTTTTTGATTAATGATATTAGTCTCGACACAATTAAACCCAATAACTAATCAAAGATTACAACACAATTTGTTGCTTACTCTTTGACGTGTAATAATAGTATGGCAGCGATAGTTATATTGATTCGAAACATCACTCGAAAACTTAACCAGCAAATCGATCGACTACCAAGAACATATATACAACTCTTACAGTCTTAATTTGTACATATATCTATTTAGAAGAATTATAACACTTTCAATCCTATAAGTTACATGCATCTAACCCATTCTTAATTATTTCTAAACTTGTCAAAACTACTCTTCAATATCTATGACTTTTATTATTATTATTATTATGTTACAAGGTTATGACCAAAAGTTGAACACGATATGCAAAAAAGTATTTGTAGCATCAATAAGCTAGCAAGTCAAAAAAATTATCCAAACACCTTAATGCTCACTGCTTAATCTAGCCTTATAATTCTAATAAGCAATCGAATTACCAAACACTTGAAAACCTACTGCAAAGCAAGTGTTTAAAAAGCATCAAGATAACTGAACATCATGATAACTTAGCCAAAGTAAACGTATATAACTTATGATCGAACAGTAATAACAAAACAATGGTAAAAAAAATCAAGTTTAAAGATATACCTCAAACAATTTGGAACACCGATCGATGGATTTCTTTGAATATAAGGGTTATCAAGGGTTTATATATATATTAGAATGATGAATGGAGTAATAATTTATTTATAGAAGACGTTGATATTGTTACCATATAATTATTTGAGCAAAAAAGTTGACTCTAAGATATCGTTACATATATAGGAGACGTATCCCGCACACGGGTGTTTAGTTTAACTCTTACAACACCGAGTAAGGGTGCGTTACAAACAACTATATCATTAGTGATCGCGTTACATGTTCTCACCAACAAAGTTGTAGCACTATTTTCGGACGGAAAGTAACGGTAAAAAACACATCAAATAAAAAAAAGCTAGCCGTGTTTTTGAAAATACAATTTTTTACAACTTTTTAACATTTTAAAATTTTTATAAATTCCCAATAATCACCAATTTTTAACACTCACGTCCACCTCTACACTACCTCTCTTTATTTTACTTCCAACTCACAAAAACGAATAACCAAAAATGAATCATTCAAATGCTCAACATTTTGTAAAATCAAATACTCAATTCTTCATCTTCGTCTAATCCAAACACACTATCATCCGCAAATTCCATTTCCTCAATTCATAACCACCTTCCTCCATTTGGTACGTCATACCAAATCCCAAACCAATTTACCAATTTTCCGACAGAGCAACTCCAACACACGCGTGTTTAGTTTAATTCTTACAACACCAAATGAGGGTGCGTAACAAACCACAATATTAGTAATCACGTTACATGTCCCGACACCACTCCCACCAACAAAGTTGTAGCACTATTTTCAGACAGAAAATAACGATAAAAAAAGTCAAAAAAGCTAGCATGTTTTTGAAAATATAATTTTTTTTCTTCAACTTTTTAAATGTGGGGCCGCCTACATGACACCACCCTTGCCTCACATGTTTAAGGCTTTAAGGAAGGCTAGAGGAGTGTTAAAAATACACAAAATTATTAGCATCAGGTATTACACAAATAAGGTATTAATTTTTCAAACCTGATTAAATAAACCGAATAAACCCTATTCGGATCGGGTAAACCAGATAAAAACTACATGTTTAAAAGATGTCAATATCACCTTCGCTCAACAAAAAATCCTCTTCCCACCGGTATAATTTACGTCGAGCTTATTTTTTTATCATTTATTTTTATCCAAGTTAATCAAACATAGAGTATCATACCAATGTTTTGAAAATCGGGTCTTGAATCGACCCGATCGTGGATAAAAGGTAATCTAAGAGGGAAGAAGTTAGTGAGAAAAAGACAAAAATATCCCGCGAGAAAGCTACATTAATTTTCAATTAAAAGACAAACTATTTTAGGTGACGCAAACCACAAGGACTAAGGAGTAGTGTACTTCTGAAAATTAAAAAGGAAATTGACAAATGTTTTAAAAAGACCATACTTACCATACTTGTATTTTTCTTTCAAACACAATTTGTGGTAGCGAGGGGCAAAACACAAAATTTCGCAAAATTAAAAAGACCGGATGAAAGAAAGGGGTATAAGCCAAAAATTTTTCTTACCTCAAATGGTGTACAATCCCAAAGGGAAAGAAGAGGGTTTTGGGTATTTATTTTATAGATGATGAATTTGAATTTGATTAGGATGATGATGAAAGAAAGCAATAGTAATAATGGAGCATTACATTGATATCTTCCTGCCAGAACGGTTCAAGAGATAGTTTAATCTTAATAAGTTCAGAAGGAGTAGAATTCACCATTCTTTCACAAAACAACGAAGTAGAGTACGGAGCATTACCCTTTGCATGAAAATGGGTATTTATTCGCCAAACTAGCCAAATCAGTACAATTGTTTTGATCCAGTACGTAGCAAACAAAGTAGTCTGATCAGTAGGCAAAATTAACTGGACATAACCATTAATTTTAGTAAAATAAACTTGGTACAGGGCATGCATATATTGTAACACCCCAAGACAAGGGTCAAAATGTCACATTATGGTGTCAGTCAGAACATAATAAACTCAAGCGGAATACTTTAATATATAAAATACAAGTCAAAAAATAAATATCTTCTAAAAATACAAAACTGCTCAAATTCTTAAACGAAAAGCATGTGACAAGGAAAACTAATGTTTTAAAGCTCCTACTCTCATCACTCAATCCCAACATCCAGCTTAAAACCTGGAAAAGAAAACACGGCTGAGCTAACGCTCAGTGAACAGTAATAAGTCAAAATGAATAAGTGAAACGAATCCGATGAAAACCTGCTGAACAAATATGTTAAATAAGATAAGGACAGAATATGGAATAAGGAATAATCAAAAGGGTCATAATGAAATAACGAAGTTGTCGAATCTGATATGTTCATATGCACCTAGAGAAAAAAAGTAAGATATATGGATTTATCTAACATGGCCAACATGATGTAATTATAGGCCAGTTTTTACACACTTAACTCAGCTATCTTTGAGAGAAGACTTTGTGAATGAGATATTTATGTTTCGTTAAGTAGACCATTGACCCAGTAACTCAGCTATCTTTCCGGGGTTGTTGTGAGTGATTAAATGGCAAGCATGAGTGCATGTTGGCTTGTGAACCATCGATGGGGTGTTGTTGTGAGTGATTGGCGAGGAGGGTGGGGGTTAACTTGTAAATTCTTTTGCTTTTCTTCCCTAGTTGTATGTGTGAAAAATAGTGTGTTTGTGTGTGAGTTATAGACTCCAATATGTCTTTATGTGCTCTATTACTATGCCATATATTGTTGAGGGATTTAATTATAATTTAGATTATAACTTTAAGCATTAAGTATATTTAAGTGAGCGTGAAATGATTATTGATTCTTCATTTGCAATAATAGTAGAGTATAAAGTATTGAACAATTATTTAGAATTAATTAGATTTTCGTACTATGCACATCCATAATTTTTACGTTGAGACTCTGGCATTTATAATTTGTCGTGGAAAAACATTTGTAGGCCTAGTATAAACTATCATCAATTAATCATTTAGGTTTGTAGAATCCTTATATGGTGTTCAACGGCTTCAAAGTTTGTAAATCACTTGGTAATTTATTCATTGCCTAACCCGACAAACTAGCTCACTTAACTTGATGTGTGCGATTTATAGGGCTTCCACAATTACATGACACCTCAAGAGGTGATGTGACACTAAGTTGGTGTTGACGAATGTGGTGAACATTCAACCCGTCGAAAGGTTGGGCGTGTTAGTATTGTTTCTAAGAGCAGGAGGTACGGTGGTGCCAAACTTGGTGCCAACGAGTTTGGCGTGACGCCAAGTTTGGCGCACCGTTACCTCTGTCGCGCCAAGAGGCCTCGCGCCAAAACTAACAGCCCACTTTTTTTTTTTTTTTTTTTTTTTTTTTAAAATAGCCGTTGCAATTTAAACCAAACGGCTAGTTTTGGGTTTTTTTGAATTTTTGACCTCTTTTTTACCACTTTTACCCATTTTCAAATCCTATATAAACCTTATCACATATACCACTTCACGCACACTTCAAATACATCTCAACTTCAATATTTTTTCAAGAAAATGAATCCCAACAACACCCCTTGGATCAATCGAATGCTTAACGATCCATCGAACCAAATGATCGGTTCGTCTTCGAATCCGAATCCGAACACCCAACAACACTACTTTCCTTCGTTTTCTCAACAAAACTCATACGTCAATCCCGACGAATACGCTTTGTTTTCTCAATGGAAAATGCAACAACAACAAAAACAAAACGAATCACAACCAAGATCGTCCCACCAATCGTTCCACCTTCTTGACGAAGACGAATCCGAAGAGGACGCGGTCATCCCGACCCCCACGTCCAAAAAAACAAAAATGAAGGAACCGGCGAAGGCAAAGAAAACGAAAAAAAAGCAACCAACAACCGAAGAGGAAGCCGAGACCCAGCAACGATCGCGTAACGCATGGACCGACGAAGAAGAACTACTTTTGGCGCAAACTTACATTCAAGTATCCGAGGATCCAAAAGTCGGTGCGGATCAAGGTAATGAAACGTTTTGGTATAAAGTTTTGGAGTAGCCTTACAACAAGGAAGCAAAAAAACAAAATTTTGTAACTCGTACCAAGAACATGCTTACCGGAAAGTGGACTCCGATGAATCGTTGTGTCGGGAAGTTTAATTCGATTGTGAATGAAACGGCTGTTATGAGTGGGGAGAACGATATGGATTTCATGGAACGTTGCCACACTTTGTACAAACGATATCATGGCGATTTTAAACATGAGTTTTTGAAGGACAAGCATAAGTGGAAAAATCCGGACTCAACAAATGCAAGACGTAATCGTCTTCGGGTTACGGAAGAGGATCCCGAGCATTTGGACCGGCGCATTGTCAAGGCCGGACGGGGTGTACCGGATCGCAAAAGCCAACGTTGTCTAACTCGACCGCAAGTTCCGGTTCAAACCCGGAAATGTTTTCACAAATGATGGAAAAACAATACGAGTTGGAGCGAAAAATGAAGCAAGATGTTCTTGAGCGGGAGTCTCGAGCGAGGGTCGATTTAATCGAAACTCAAAGGATAGCCGAAGATATGCGGGTGCTATCTATGGACACAAGCACGCTCGATCCGATGAACGCGTCAATCGTGAGGGCCCAACAAGCACGGATCCGGGCAAAATGTTCACAAGAATAATTATTATGTTTTTTAAGTTTATTGTTTTTTTTATTTCTTGTAATGTTTTTTTTTATGAATAAAGTAATTTTAGGATATATTGTTTTTAAATTTTATAAAAAAAAAAAAAATAAAATTGAGTTTGGCACCAGAAATTCTGGTGCCAACGGATACCCCAGAAATGTGGTGCCAAACAGTTTCTGGTGCCAAACTCAAAAACTGCTGACGTGGCAGTTTGGCACGAGCTTGGCACCACACTTTGGCACCACTGTACCCAGTGCTCTAATTATGTACATTTTTATTTTTAATAAGTTATACCGTGCATAAACAACTCAGTTATCAATGATGTGAAGTAATAAATAAAGCTTAGTTGGTTGAAAATGTATTATACTTGTCACTTTTTGTTATTGTGTGTGCTGATTTTTTTTGTTAAATTATGTGTATTGAACTTTCAAATTTTAATTATTATGTGTATTTTTTGATCATTTTACCATTACTTTTTTCAAATTTGTAAACACCCCAACCCGACAAGGGTCAAAATGTCACATTATGGTGTCAGTCAGAACATAATAAACTCAAGCGGAAGACTTTAATGTATAAAATACAAGTCGAAAAATAAATATCTTCTAAAAATACAAAACTGCTCAAATTCTTAAACGAAAAGAAAAATAAACAAAACATAAATCAATATAATTCCATATTACAAGGAAAACTAATGTTGGGTCCACTAAAAGCTCCTACTCTCATCACTCAATCCCAGCATCCCGCTAATACCTGCCGCATGGAAAAGAAAACACGGCTGAGCTAACGCTCAGTGAACAGATATAAATAATGAAAAGTAATAAGTCAAAATGAATAAGTGAAACGAATCCGATGAAAACCTGCTGAACAAATATGTTAAATAAGATAAGGACAGAATATGGAATAAGGAATAATCAAAAGGGTCATAATGAAATAACGAAGTTGTCAAAGGAATGCCCAAGTGCCTAAACATGCTACATGAATAGACCAAAACAATCAGAAAAAATATTTCACATCATATCATATCAGATGGAGTGTACGGCTCCCAGAAGTGTATGACACACACATATATCATAACTCAGTACCTAGGATGCATCCAAACGTCCTTTGTCAAAAATAAAACATCACGTCCCTAATACACCTGCTTTCGGTAAATATATAGGCACGTGGAATTAGTCATACAATAATCATAATCAAATGCATGTACAGAAGGAAACGCTGTGGACAAATTCACACCTCCACAGATAGCGTCATGCCATTGGCGCCTCAATGACATTGTCATGGTACCTCCATGACTAGTTAGTACCTTGGGCAATGGATTTGGTCAATGATATAAATAAACATAAGATAACGATCAAGGGTTGTTCATCAAAGATAATGAATAAATGGAATGAAACGAATAAGCATCAAATGGCATAACCAAACAAATATCTAAACAAACGAAACAAAATCAAAGATCAAGATTCATGAGAAAACCCTTACTCATAAAGGGCAAAATATTTGTACCTTAGTAAATGAAATGAAAGCAAATCGAAAGAACGTAAGAGAAACAACGCCACGTCTTCTTCAATGAATCTACATGGATTACGGTTAGCATATCATTTATATGTTCATATCATAAGTTAGTCTTGGATTTATTGGCCATATACTTAATGTTATACTTGTATTACATATTCAGTTTCAAACCTCAATTCTCGACCAGTATTGGACAAATTTTCATGACTATCAAATGAACTCAAATAAAATTAGGAAAATTCCCAGGTGTTCCTTTATTAGTTAGGTTACTTCATTAATTTTTGGAAATTTTATTACTGAGCTTAAGTATGGATTGGAAAATCATCTTTTCAGACCTGTCCAGAAAGTACCCAGAAACAGAGACTCCAAAAGTTTGAGCATGACACACCCATTTAAACAACTTCAAAAATCCAACAAAAATTCCCAGGGGTCTCACACATCCTAAATATCAAAAATGGATAAGGAGATGTCAAAACTACTTATGGTTTGTTCTATAGAAATTAATAACTAGAACACAAAATTCAGATCAGCTTTCACAGATTTGACACTTAAACTTGGAGTTGTACCCTTCCGCTATGAACCTTATATTTCGGAGATTACATTAATTTAACTTATTTTTGTCAAAAATTTGCATTTATTTAGACCCCCATCGGTAACCCTTGACGACGGAATGACCAAATTAACCAACCAATACCATGATGATACATTTAAGTGTATGCAAAGTTACGGGTTTGGTCCTTTGGCCAGTCTTGGCAAACCACAAGGGCGATTTATGTAACTAACAAAAAAATAATAATTAAAAATAAAAAATAAAAATTTTAGACCCAAAACCATTCAAAAATACGTTGGTATCGTATTTTGAAATTTTTATTTTAAAGTTTTAAATTTAAAAAATTTAGACCATAATAAAACCACTCTCAGTGAGAAGTGTTCACCCTTTTGCCCTCACAACTTTTTTTAAGATCCAAAATAGCTCTCACGTTGTGGACATTTTTGTATATTTTCATCCATTTTATACATAGGAAGGCGAGATAAAACTATTTAATAAATTTTTTAAGTTTTAATAAAGAAAACGATTGGTCCCGAGAAAAGACTTTTTTAATTTTTTGACCAAACTTTTAACCAACCAATACCATGACTTATGAACCATTTATATCAGTTTATAACATGTAAAAGAACCTCATTTAACCACCCGATAACTCATGTACAACCACACTATTTTACAAGCAACATAACGACACCAAAACATACAATAACGAGGCAAACAAGCCCTACCATCAACCATATTCAGATCCGACATAAATACACATTTACATAGGTTTAAAATGAAAGAATTACACATGATTTACAGCCCATCATAATCATACACACATACACACACAGAGAATTTTACGAGCCAAATACCTCATGAAATCACACCAAAACAAGCCCTAATTCACGTATTAAATGTGTACGACCTTCCTCATAATTATTAGGGTTTTATTCAATTAACACACTAAAAAACACAAGAATCATTACAAATATAAATCAATTACATGTCAATCCGGTTTTACATATATGTTACTTGTGTGTCGAATTGGAAAACAAAAAGAACAGGGAGAACATGCACCTAGCAGCCACGAATCAAAAGAGAACAAGAAAAGAAATCAATCACGGATTAAACACCAACACCACCTTAAACCTTCTCTTGATCCTTGGTCGATTCTTGAAGTTTATTAGGGATTTTTTTTCTAGGGTCGGTTCTTGGGGAATTTGGGGGGAAACCGATTATTATTTTTCTATGGTTTTTCTTTTTTTGTATTCGGTTATAGAAAAAATATAAACTGTATATAGGGGGAGGGTTAGGCCGATCAATTAGTGACTTGAGGGGGGGGGGGGACAAAATCTCCTTTAATTTAAGTAACAAAATGTTTTAATTACATAACTAATTCTATCAAAGTTTTAATATTATTCACACATATATATTATTACGTAAGTTAATTAAATAACTAAGTTTCAAAAATGTGTTTATGAATTTTAGGGTTTTACATATATGGTTCTTCACATTCAAGTATCTTCAACTCTAGAATCAAATTTAGATGCTGATAGGTTTTTAACTATTTTTACTTTACTATGGTTTTGAGACCCAACTAAAGTAGATGAGTCATTGATATACTTGAAAGTAAACAATCATATTTAGATTACCAAGCTAGTATTATAGTATATAAAAGGTGACATCTTGAAATGTACTTGATCAACTGCGAGCTGAAAATGAAACACAAAGAGCTAGTCTAAATAATTTATGCCATTTGTCTTTTGATATTTGTACTACCTATGTTTATGAACATGAATAAAGACTACTATATATATTTGAACTAAACGAATTTAAATGAATGGATTTCATTATGCATTTAATGAAGGCTCGCAATAATTTGATGTTGGTTTATTTACATAACATTTACCCCTTTTCAACGCAAACTAGCTGCCGCTCGCCATAAACACAAGAGCCCAGCAATTGCCATTTGCTTTACCTTAATAAGTATACAATGGTTTACTCTCACTTTACAAGAAATAAGAAGCAACAATGCTAGCAAAAGATAACTACTTGTCACACCATTATAAATGTGGGGCCCGCCTACATGACACCACCCTTGCCTCACATGTTTAAGGCTTTAAGGAAGGCTACATGGGTGTTAAAAATACACAAAATTATTCGGGGCATGTTATACACGTAAATAACATATTTTGGGATAAGTTACTAAGAGAGTTTTTAAACTTATTTAGGTTTTTAAGTTAGTATGAACAAAACACATATATTTTCATATAATTCCTTTTTTTAATCACTTTTCTTATTTTGATGTTATAACATGACTTATTCAGGATTGACTAAACGTGATTAAATTGAACCATCCCTTGTTTGGGTCGGCACGAATATGGTATTAATTTTTCAAAACCTAATTAACTAAACCCAATAAACCCTATTCGGATCGGGTAACCCGGATAAAAACTATATGTTTAAGAGCTGCCAATATCACATTCGCTCAACAAAAACTCCCCTTCCCACCACTATAATTACGCCGAGCTTATTCTTTATCATTTATTTGTATCCAAGTTAATCAAACATAGTGTATCATACCAATGTTTTGAAAATTGGGTCTTGAATCGACCCGGTCGTGGATAAAAGGTAATCTAAGAAGGAAGAAGTTAGCGAGAAAAGGACCAACATATCCCGCGAGAAAGCTACATTAATTTTCAATCAAAAGACAAACTATTTTAGTTGACGCAAACCACAAGGACTAATAGTGTATTTCTGAAAATTAAAAAGGAAAAGGACAAATGTTTTAAAAACGTACCGTGTTTGACACAATTTGTTAAAATTTTTGGCTTATAGGGGCATTTTTCTTTCAAATTCGTCCTTTCCTTCTTAAGGTACTCTGAGACATTTTTGCCCTTCAAAAATTTCTTTTTCCTGCTAGCTGCGAGGGGCAAAATTTCGCAAAATACCTAAAAAGGCCGAATTTGAATGAAATGCATCCATATAAGGCAAAAGTTTTGTTCGCTATCTAGAAAAACAAATGGTGTCAACTACGGTAAAGGGAAAGAAGAGGGTTTTCGGTTTTTATTTTATAGATAGATGATGAATATGAATTTGATGATGATGATGGGAGAAAGCAATAGTAATAATGGATTATTGTTGTTGTTCTTTGAATTGAAAGGATACGGCTTACAACTCCTTCAAAATCAAAACCCCCCAAATCATATTTTTGATAATCTTGTTGGTTTCATTCACCAACTGATAAGGATTTAAAACATACGTTTTTAGGGGGTCATTTAAGCCCTAAATCATTACATTTTATATTCGTTACTGCTTAAAATCGTTCCTTTTCACATTTTAGGTCTTTTGGAAGCAAAATGCTGGAATGAAGCATATTTGAACGAAAAGGGATGGAAATATGAAGAAAACTTCTAAGTCAAGGAAATCTAGCAAATACAATGGCCAAGACGGCGTCCCGAACCGAAGGGCGACCTTGTCCCCTTCTATACCGAGCAATATCTCTCAAGCGACGGCTCAGTTCATTTTTGGATGCTAACAAGTGACGGTGTCACTTTTATCTTAACATACCCGTCATGCTATCTTTCTACACCAGACGCTCCAATGATTATCAAGACGACGTCAACTATCAACCCGGACAGCGTCACAAGCTCCAACGTGACGACGTCCCAACGATGACTTGGCCAAGAAACCCTAATGGCGGCGATTAGATGGCGTCACCAGCAAAAGGCGACGCTGTCACATGTGTAAAATCTATATATAGACATCAAATTTTCTGTATTTGATATGTTTTTGAAGAGTAAACCCTAAAACGTTCTTAGTCCGACTTGGACAGTTCGTAGGGGTTCTAAACCCTCAATATTTATTCTAGATAAGTTTGTTTATCCAATCTATCATCATGTTTGTTAATACAAATAAACCGTAAAAACGTTTGTTTATATTTAGCAATCTCGTTATGTTTTGTTGATAACAAATTTAAAGTTATCATAAGTAAAATTATAAGAATACATATTGTTTTGCAAAGTATATACATTTGGTCATTTACATAAATGTTGTAATAAATAAATTGTTGTAATATAATATGTAATAGGTTGGGTAATACCCAAGACCCATGACCTATACCCATGGAGCTAATCCATAACCCATGACCCATTGCATGAAATCATGTTGGGTATTATCCAAGACGCATGACCCAATGTCCATAACCCATGACCCATTGTCTAGATACATTGTATCTTGTTGGTTACCCATGACCTAAATTCCATGACCCAGGGCTAATAACCCATAACCCGGTTTGCAACCCAAAATCCGGACTATTCTGATCCAGACTACCGGATCCTAGGATTTGCACTAGCCGGATCCCTCTGGTGAGGGATCCGCCGAAACCGTGGGACACAAGGCTTTTGTGCCTATAAATAGTGAGTCATTTCTTCATTGTTTCTCACCCTTCTTTTTACAACTCTCTAGTATATTATCTCACTCTCCTAACCTCTGATCATTTGATCATTCTAGTAGTTCTTCTATATTTTGTTGTGATTCTCATATAGGTCCTTCACGAAGGCGAGATCACGCTATACTACAAGTCATCCAAGCAAAGGGTTCTTGATTGATTTGTCCATCCACAAGATTTCTGTAGCATATCTTGTAATTCATATTTCACATAGTTCTTGTGTAATAGTTGTGTAAAGGTTTAGTTCTGCCTCGTGGAAGAACTCGGTATTTAGCTTTGTACCGAAAAAATTGTAAGCGACGTTGTGAGGCTTCTCCGCCAAGATGAAGGAGCTTGTTGACATAGTGCTTGAACTCTCGAGTGGGGTACTCGGGGAGTGGAGTAGGGCAAGGAAGGTGTTCATGTAGTCGAACCACTATAAATCACTTGTGTCACTACTTTCTATCCTTTTACTTTACTTGCTTTCTATACTTACTTTACTTATTGCTTTATACTATTTATCCATCCATAAGAATTCACATAAGATCAAATCTAAAGTTTTGAAACTTAAATTAAAATAGGTAAAACTATTCAACCCCCTTCTAGTTTTCCACAATTGGCATCAAGAGCAAGGTTTTCAAAAAGTTTTAAGGTAAATTGTATTTTAAAAGCTTTTCGATCAAAATGAATTTTGAAAATTATAGAGAAGGGCAATCTATGTAACGACCTCCACTATTTGAAACTAATAGTTTTATTTATTGGAAAAATAGATTTGAAACTTATGTGAAATCTAAAGATATTGATCTTTGATATATTATTGTTGAAGGTGATTTTCAAGCAAATGTAAAAGATGATAAAACCGGCAATGAAGAAAACATTTCTCATGATCGTCTCACCGACGACCAAAAGAAAAAGCTTTCCAAAAATAGTGAGGCAAAAATGGTTTTATAAATGTCTTACCCTAAAAGGAATTTGAAAGAATATCTATGCATTAAACCGCTAAAGAAATTTGAAACTCTTTGGTTGTAACACACCAAGGAAATCAACAAGTTAAAAACAACAAAATTGATTTATTTGTTCAACAATATGAACAATTTTCAATATTGGATGAGGATAGTATTGATAATTCTTTTGCTAGCTTTAATACTATTATTACTTCATTACAAGCACTTGATGAGTCTTTTTCTAGTCGTAATCATGTCAGGAGATTTCTAAGGGCGCTTCCATCAAAGTGGAGACCAAAGGTGACGGCCATTGAAGAATCCAAAGACTTGTCGATCCTCACTCTCGATGAACTCATAGACAACCTAAAAGTCTATGAGCTCTTACTCTCCAAAGAATCCGAGGTCTCGAAGGAAAAGAATATTTAGATACATTAAGGGTACAACTCAATTGGTATTATGGTATCCTAAGGGGACAGGAGTAGAAACTATTGTATATGCAGATTCTGACCATGCAGGTGATTATGTTAACCGAAAAAGTATAAGTGGCGTTTTCACTTTCATGGGGTGTTGTTTAGCATCTGGGTTCTCAAAGAAGCAAACGACATTAGCCATCTCAACAACCAAAGCCGAATATGTCTCCGCGGGCAAAGCATGCCAACAAGCACTATTGATGAAACAAGCGTTAGTTGACTACGACATCCATCTAAGTGGCATTGCCATTCTACGCGACAATAAAGGTGCTATAGATCTTAGCAAAAAGCTGGTGTTGCATTCTCGTACCAAACATATAGAGATCCGTCATCACTTCCTAAGAGACAATGTTCAAAAAGGGAACATTTCAAATGTTTACTTGTATTCCTTCGATCTCAATCCGCAGTTGTTATTGTTGGACAATGGCTGTCGCTTCTACTCAAAGTTTGTCTTCATTTAAAGTAATCATTTTTACTAGCTTTGTGCCAATATTATATAAAGATAAAACCCATTTATTGGAATTGGATTATTTTACTTAGGCTGAAGATTTTGAAGCGGCATGGGGACATATAGGCAGCTCTAAGATTCGTTCATGACCCTTCGTGTGCTTGTTTCAAAGGTAACTTAAAAGTAGGCAGAAGAGTGTATAGCTGTTAATATAGGTGTATTTACATTGTAGTATATGTTTTTTCAGGTAGGTACAGCAGATCAACTAGCGTTCTTTTTACCTGGTGTCGTTAGTCAAATTGGAAAAGTTTTGCACGTGTCGAAAACAATGATTAGTGGTGCCGCTAGAAGTATGGAAGCTATGGACCAAGCACTTAGAGCTTTGACCGAGTTTCTCATGATAGTTCTTCAGGATGAGGCTAATATATCCAGTCTTAGATGACAGGGATATTGATTTTAATATGGACAAGTCCCCGATCTCATATTTGGAGGAGCTCCGCCACTTGAAAAAGCAAGATCATGATCAACTTGTAGAGAAAAAGTCATTCCAAGAGTCTTCACAATATGATGCTAAAAAGTCTTTGTATGTGGAACGTACAAGAGATTGGGTTGCAACAGAATCTTCTCATGCAAACAAACTTTGTCTGCAGTTTTTCCACATGTAAGTCCGCGTGATTCAATTAGTCGGCAATTACCATGTTCAATGGTTTGCTAAATAAGTTGTGTTTTATTGTTAGCTTTGTGTTCATCCAGCCAAGAGGGTGAGGCAGGGGACCATGGTTGCTTCTTGAACACATGCAGTCGCACACTGAAAGAAAGCATACTAATGCTTTTGGTAAGGTTAAATTATCCTTAATGTCATCGTTTATATTTGTAGTTTTCAAAAAGATTTTTAAGTTTCTAAGTGATATTTCTTTTCAGGAATGTTTAGGTAGTTTAGTTTGTGATGATGATGATGAGTTTTCGGAAGCCACTCAGATGTTTCTTGAAAGTTTATTCTCATCAAGTGGGATGCATCACCTACAACATGATTTTGCTGATATATTAAACCGGTACTTGTTCTGTGTTCCATATGGGGGTGTTTGGATGCTATGATCAAGTTGTACATGTTTTACGTAACTTGGTGTAATCGGTGCATTACACTGACGTAACTTGGTGTAATCGGTGCAACTAGGATATAAGGCAGTTTTTAGGATTAACCCCAAATTAGCCCATTTGTGTACATCTGTGTGCGTTTATCGACTTGTCACATTGACTTGTGGACCACCTGTGATAATTATTTTTGTTTCACTCATTATTAGTGCAAAATACCCTTAGTATACCCGTTTGAGCTATTCTTTTCATTTTGTTCACCCAATATATGTTTGTTTTGTTACACCTATCGCCTAGCCTGCCCTGTAGGTTCTTTAAGTCCATGGTTCGGGCGCTGTTAGTTAATTTTGGTCCCACTAGTGAAAGTCGCAAATTTTGAATAAAGGGTATTTGAAGAAAGTCGGGTTAGATGGTAGTTAATCTCAAGTGGGGGGATGATTTTATATGCTCGTATCGTTTTTATTTTTATTTCGTCATGTATACCTTGTCTTGCATAAAAAAATAGAAAAAAAAATGCAAGCAAGAGTTTGTTAATTAGTTTGTTTATAGCTGATTGTAATATAAACAAGCTTATGTGTCGCGTAGTTTTGTGGTAAGGTATTTCAGCCTTGCGCAGCTTACATAGTTTTGATTTGTTTTAACGGATAACTCTTATAAATTCGTGTCATTTCTATCTTTCCTTTCTATTTTGTTATATATTTGTACAATGGGGGCATTGTACATCTCAAGTGGGAGGAAGGGAGATAAAAATGTGATATTATATAGTTTTTGGTCAAAATATGTGATAATTTTACCAAAATTTTAACTTTTTTTATAGCACATACTTTTTTCATTGATGATGAAGGCCGAGTTAATGCATCTTATTTTTATAGTTTATGAAGATCATGAGGTACTACGCTAAATTTTATATGCATTGACTCGTGTATTGGACGATATTGAAGACCCCTTGACTCTTGACCCTCGGATTTTGGTATGAAATTGAATACGACTAGGGACGGGGCGATTGTGGACTTTAGGAAACTATTTGTTTTGTGTTTTTCTGTTACACCCAATAAATGTTTTCCCATGCCTTTACCTACCTTTATCGTCCTTTTATTTCACGCTTCGAGCTTAGGTGAGGAAGCGTGCAATCATTGGTGTCTCCACCCTTAAGCATCTCTCACACTAAAGATCACCATTTCCAAGTAAAGTGGTTTTGAGAGTGTGTGTGTCTCTCTTGATGAGTTTGGTTATGAGTAAGAGTGTTTTGGCTTATATTTGTACTTTGTAACGTAATTATACTTTTATCATATTTCTTTCTTGTATGTACACTGCATGTGTCTCTTTTAGCATTTTGCGCAAAAATACTCTTGACACAAATGCAATACTAGTTTTACTTAATGTTACAAAATGGTAAGAGAGACACATGTAGTGTACGTAGAAGGAAAAAGTATGATAAAAATGTAATTACAAAGTACAAGTACAAACCAAAAGACTCTCATTCAAAACCACACTCACCAACACACACACACACGCTTAAAACTACGTACTTGTAAAATGGTGATCCGACTTGGAAATGGCGATCTTCAGTGTGAAAGATGCTTAAGGGTGGAGTGGCAGTTGTGTTTTAGGTGACTTTTATGATGTCCACCACGAGAGGAACTGTAACCTTGCAAGTATAATGCCATAATTCTTAATTTAAATTAATACATGATGAAACCGTCCACCAACATCAGAGGGAGTGTTTTCTTTTTGTGTGTGTTTATGTTAATATTGAGAGTTATGTGTGTGTCTTTAGGGTGGAAATTATGTTTGTCTTCAATAGTTGAATCAAGCAGAGAGAAGACTTAGAAAGATAAACAAGGTAGGTAAAAAAAATTAAAGCAACTTGTTGGTGAAGATCCAATTTAAAGAACATTTAAGAAAAGTTGGCTTTTAATGTAAAAAAGTATGTGAGAATGATTTAATGAAAGAATTTGAATTGGTGATGAGGGCGAGCTGGCTAGTCAAAATATTAAATCACAAGCATGCTGAAAAGTGCATCAACCCATAGAGGACATTTTGTTTTAGCCTTTAAGAACTTGATTTGGTGAAAAATGTGTGTGTTTTAGGGTGAAAATGTTGCATGTTGGTCAAAATGTTCAAGATAAGTTTGGTGGAAAAATTGAAATCCAGAGCGAATGAATTGAAGGAAAAATAAATAAATGATGGTGCAGGTGGTAGTTGTATGGCAGGAGAAAAGGCTAAGCGATTAATTGTTGCTTTTCTTATACATTTAGGGTGTGTTTGGTTTGTGAATGTGTTAGGATTAGGATTTGTATTTGGATTTGGATTTGGATTTGATATTTTTTAATATTAAAATAGAAGAAAGAAATATATGTTAAATTTGTATATTGTTTATTTTATAAATGAATATATAATTTATATTTAATTTATTTTTGTTGTAAAAGAAATTTAATAAGAAAATAAGTGGTTAAAGTAAGAAATGGTCCCACTTAATATGTAAAGATATGTAAAATGCTACTAATTCGTTCGGGATTTCAAGATAGCAAATATAAGACATTCATCCTCATTTTGAAGGTCACACATGCCTACCAAACAACAAATTCAACCATCAACCCCAAATCCTAATCCTACCCCCACAAACCAAACGCACCCTTATACTTCTTTTAGGAGTACATAACTACATATGTAAGTGTAATACGTCAAGTAAAAATGTTCATTGAAAAGTGCAATATCTATAACTATATAATAGTGACTAAAAATATTACATATATTTTCTATGATTTTACCAAATCTCCGATATAAAATGCTAACTGTTTGTATTCTTTAAAGATTTCCGACGTTTAATCTACGTTTTAATCACAAACATATTTTTGGCTACGTCAAACTATGGAAAATGTTTTCTTCTGAGTCATTGAAAACCTGATTAAATTTCCTTACTACATTTCATATTTTATAAATATGTCTCAATAATGTTAGATAAATTGCAAATGATGATGTGGTAGGAATTTATTATTGTAATACTTATATCTAATGGTTCTTTGTTTTCTTGGCTTCTTTCTTACATTGTGTTTGCGTGTATAGTATTGCTTTAGTTGGTTTAAAAAGAAACCTGATTTAATTTCCTTACTACATTGCAAATGGTTGAGTTTTTCGATTCATGCTCATTTGCACCTCTACCGTCGAGTCAAGTCAAGCCTTGTCAAGGTTAGACTCATTTGCAGTTTTGCACCTCTACCTTCGATAAGATAGGTTATATAAACTAAGGTATGATCTTTTGATATTGAAGGCCAATCAAGTAGAATAATTTACTAAAGACTTTGTATTAGAAGGTAGCTAGTAATTAGCTAGGAAACACATACTCCGTACAAGAATTACAAATAACAAAATTTGAACACCAAAAATAGTATATTAGCAAAAATTGAAAAATTAACTTATGCCACTTAATAAGCTAGGCCTCAAGTCGACATTGTGCAGGCCTATTTGGAGCATTAAAGTAATTTCGTTATTTCTTTCTCAAATCCAAAGTCGTCGTGTCTCAAAAGATGTATATGCGACCAGTACTTGTGTTTTCATATAATATTTCAATACATTTCATAAAGTATTTCAACAATTATAAAAACTACCATTTGTATGTAGTGACGGAGCCAGACTTTTGACTTCGGGTTGGCCGAATAAAATGTTAATTATCCGAATAACTTACAAAAGTTTATCCGAATAAAAACGCTTTCTTACTTAACAAAACTTGTTGCAAATTCATATTAAGCTAAGTCTAACAGTACTGAATTATTCAAAACTAAATTATAGTGTAAATATTTATCTATCTCAAGCCATGTACTTCACAATTAATTATGGCGCTGAAAATGCGTATTCAATACTTGCAAAGATCATACAACAACTTAAAATCATCACGTAGTTAACGGAAAAGAACGGTATCTTTTCGTTTTTTCATCAGCTGGTTGAGACTGAGACATTAATTCTTTTGGATTATGAGATGCATGCATGCATGGTAACGTTTTCTGGAACAACACGTAATTGCTATATATCGGGAAACAACATTGGATGTGTCATGTGTGCATGCATGTAGGTTCGACCATGTTATAGTATAACTCTACATACACCTCGTATGTTATGTAATTTCTATATGACTTATGTTATAGTATATAACTCTACATACACCTCGTATGTTATGTAATTTCTATATGACTTATGTTAGTTGGGCCATGAGTCGGTGACAAGCCCACAAAGAATTGAAAGAACATGTACATGTGAGACTCAGTTCAGACTTCAGAGACTGTGGTTAGCCATAACAGCCAATAAGCTTTCCTTTAACACAAAGCTTGGCACGAAACAATTCAAACAAAGGTCGTGAGAGACTTTTAGAAAAAATGTCTGCCAATTGGAAAGTAGTCGGGACGAAACGAGTGTACAATTGACCAGATAAAACAAGCTCTCGTACGAAATGATAATCAATGTCAATGTGTTTCGCACGTTTATGAGATATTGGATTTTGACTTAAAAACAAAGCACTCCAATTATCGCAAAGAATAGTAGGTCGATCAGGAGGCAGAACATGCAACTCACGAAGAAGGTGTGTAACTCACACAATCTCAGCAGCCGTATTAGCCAATGCACGATACTCGGATTTGCAACTGGACAGAGAAACAGTGGGTTGTTTCTTGGCACTCCAAGAAACAAGATTTCCACCAAGGAAGATAGAATAACCATAAGTTGATCGACGTGTCTCAATGCAACGAGCCCAATCTGCATTTGAATACCCGACGAGTGATGGTTTTGGTGAATGATTAAATGAGAGACCATACGATAGTGTACCTTAACATATCGAAGAATCCTCTTGACAGCTTGAAAATGATCTTGAGTTGGGGAATGAAGAAACTGACTCACCTGGTTGACAGCATAAGACAAGTCCGGTCTAGTATGAGAATTGATGTAAATAATTAATATAAATATAATTATTAGTCACTAAATAAAACATAACGATAGTTAAATAATTAACGAGGTTTGGTTAACGGTTGTTAAATATTAACTAAAAGGACTAGAGATGAAATTACAAGTCGGGAAAGTTCTAGAATCCCTTTGGGATTGTCTTTGGCCGATCGGTTGGGTATCAAACCCAATCACACACAAACTTGGTCACCAAGTTAAGTTACCTATAAATACAAACCCTTGTATTTATTCATAACTTAATCTTGGATCACCAATAACCTAATTTCTCCTCTCCTCTCTCCCTCTTTGTGTGGCCGGTCGAACTCCCAAACCCCAAGGGTTTTCGATTTTGCTTAACTCAAAGATACAAGTGTTGGGTTTTATTTGTGATTCAAGGAACTAGCTTTTCCACATCAAATCGCTAATAGTACGTGTGTACAAGAACGAAGAACAAGCACACTTGAGCTTGTGAATCCTTGGTGGTCGACTTTTGGTGGGTCGAATTTATTAAGCCCTAAAGTTAGGGTTTTGGGTTTTGTTCTTGTTCAAAGTTCGTTTGGTTTACTTGAATTGCTAAAAGGTACGCACTTTCTTATTCGGTTAATTACTTACATATATTATTCTTATTTACTTCCGCTGCATGCTTTGATGATGTTATTTGTTTTATATATAATTGTTATGAGTATAAAATTCCAACATCATTCGAGTTGACTCGCACCTTGCGACCTATATGACTATCTACCGCATCTCTAACAATGAGTACATACTAGCATGGAACACAACTTTTCTAAGCTTCTGATCACCTTTCATCCATTCCAATTCGATAAAATCATTATTCATTTCATTTAGATCGCCTTTATTTTACATTCTCAAAACCTCTTACAAACAATTTCTTAACATGATCTCATCTATTTTCTCATCGGGAAGCTGTTGATTTTCAAGATGGCCAAGAACTTTGATCAAGATTTATGGTGTGTTGGTTTTTTGGAATTTGTAAGACAAATACTCCTTAACACGTCTGCCCAAAAGCTTTAAACTTTCTTAAAAGGGTTTATAACTAAGATTAATCTATCATTAAACTTTCTTAAAAGGGTTTATAACTAAGATTCAATATAGATTTAAACAAAAATGAAATGATTTACTTACATTTATCATGTGGTTACGAAACTTTTGTTTGACTACTACATGAGTTTATTATCCTTAAAGTTATTATGAAACACTTTTTTCACAATTGTTTTGAGCTAAAGCAATATAAAAATGGCTTGTATTATGCATTTAATGAAAAGGCTTTCATTTACCTCGATGTTGGTTTCTTGACATTGCATTTACCTCTGTCAATATGAGACCCCAACAATTGCCGGTTGTTTTACCTTAAAAAGTATAAAATGATTTACTTTCATTTTGCAAGAAACAAGAAATAACACCGCCCTTGTCTCACTTGTTTAAGGTTTTAAGCAAAGCTACATGGTGTTACACTTATTAGACGATATAACGGCTCAAGCTCGAACGTGGGTTGGGTCTATTAGGGTTTGTATTATCTTTTATGTAATACACTATAAGTACATATGAATAATACAATACCTCCCACAGGGGTTTCATTGTCTAACATGATATCGGAGCGAGTTTGATCCTCAGACGTAGATGGCTAAGGTGAGCTGCCTCCTTTATGGCACCCCGCCAAACCCATTTGTCAATTTCAAAAAGATAATTCAAAATAAAGAGTATGCCCGCGTGGAGAAATCGAGTTGTAAACGCTCAGCTCGACTTGATCGATAAGCTTAATTTAACCAATAAAAATCATTAACAATGTTGTGTAATTAATTTAACCATCGACTAATCATGCCACGTCAACTAAGGTATGATATCGAGTTGAATTTTGAAAGTACATATATGATATTGGTATTTTTCAAAGTTCACCTATGATATGTGTACATTTTAATAAGTATCTTGCTATTGTGTGGACTTAACCCTTTTAAAACATAACAAACCTACGAATAAATAAACAAAGTAGTAGGCATAGGTGATCCAAATATTTGATACGTTTTAAACAACGGGGCAATTCCATATATACCCAACTTAAATATCATAATTTCATATTTCCTTAACACATGCTAAAAAAGCATTATACTTATGCATTAAAAACTTGTGTTTTGAGTAAATATGAAATTTTGAAATTTATGTTGGGTACATATAGAATTGGGAGAGGATTCTCTCAAGTTATAAATAACTTGATAGATTAAGTTGTAAATATCAACCATTGGATAAAATCTAATGGCTCAAATCATCTCATGTTCTTTTGATTTGAGCCATTGGATTTGATCCAATGGTTGATAATTGTTTAACTTGATCCATCAAGTTATTTATAACTTGAGAGGATCCTATCCATATAGAATTATCCCTTAACAATTTACATAAGTCACGTGCACGACACGTGACAAATTAGTTAACATTTGACGAAAAAGTAAGTTTGTTAAATACCCACCACTTGTTCTTCATTTTATTTTTGGTTGTGGTTATTTCCTTCCTAATTTCTTGTACATTTTGTCTCCTACTTGGAGCTTTCTAATTCATTTCAGCCTTTCAAAAAAAAAAGTTTTGATTTGAGCAGCAAGTAAAACAAATTAATGATTTGGTAATCTTTTACTTAAAATACTATGACATAAGTTGAAAATTTAAAATATACTTTAATTAGAGGAAGGAAGAAGATATTCTAATAAGTATTAGTGGAATAAATGTTAAATGAGAGCTTAATTAGTAAAATTGCAATGCTACATGGATGAAATGGCATAGCTCTAATGGTGTGGCAAGTGTGCCACAGTGGATTTAATGACATGTTCAAAACTACTCAAAGTTTATACCAGTTAATGAGCTTGGCTCAAGTCAACAACTACTTGAACCATTAAAGTATGATCAACCCTATTTGGTACATTAAAGTTCTTTAATTTGGTTATTTCCATTATTCAAATCCATAGTCGGGCACGTCGTATGTCAAAAGATTTATACACATCCGCTTGTGTTTTTATATAAAGGGCCTCTTTGGCACGGGCGGTATCAAAAAACCTTTTAAGAGAGGCCAAAAATTAAAAGTGCGTATCATGTCGGGTCATGTCAGTAACTCGACCTTTGTTGCAATAATCAAACTGATTTTATTTTGAATGAAAATGAACTTTTTTGGTATATGTTTGCATGTGAAAACCAAAACTAAAAATTAGTGATGATATGCCCGACATTTAGCACATACTTACTTTTTCTGATCGATGTTAGCACAAGTAGTTGAAGCAAAAAAAAAATGTCGGCTAAGAGCCCCTTAGACCAAGCCGCTGGGGGTTCGAATCTGAGCAAGGTCGGGGTTTTCATCCGGACGTTACTCCAACAAGGAAACTTGTGTGGAGGCGATACGGTTTCCTCGCGACACCGTTAAGCCATACATTGTACCAGCGTGGACCCGGTTAAGACAACATTGTCTGGTCGATGTGATGGTTAGGGCCCCTTGATTAGAGGGGTGGTAAAACCTAAGTTGGAAAGTTACCTGTCAAAAAAAAAAAAAAAAAAAAACAGTTGAAGCAAAAATAAAAAGTTGGATAACAAAAATTCACAAAAATCTATAGAGTAGCACAAGAATCGAACGTTATATCTCCACAAAATTTCAAATGTCTTTAACTCTTAAGTAGGATACAACTATTGGATAAATTTCACCATTATACTATTCTCCATTTATGAGAGCAAAATGAAAATCACTTGTCATCTCAAGAAATCGACATTACTCAAGTGAACTTTGTGGAGGCAGTTGCCACACCGCCCCGCCTCATTGTGATACCGCCCCTGCTCTTTGGTAGGGGCTTTTTAGAGGAGCTGTTAGCTTTTTGTTAAAAAAAATCTCTTCTAAATAAGTAGCTCCTTCGAGCTTTTAATTCAAACAAATAGCTCCTAAATGAAAAGCCGATTCATGAAACATTTTAAACAAATTCCCTAAAACACACACAAAGGCTTATTGGTTATAAAAGAATTGTAGAAGAAGTTCACAACAAGAATGACAATATTGTTACTCCATCCGTTCCAAAATTATTGTCCCTTTTTAACTTTTTCGGTCTTTACTTTTCAAATTTGACCTTAAGTACTTTTGTTTATATTACATAATATACAAAATATATGAACGGATTGAGTTTTAAATGTATTCTAATTTAGTATAATTTTTATCAAAAATTGTATAACACAAATAAAAATATTTATAGTCAAAGTTGAGAAAAAAAGACCGAAAAAGTCAATAGAGGACAATAAATTTGAGACGGATGGAGTAGTATTTTTTATATTTATTTTCACAAATACAAACGACTTGGAAGAACAAATAATGACTCGAACACGATGGCAATCTATACCACTCACATCCGTTGTTACCAAAAGTTTTTTCTTCCTCTTGTGTCCAACGGGTATGTGTGATGTCGGTTTTCTTCGGTCTCGAGTTTCTTCCTTTTTCTTTTCCGACGGGGGAAGATTCGATTCATGATGTTTGTGATGGTGAGTGCGGCGATGAATATGGTGCCGATTGTGGTGTTGGTTAGGTTGGTGGCATAATTTTGGTTTGTTCTGAAGAAGTACCGGAAGCTTCAAAGTTGTGAAATTGGAGTAATAGTTGGTTAAAATGTTCTTGGTTCATTTGTATCGTGTTTTGTAGTGAGAAATTGGGTTGTGGGAAATATAGTTGTTGGGAAGCATATTGTGTTAATGATTGTTGTTGGTTTGCATGAAGAAATAGAACGAGCGGATGATGGTATAGTCGGTGATGGTGGACTCGAATTAGCGGACGAAGAAGACAGAGGAAACATATTATTCATGAGCCAGTTGTTACTTTGTTGCTGTGACATTTTTAGAATAGGATATGGAAATGTATGTGAAAGCGTATATACGTTGTGATTTGGTTTGAATGTTTAAAAAATATAAGGTAAAAGTAGGTATTTATAATACAATGTGGTAAAAATAACCTGGTTAGTGGCGCAAGGCCACGTTAAACGCGCATAAAAACCAAAATGCATATGAGCGTTTTGGATACTTAGTATAAGAGTTGAAGAGAATTCACCACACCTCTTGTGGATGTATATTAACAACCATTTATAATACAAGATTACAGGATACAATAACAAACTTCCCTACTTTTATGGGATAGATACAATTGGTTAGGATCATGAACATTTACTGCTAATATCCCCCCGCAAGCGAAGTGGTGGTGGACCAACACAAAGCTTGGCACGAAACGATTCAAACAAAGGTCGTGGGAGACTTTTAGTGAAAATGTCTGCCAATTGGAAAGTAGTCGGGACGAAACGAGTGTACAATTGACCAAATAAAACAAGCTCTCGTACGAAATGATAATCAATGTCAATGTGTTTCGAACGTTTATGAGAGATTGGATTTTGACTTAAAAACAAAGCACTCCGATTATCGCAAAGAATAGTAGGTCGATCAGGGGGTAGAACATGCAACTCACGAAGAAGGTGTGTAACCCACACAATCTCAGCAGCCGTATTAGCCAATGCACGATACTCGGACTTGCAACTGGACAGAGAAACAGTGGGTTGTTTCTTGGCACTCCAAGAAACAAGATTTCCACCAAGGAAGATAGAATAACCATAAGTTGATCGACGTGTCTCAATGCAACGAGCCCAATCTGCATTTGAATACCCGACGAGTGATGGTTTTGGTGAATGATTAAATGAGAGACCATACGATAGTGTACCTTTAACATATCGAAGAATCCTCTTGACAGCTTGAAAATTATCTTGAGTTGGGGAATGAAGAAACTGACTCACCTGGTTGACAGCATAAGACAAGTCCGGTCTAGTTATTGTGAGGTACTGAAGTGCACCAACAAGTGAACGATATACAGTAGGGTCTGAATACGCAGTACCAAGTGTAGATAATTGAGTAGCACTTGCAAGAGGAGTGGCCACTGGTTTACAATCAAGTAATTTGGCTCGATCAAGAATGTCATAGGCATACTTTGATTGGCTCAAAAACAGACCAGAAGATGTATATAAAACTTCAAGACCCAAAAAATAGTGAAGGCGCCAAGGTCCTTGATAGAGAACTCATCATTAAGACGAGAGATGATCTTTCGAATAGTATCTGAATTGTTTCCTGTAAGTATAATATCATCCACGTAGACGAGAAGGTATATAACAGATGCATCACGTTTGAACACAAATAGAGATGTGTCAGCTCGACTACAAGTGAAGCCAATATGTAAAAGAAAGGTGCTAAGTCGTTGAAACCAAGCACGTGGAGCTTGTTTAAGCCCGTACAACGCTTTCTTTAGACGACAAACGTGAGATGGAAAACGGGAATCAATAAAACCTGGTGGTTGCTCCATAAAAACAGTTTCAGTGAGGTTGCCGTTTAAAAAGGCATTCTTGACGTCAAGTTGGTGTAAATACCACCTGTTGAGAACAGCAAGAGAAAGCATAATACGAACAGTAGAAGCTTTCACAACCGGACTAAAGGTATCTGAAAAATCCACACAAGGAACTTTAAGACGATCAATGGAACCATCAGAGTTGTACTTAGTGCGATAAACCCATTTCGAGCCGACAACATTGTAAGACGGGAGACCAGAAACAAGTTCCCATGTATCATTTTTCTGTAATGCACCCATTTCTTCATGCATAGCAGCAAGCCAACCGGGATGTTTAGAAGCTGTTTTAAAACCCTTTGGTTCCTTGGTTGCAAGAAAGCATGGCATGAAAGCTGAGAAAGATCAGCAACATGTTTTCGCTTAAAGATACCGTCTTTGGAGTGAGTTGTCATAGAATGAGTCGAGGTAGAAGGTGTAGTAGTAGTAGTAGTAGTAGTGGTATTGTCGGTGCTAGGAATGGTTGACATGTGATCGCGGGTGGTAGGAGCAGCTGTAGCCAATGTGCTAGAAGGTTCATCAGCAACTAAGTTTGTAGTTGCATTGGGGACAACATGTGAGGTTGCTGGTTCATGGCAAAGAGTACACGAAACAGTTGCTGATGCAGGAGTAGAGGGGACAATAGTACCACTCAGAGATGATGGTGATGATGTTGGAGCAAACTGAGATGCATCATCGTAGTTTGAAAACACAAGTGTTGCAGGATCAATCTGAGATAACTCGCTAGAAAATGGAAATGATGACTCGTCAAATTGAGCATATCGAGTGGTGTAGATACGCCAAGAAGCTAAGTCTAAACAACGGTATCCTTTGTAGCGTGTACTGTAGTCGATAAAAACACAAGAAATGCTACGAGGAGCAAGTTTGTGAGGCGAGTAGTCACGAAGATATGGAAACACTCGACAACCAAAAGTCCGAAAATTGTCATAATTTGGCATAGTTTTGAATAACAGTTCGAATGGAGATTGATTTCCCAAGACTTTGGATGGCAGCCGGTTTATAATGTGTGTGGCAGAGCTGAACGCATCAGTCCATAGTGATTGATAAGGTTTTAAAAGGTACCTTTTTGAGGGGTCGTTTAAGTCCTTATTTGATCACTTTTGTATCCGTTATTGCTTAATATCGTTCCTTTTCACTTTTTAGGTCTCTTGAAGGCAAAATGCTGGAATGGCACTTATTTGGACGAAAAGGCGCGAATATACGAAGAAAATGGCCAAAGTCAGAATCGAGACACTCAAAGCTGCTGAAAACATAAGGTGACGGCGTCAGGTGTTAAATTGCGACGCCGTCGGAGGATTTTGTGACGGGACAGAAGCCAAAACTCCTATTTTCAAGTGACGACGTCAAGTTATAAAAGAGTAGGCCGTCGCAACTCAGACGGCCTAGATGCAATCCAGACGGCGTCAGAAGCTGAAGAGGACGGCGTCACAAGCATAAGGTGACGCCGTCGCAAGTCTAACGTGGCCAAGACGAAACCCTAATGACGGCGACACGACGGCGTCACAAAACATAAGGTGACGCCGTCGCAGATGTAATCTTATATATAGAATCCGAATTTTTCAGTATTTGTGTGTAGTCTTTTGGAGTAAAAACCTAAACCGAACCAAGGCTGTCTTGTACAGTATTTTAGGGTTCCAAACCCTATCTTACACCAAGATAAGTGTTTTACTTCATTAATACAATTATGTCTTTGATTATTTGTGTGTATGCTTGCATGTTCTCCATGTCCGGCTAATTTACTTGTGTGTTTGCTTAGGGAATATGAAACTTAATTATTGAATATTGATTGGTTGTCTCTTATCTTAGTTGATTAATGATCTAGTAATGCGATAGGTCATTCGTTGTGTACTTAATGTTTGATTAAATCTTTGTAAACCTTAGAATATGACTCCTTGAGTAGTTGTAAGCTAAACCATCCAAAGAGTGCCTTAGAGTAAGAGTTTATTATCCCTAGTGGGTTTTGTAGACGAGACCCTTTGGTAAGTTCAAAGAGTTAGGGAGAAACGCATACCCTACAACCTTAGACACACAACGCAACTAAGAATAAGGACGTGACAATTCAACCATCAATAGGAGATAATTAAGGAGTAGTAAAACCTAAGTAAACACATCTTTAAACTATCATACGAGCACACATTAATTAGACATAGACTACATACACCTTAGATTAGATAAATAGATAAGTAGAGTAATCGGTAGCAATACCAACCCCCCAAATTCAAACCCCGAGATTCGTACCTTTCCATTTCATAAAATATAAAAATACAAAAATAATCTTCTTCAACCCCAACCTTAGCGTAGTAACTTCTCACTAGCATTCCTATTCCCCTAGAGAACGATATCAATACCCGTGGCTTACCCTAATACTACACTACAACGATTAGGTTCACTGCCTAGGGTGTTGAAAAACTTGCTCGACGAAAAGGAAGTTCCTTTGACCCCGAACGACGCGTGTAGCGTTATCAAGTTTTTGGCGCCGCTGCCGGGGAATAGAATAGCTAGTTAGTAGTCCACCTCGTTTAGGTTTCTTTACTTGATTCTGTCACACCCCCAAATTACGTGTTTTGCAGCGGAATGGAATACCTTGGGGAGGACTGTCATAGCATCAAAGTTACAGTTATATCGAACGACCTAAAGTGTCGTTTAGAAATTACATCGTTTGATTAAGTAAAATAATCAGAGTTTACAAAATGTAGGTCCCAAATGAAAATCAATGTATGCGGAAATAGGTTTGATACAAGCCAAACGATGTTTTTAAAGTGTATAAATCCCATGTGAGACGCGTCGTCACCACGACTCTATGATGTGTCCATATGCATGCCATGAAGTGAATGCCTTAGATACCTGAGATAAAACATGCTAAAAAGTGTCAACACAAAGGTTGAGTGAGTTCATAGAGTTTGTGTTGAAATGTAAAGCCTTTCAAAATCGTTTATGCAGCAAAGGCATTGTAAATCCACTCAGTTCCAAGTTCCGCCCATACAAAACTTGCAACCTGTGTGTTTACAACCCACTGCCAAAATATGGAATGTTTACGATCAAGTGCATGATGTCAAATGAATTCACAAAATAGTGCATGACTTAATGCATCAATAGTTACTTGACATAATTATACCAAGACATTTAGTTCAATGATTATACCAAGACATTTAGTTCCATGATAATACCAAGACATTTAGTTCAATGATTATACCAAGACATTTAGTTCCATGATAATACCAAGACATTTAGTTCAATGATAATCCCAAGACATTCAACTCAATGATAATCCCAAGACATTCAGTTCCACGATTATGATATAGGATATGACTAAACATTCAGTTCAGTAAGCATGTAGTTTCAAATAATCATGATAGTCATAAAAATAGCTGAGCATGTATCTCCCCCAAAGATAATTCAAAACAATTAAAAGAGTAGGGGCTATGACTCACAGTAATATGTCAAAGTTTAGAATATTTGTGATAGTGAAAGTAAGTAGTTGAGCATGTATCTCCCCCAAAGAGTTTGTAAGACAAATACGTAATAGAAAGTGGGGCTACGAACTCACCTGGTGTGATTGATATGCTAACAAAATGAAGTGCAAGAAAATGAGGCTCGGAAACGATCCGCGACCTAAAATGAATGATATGATATGATACTCAATGAGTTATGATGTAATGTTATGCATGCATTTCGTATGTTATTTATACCATTTGCGAGTTTTGAAAATAATACTTATCGTCGAAAAATACTCTTTTGACGTCTTGACCATTCTTAAATTACTTTACAAGTATTTACGTCAAAATGTCATCCTACAATAGTTTCGTAATGATTTATCGTGAAATTATCACTTTTCGTCGTAAAACAATGTCGTCGGAAATTTCATGAAATTAACAAAAATGGCTTCGAAAAACTAGTCGTAAAATAGTGTACGTCGAACGTTAGAGAACGAACTCGACGGTTTTGGAAAGTTTGTATCGAAATCTATAAGTTTCAGTTCAGGAGTTTTCGTCATAAAGGTCTCGAACATAAAGATAATAAGGGTTAAAGATGGTGATTTTGGCTAAAATGTTGGTTAAAAATGAGTTTCGGCCAAGTTTAAACATCCATAAATAATTTATTACAACTCCGCTATACAAACGGTTGATCGTTTTGAAAAATATGCTTGGTGATCTTGATTTTATTAGAAGACATTTCGTTCCAAAAAGTTCTACATCATGGTTAAAAACAGCCTCCAACATGGTCGTTTTAGTTACCGTAACACTTTGTCTCGTAAAAATAATATAGTTTTTTCAGAAAATAATAGTTACGGCAATTTTATGAAAACGTGCATATCTTTGTCGTTTCAAATCCGTTTTCTACGTATAATACGTCCTTAGCTTCGTATCAAAGTATACTAATATATTTTTGATAAGTCGAAATAATTTGTAAAGCTTAGGACTCGTTTTTGATTCGAATAAAGTAATAATAGTATGCTGAAATTTCAGAAAAATATATATTTCGTCGTCAAACTTGTAAAATCCATAACTTCTTCGTTATAACTCCGGTTTAATCCGTTCAAGCGGCCACGGATTCGTTTTAAAGTATATTTTCTAAATATCAAGGCCAAAATTTCGTGTCAACTGTCGGATTTTCCAGAAAACAAAATAAGGACAGACCACTTTATATACTTGTCGAAAATAGTTTTTCTCGTACTAAACTTATTCCAATCCCTTCAAATCAACTCCAAAGCTAATCTATTCCTACCATACACCTTCTTAGGGTGTCATGGGTTCCTAAACATCATCAAGACCAATATATAACAAGGGGATAATTATAGGATGACCTTTATATATAGAACTCTTAAAATCAATGTAAAAATGGTATAAACAACACAAGTCTTGCATGTTTTTGCTCAAAAATGATGAGATGAGTATGAAATGAATATGTAAGATGAAAAATAAATATGAGATGCTTACAAGTGATATGATGAGGTGCAAAGAACCAAGGTTAGCCTAAACACCCTAGGTTTTTATTTCAAAACCTTATTAAGAGTGTTATCTAGATTGTTATTACTTGTGCTTGTAAAATTTTTGTGATGATCCCTTGAAAATCTCTATGATGGCCGGTTGAAGAGAGGAAAAACAAAGAAGAGAGAAATGTTTCTAACACTTGATGAATTTTTGGTGATAAATGAAGAAAATGAGGTAAATTGTAATCTTATACAATCAAAGTAATAATTCAACATACAATAAATGCCAACCCTCCCTTAGGGCCGGATTTTTGGGGGTGTTGTTTCTCAATATATATATATATATTTTTTTTATATAATGTGTTGTGTAAATACTTGTAACAATTTGTAAGAAAAGTGTAAGTAAATGTGTAGTTAAATGTAACTTGTAAGGTAAATGGTAGTTTTTAGATACAAGTAAATTTTTAATAGGTTAAAGTAGGGTATAATGAAATCATAAAAATTGTAAAAATACATTCCTTGAAAAATTTGAGTGATAAAATAATTATCGTGTAGTTTTTAAGAAAAACGCCGTAATAATATAACTTTAACGATTTATATACGAAATAAATTCAAAACACTAGTTAAACTCAAAATATAGTTTTTATAACTAAATGTAAGTATATAAATATGTCGGGATCATTTTAGAATTAACGGATTAAATGTTCAAAATAATAACTCACGCGATAACGTTTATTTAATATGAAATTTACGCGTTTAAGGTGAAATGAAATGTCATGAATGAACTAACATGATGCAAATGATGCTAATGAAATGTAGACTAAACTTAGTCTATATGAAATGTTCGTGATGATATGATCATGAATTCGCCGCTAAACCATAAAGGTTACGCGAATTTGGAACACGCAAAGTTAGTTTACGATAAATGATGAAATTGTGAAACGTGAATTGTTTTGAGAAATGACCAAAAATTTAGAATTGTGACATTCTTCCCATGTCAGAGGAATCACGTCCTCGTGATTCAATCGATGATACTATGATTCGAACCTCGACAAGGGTTCTAAAAGTTTATGCTTGTGTATGGTCTATATGATTATGTCAATGCTCATGCATATGAGTTACTCGTCCCACAAGATACGTTCCTGTGCTATCGTGAGCAATTCCATCCTAAATACATGCTTTCTTATGATTAGGCTCGATGAGACAAGCTTTCCCATTCTCAAGCAAAAATTTTTAAAAGACTTTTTGGTAACCGATTTTTGCTTAATCCCACAACTCATCAAACAAGAACTGTCATACGATTAGGCTAAATCGGTTTAGGTAACGACTTGTTTCTAGCTCGATCTTTGCAACTCATCCAACAAGAACTGTCACTGGATCAAACTGAAACAAGTGGTTTGAAGAAAATCTTTTGAAAATTTGGCTTGATTACGGAATTGCTTACACATATGAGACTACTACTTCCTTCATTGCATGATTCTTCCTGAATTAGACATAGGTGATCAGGCTATGTATAATTTAGGAGTAACTATGCAATGCTTGGACTAATCGACTCATATGATGTTTGGTGTTGAGTCATAAGTCCGCATGTATAAAGAATGTGCACTTATAATGATATGATGAGATGCTATGATGATGTGGTTATAGTCTAGGGTCAATGATGCAACCTAGTTCTCTATAACCGATGCTCTGATACCAATCTATCACACCCCCAAATTACGGTTTTGCAGCGGAATGGAATACCTTGGGGGCGGACTGTCATAGCATCAAAGTTACAGTTATATCGAACGACCTAAAGTGTCGTTTAGAAATTACATCGTTTGATTAAGTAAAATAATCAGAGTTTACAAAATGTAGGTCCCAAATGAAAATCAATGTATGCGGAAATAGGTTTGATACAAGCCAAACGATGTTTTTAAAGTGTATAAATCCCATGTGAGACGCGTCGTCACCACGACTCTATGATGTGTCCATATGCATGCCATGAAGTGAATGCCTTAGATACCTGAGATAAAACATGCTAAAAAGTGTCAACACAAAGGTTGAGTGAGTTCATAGAGTTTGTGTTGAAATGTAAAGCCTTTCAAAATCGTTTATGCAGCAAAGGCATTGTAAATCCACTCAGTTCCAAGTTCCGCCCATACAAAACTTGCAACCTGTGTGTTTACAACCCACTGCCAAAATATGGAATGTTTACGATCAAGTGCATGATGTCAAATGAATTCACAAAATAGTGCATGACTTAATGCATCAATAGTTACTTGACATAATTATACCAAGACATTTAGTTCAATGATTATACCAAGACATTTAGTTCCATGATAATACCAAGACATTTAGTTCAATGATTATACCAAGACATTTAGTTCCATGATAATACCAAGACATTTAGTTCAATGATAATCCCAAGACATTCAGCTCAATGATAATCCCAAGACATTCAGTTCCACGATTATGATATAGGATATGACTAAACATTCAGTTCAGTAAGCATGTAGTTTCAAATAATCATGATAGTCATAAAAATAGCTGAGCATGTATCTCCCCCAAAGATAATTCAAAACAATTAAAAGAGTAGGGGCTATGACTCACAGTATATGTCAAAGTTTAGAATATTTGTGATAGTGAAAGTAAGTAGTTGAGCATGTATCTCCCCAAAGAGTTTGTAAGACAAATACGTAATAGAAAGTGGGGCTACGAACTCACCTGGTGTGATTGATATGCTAACAAAATGAAGTGCAAGAAAATGAGGCTCGGAAACGATCCGCGACCTAAAATGAATGATATGATATGATACTCAATGAGTTATGATGTAATGTTATGCATGCATTTCGTATGTTATTTATACCATTTGCGAGTTTTGAAAATAATACTTATCGTCGAAAAATACTCTTTTGACGTCTTGACCATTCTTAAATTACTTTACAAGTATTTACGTCAAAATGTTATCCTACAATAGTTTCAGAATGATTTATAGTGAAATTTTAACTTTTCGTCGTAAAATAATGTCGTTGGAAATTTCATGAAATTAACAAAAATGGCTTCGAAAAACTAGTCGTAAAATAGTGTACGTCGAACGTTAGAGAACGAACTCGACGGTTTTGGAAAGTTTGTATCAAAATCTATAAGTTTCAGTTCAGGAGTTTTCGTCATAAAGGTCTCTAACATAAAGATAATAAGGGTTAAAGATGGTGATTTTGGCTAAAATGTTGGTTAAAAATGAGTTTCGGCCAAGTTTAAACATCCATAAATAATTTATTACAACTCCGCTATACAAACGGTTGATCGTTTTGAAAAATATACTTGGTGATCTTGATTTTATTAGAAGACATTTCGCTCCAAAAGTTCTACATCATAGTTAAAAAAACAGCCTCCAACATGGTCGTTTTAGTTACCGTAACACTTGTCTCGTAAAAATAATATAGTTTTTCAAAAAATAATAGTTACGGCAATTTTATGAAAACGTGCATATCTTTGTCGTTTCAAAACCGTTTTCTACGTATAATACGTCCTTAGCTTCGTATCAAAGTATACTAATATATTTTTGATAAGTCGAAATAATTTGTAAAGCTTAGGACTCGTTTTTGATTCGAATAAAGTAATAATAGTATGCTGAAATTTCAGAAAATATATATTTCGTCGTCAAACTTGTAAAATCCATAACTTCTTCGTTATAACTCGTTTTAATCCGTTCAAGCGGCCACGGATTCGTTTTAAAGTATATTTTCTAAATATCAAGGCCAAAATTTCGTGTCAACTGTCGGATTTTCCAGAAAACAAAATAAGGACAGACCACTTTATATACTTGTCGAAAATAGTTTTTCTCGTACTAAACTTATTCCAATCCCTTCAAATCAACTCCAAAGCTAATCTATTCCTACCATACACCTTCTTAGGGTGTCATGGGTTCCTAAACATCATCAAGACCAATATATAACAAGGGGATAATTATAGGATGACCTTTATATATAGAACTCTTAAAATCAATGTAAAAATGGTATAAACAACACAAGTCTTGCATGTTTTGCTCAAAAATGATGAGATGAGTATGAAATGAATATGTAAGATGAAAAATAAACATGAGATGCTTACAAGTGATATGATGAGGTGCAAAGAACCAAGGTTAGCCTAAACACCCTAGGTTTTTATTTCAAAACCTTATTAAGAGTGTTATCTAGATTGTTATTACTTGTGCTTGTAAAATTTTTGTGATGATCCCTTGAAAATCTCTATGATGGCCGGTTGAAGAGAGGAAAAACAAAGAAGAGAGAAATGTTTCTAACACTTGATGAATTTTTGGTGATAAATGAAGAAAATGAGGTAAATTGTAATCTTATACAATCAAAGTAATAATTCAACATACAATAAATGCCAACCCTCCCTTAGGGCCGGATTTTTTGGGGTGTTGTTTCTCAATATATATTTTTTTATATAATGTGTTTGTAAAATACTTGTAACAATTTGTAAGAAAAAGTGTAAGTAAATGTGTAGTTAAATGTAACTTGTAAGGTAAATGGTAGTTTTTAGATACAAGTAAATTTTTAATAGGTTAAAAGTAGGTATAATGAAATCATAAAAATTGTAAAAATACATTCCTTGAAAAATTTGAGTGATAAAATAATTATCGTGTAGTTTTTAAGAAAAACGCCGTAATAATATAACTTTAACGATTTATATACGAAATAAATTCAAAACGCTAGTTAAACTCAAAATATAGTTTTTATAACTAATTGTAAGTATAAAATATGTCGGGATCATTTTTAGAATTAACGGATTAAATGTTCAAAATAATAACTCACGCGATAACGTTTATTTAATATGAAATTTACGCGTTTAAGGTGAAATGAAATGTCATGAATGAACTAACATGATGCAAATGATGCTAATGAAATGTAGACTAAACTTAGTCTATATGAAATGTTCGTGATGATATGATCATGAATTCGCCGCTAAACCATAAAGGTTACGCGAATTTGGAACACGCAAAGTTAGTTTACGATAAATGATGAAATTGTGAAACGTGAATTGTTTTGAGAAATGACCAAAAATTTAGAATTGTGACAGATTCCTATCAAGTAAACTTTTTTTTCTCATTCTTAGCTTTCTCGTAGTCTATCCCCCTTCTTCGTGACCTTTGTTCGTAATCCCATCACTTTTCATCATGGAAGGTGATAACCAACCACCATTCATCAACCTACCCCCAAATGACCCGCCAAGAGCCCGTACTCTTGGTGAATACTCGAGACCAAGCCACCTAGGATATAGGAACACCATTGAGCTTCCCGACTGATAAGGTTTTAAAAGGTACCATTTTGAGGGGTCGTTTAAGTCCTTATTTGATCACTTTTGTATCCGTTATTGCTTAATATCGTTCCTTTTCACTTTTTAGGTCTCTTGAAGACAAAATGCTGGAATGGCACTTATTGGGATGAAAAGGCGCGAATATACGAAGAAAATGGCCAAAGTCAGAATCGAGACACTCAAAGCCGCTGAAAACATGCAAGCGACGGCGTCAGGTGTTAAGTGCGACGCCGTCGGAGGATTTTTGTGACGATACAGAAGCCAAAAAACCCTATTTTCAAGTGACGACGTCGGGCTTTAAAAGAGTAGGCCGTTGCTACTCAGAGGCGGCCTAATGTCGACCCAGACGACGTCATTGCCGAAGCTGAGGGCGGCGTCACAGACATAATTGTGACGTCGTCGCAAGGTTAACTTTGTTGCCAAGACGAAACCCTAATGACGTCGACACGCACGGCGTCAAAAACATAAGGTGACGCCGTCGCAGATGTAATATTATATATAGAATCCGAATTTTTTAGTTTTAGGAGAGTCTTTTTGGGAGTAAAAACCTAAAACCGAACCAAGGGTGTCTTGTACAGTATTTGTTAATACAAATATCGTCATTAAACGTTATTTATATTTTTGATCTTTGCATAAGTTTTGTTAACGACAAAAGTAAATTTAATTTATATTTTTGATCTTTGCATATATTTTTGATCTTTGAATAATTTCCCCAACACCACCAACACATCCACCATTCCACCACCACAACCTCCCCAAACATTCTACCCTCCAAGGCATGGTTGCTCAACTTGTGAGCAAACGGGGCAAACCGTGGAACGGACCTGGGTTATGGTCCATGACTTACAAGAAGAAATGAGGTTCATCCTCAACCACATCCTTGAGCGTCTCAACGCTCTTTCCCATCCACCATCACTTTAGGATGGTTTTAGACTAGCCTTTCTAGTTTTACTTTATTAGGATAATTTTTATTTCTTGTACTAAAAACACATCATTGTGTTCTCTTTTCATGATCTTTACTCATGAAAAATTTTAACTAATGAATGTTGTTTATTATATTATTGGTGTCATTACATAGTGTTTGGAAATGCTTGTGAATGATCATTATTACTAACAATTTTTTTGTAGCTTTATTTTCACAATCCATGAATCTTCCCATTAAAGCACCCAATTTAGGGGGAGCTTTGAACAAGGGGGAGCTAATAGCTCGGGCTCATTACATTCCGCATAGCCTCTTCTTTTTGTTGAGACAAAAAGGGGGAGAAAATATAGAACTTTGAAATTATTTATATTTGACTTTTCTGAAAAAGTCAAACTGCATACATTTGACTTTCTAAAGTCAAACAGGAACCCTCATTGATAATATTTGACTTTTCTTAAAAACGTCAAACTGCATACTTTGACTCTCATAAAAAGTCAAACATCATACACTTGCATTATCATTTCCTTTTCAAGTTCTAAAACTAATATTTTTATAACTCTTGTACAAACTTTGTATCTTTTATAAAAATAAAATTTATATTTTGTCCTCAACAAAAAGGGGGAGATTGTTAATACAAATATCGTCATTAAACGTTATTTATATTTTTGATCTTTGCATAAGTTTTGTTAACGACAAAAGTAAATTTAATTTATAAAAGCTTAAAGCTTGTCAAGTTTAATAGACATTTAAACAAGCTTTTTCAAACAATATTCATCATTCAAGCATTTACATTTATGATTAGTAACATCTTGATATGACTCTAATCATTATGTATGATAGTAGTTTTTAGAATGTGTTAGGTTCTTAAAACCAAACACTACTTAAGCATTTGCATATTTCTAAAAATAGTAATACAACATATGACATCATGTATTACATCATGGAAATCATTGGAAGATTCCATTAGATATTTTGTGTAGATTTGTACTCTTCATATCTTGCACAATCTCACTTAGATAGAGTTGACCTTGGCAAGATTTGATATCTTGGTCGTCATACGGCGGTACCAAATGGTACAGGCGGAACCCTTTAAGGGGTCCGGTCCGTGGACGCTCTGTCCATTTGGCTATAAATAGCAATGCCAAGCCAAGTAGTTTTTCATCCCTTTCTAACATACTCTCATACATATCTTCTCTCTAACCTTTCTAACTCAGTTTCATATCATATTAGTGATCTCTTTTGTAGCAAAGAAGATCAAGTCATATTCAAGCTTCAACGAGAAGTTGGAAGTCTTGTTTGTTTAGTGTTGTATGATCTAGTGTTGATTCATACTTCATTGTTGTATCAAACCATCATAATCTTGTGAGTGTGAGTGGTTAGTATTTTAGTCCTCAAAATACATTGTGTGTGGGAGTAGTTGTACCCTTGGAAAGAACTCGACATCTAGCTTAGTGTCGAAATAGTGTAGCGAAGTGTAAAGGTTTTCTCCGCCGGTGAAAGGAGCTTGTTGACTAGTGAAGTTAAACTCTCGAGTGTGTGAGACTCGAGGGGAGTGGAGGGCAAGGAAAAAGAGTCCTTGTAGACCGAACCACTATAAACAACTTGTTGTGGTTTGATCATCTCTTTCCTTATTTACTTATTACACATTGCTTGCATATTTCATTAACATACTCAAGATCAATATCAATTGATCTTTCAATAAGTTTCAAAACAAAGTTTTAATTGGTAAACTATTCAACCCCCCTTCTAGTTTTCTACAATTGGTACCCGAGCCTCGTTGCTCAAGAATTTCTAAAATAACTTGTATTTTATAAACTTGAAACGATCTATGGATTCTGAAAACTTTAAAGAAGGGCAATCTATGCAAAGACCACCACTCTTTGAAACCAATGGATTTATCTATTGGAAAAACCGTTTTGAAACATATGTAAAATCAAAAGATATAGATCTTTGGTTTATTATTGTTAAAGGAGATTTTAGTTCTACAACAAAGGATATTTCCGTTGATGAACAAAAGAAATTAGTTGCTAAAAATAATGAAGCTAAAATGATGCTTTATAATGCTTTACCTAGAAAAGAATATGAAAGAATTTTTATGTGTGAAACCGCCAAAGATATTTGGGAATCTTTAATTGTTACACATCAAGGTAATTCACAAGTCAAGGATAACAAAATTGATCTTCTTGTTCAACAAAATGAACAATTTGTTATATCTGAAGATGAAACCATTGATTGTGGCTTTGCTCGCTTTAACACTATTATTACATCACTTAAAGCACTTGATGAATCTTTTCGTAGTAAGAACTTTGTCATGAAATTTCTTAGAGCACTCCATCCCAAATGGAGAGCTAAAGTGACCGCTATTGAAGAATCAAAAGATCTCTCAATAATGTCACTAGACGAGCTAATTGGCAACCTCAAAGTTCACGAAATGGTAATGGAGAAAGATTCGGAGATCATCAAAGGAAGAAAGGAGAAGATCAAATCCGTTGCTCTAAAAGCAAAGGCGGAATCAAGCGATGATGATGAATCTTGTTCCGGTAGTGAAGATGAGGAGTATGCCATGGCCGTTAGAGATTTCAAAAAGTTCTTTAGAAGAAGAGGAAAGTTTGTAAGACAACCTCGAGAAGAAAAGAAGCCATTCGAAAAGATCGGGATGACAAAAAGGTAAAGGTGAAAGAAAGTGTTTTAGATGTGGTGATGCAAGTCATCTCATAGGAGAATGTCCCAAGCCACCTAAAAGCAAAACTCAACGAGCTTTTGTAAGTGGTGCTTGGAGTGATAGTGAAGGCGATGAAGAATCAAGCAAGGAAGAGATCGCTCTAATGGCACATGAGTCAAATGAGGTACTTTCCGACTCTTCTTATTCTTCTATTGATGATGACACTTTGCAAAAACAATATAATCAATTGTGTGAGCTAAGTCTAAAAATCATAACTAAAAATAAATTTCTAAAAACCAAAAAGGAATTTTTGGAAAATGAAGTATATGAGTTAAAAGAAAAAGCAAAACGACTTGAAAAAGGAAAAGCAAATGACGATGATTGCAAATCATGTCAAGAGCTTAATCTTGAAATAGAAAAACTAAAGCTCACACAAGATGTTTTAATAGAAAATAATTCTAAGTTTAAAAGGTTTAACAAAAACATCGCTCTTGCCGATGAAATAGTTAAAATTCATAAAACACCGGGAGACATGAATGGGCTAGGTTTTAATGAAGTATTAATTCCAAAGAGTCAAAACAAAACGGCCGAAAAGGATGAACAATCTGTCAAAATTGCTGCATACAGCACGGACCGACGGAACCAAAATAAGGGTTCCGTCCGTTGTGCAAAATGGTGTGTGGGTACTTGAGAAGAATGTTCGCTTAATACGGACCGTCATGAATTTGTTAAAGTAACAAAGAAAACCAATGATAATGTTAAACTAAAACCAGCCATTATATCAGGAGTAGGACTTGTTTAAAATGAATTTAGATCAAAAACTACTCAACAACGATATAAAACTTCTTTTGCCAAACGCCCCTTTCCTAAGAGCAACCACAACGTTCAACCTAACTACCAACACAACGGTTGGAATCAAAGTTTTCCTAGACCATATCAAACTCCAGATTACATGCCATGGAACTCTTACCCATCATTTCCATACATGAATCAAATAAATGGTATGTTTAACCCAAACGGACCCATGAGATATTGGGGACCAAATGCTTGAGTTATTTGCTTCTTAGGTATGCTTGAAAGTTGGATTGGAACCTATGAATGGATAAAAGATAGTGGTTGCTCACGACACATGACGGGCAACAAAGTCTCTTCTCATCATACCAAGAGTATGACGGAGGTAATGTCACCTTTGGTAGCAATCTCAAAAGCAAAATCATTGGCAAAGGTACGATTGCTCATAACTCCCTAACTATTGAAAATGTTGCTCATGTGGATAGGTTAGGATTTAATCTACTTAGTATTAGCCAACTATGTGATAAAAAGTATAAAGTACTATTTGATGAAAATGGTAGTAAAATACTAAAAGATGGTATCACCATAGCTAAAGGAGTTAGGAAAAATAACATATACGTCATGAAAATAGATAAAACATATAATGACAAACTTTGCCTAACAACATTAGACGATAGCTCATCTCTTTGGCATAGACGCTTAGGTCACGCTAATATGAGACTTATACAAAACCTATCTTCAAAAGAGTTGGTTAGGAATTTACCAAAACTTAAATATGACCAACACTTTTGACGCTTGCAAAATTGGTAAACAAACACATAGTAGTCACAAATCTAAAAATATGGTGTCCACATCTAAGTGTCTAGAATTATTACATATGGACTTGTTTGGACCATCCGCTATAAGAAGCTATGGAGGCAACTTATACACTTTGGTCATAGTAGATGATTACTCAAGGTTTACTTGGACGTTATTTTTGAAAACCAAAAATGAAGCTTTTGATAAATTTGAAATACTTAGCAAGAAAATTCAAAATCTTCTAGGTGTCAAAATTGTGTCGATCCGAACGGATCATGGTCGTGAATTTGACAACGAAACTCAATTTGGAAACTTTTGTGATACAAATGGTATAACACATAACTTTTCCGCCCCACGAACACCTCAATCAAATGGAGTAGTAGAACGTAAAAATAGAACAATTCAAGAAATGAGTAGAACAATGCTTAATGAACAAAACATTCCTCAAAAGTTTTGGTGTAACGCCGTTGACACTTCTACATATATTTTAAATAGAGTCTTAATACGTCCTTTCCTAAACAAAACACCATATGAACTTTATAAAGGTAAAAAGCCAACGTTAGGATATTTTAGAGTCTTTGGTTGTAAATGCTTTATTCTTAATACTAAGGATTATCTCACCAAGTTTGACCCAAAGTCTTATGAAGGTGTATTTCTTGGTTACTCTTAAACTAGTAAAGCTTACATTGTCTTAAATAAAGAAACAATGATAGTCGAGGAATCGTTGAACATAACATTTGACGAAAGTCCACCTCCCTCTAAGACATCACCTTTGGTAGATGATGACTTAGTTGAAAGTCAAATAATAGAAAGTCAAATTAATAATAACAAGGAAGATGAACCATTAAATAAGGAAATTATCAACATCAAAGAATCTAAAAGTCATCCTTTAGAAAAGGTCATAGGACAACTTAATCAAAGAACCTTAAGGTCACAAGCCCAAAATCAAAATAATCATTTTTGTTTTGTATCCACCATTGAACCCAAAACCATAAATGAAGCAATAAAAGATGAATCATGGGTAATTGCCATGCAAGAAGAATTAAACCAATTAGTTAGAAATGATGTTTGGAAACTAGTTCCAAAACCTAAAGATCAAACTATAATTGGAACAAAATGGGTCTTTCGAAATAAAATGGATGAAAATGGTGTAGTATCTAGAAACAAAGCTAGGCTTGTTGCACAAGGTTATAATCAACAAGAAGGAATTGACTATGATGAAACTTATGCAACGGTAGCTAGACTTGAATCTATTAGAATATTACTTGCTTATGCATGTGCTTATGACTTTAAATTATTTCAAATGGATGTTAAAAGTGCTTTCCTTAATGGGTTTATTAACGAAGAAGTGTATGTTGCTCAACCTCCGGTTTTACCGACTTTGAGAAACCACATCATGTCTTCAAACTCAAGAAAGCATTATATGGCCTTAAACAAGCACCTAAAGCTTGGTACGACCGACTTAAGACTTTTCTTATTGATAACAAATATACTATGGGATTAGTAGATAATACTCTTTTTACCAAGGAAAAGGAATCACAAATTATCATTGTTCAAATATACGTTGATGACATTATATTCGGATCAACTTGTCAAAAACTATGTGATGATTTCTCTAAAATCATGCATGACGAGTTTGAAATGAGTATGATGGGTGAGTTAAACTTCTTTCTAGGACTTCAAATTAAACAACTAGAAGATGGTATTTTCTTTAACCAATCTAAATATATAAAAGACATGCTTAAGAAATTTGGTCTTGAAGATTCCAAACCAACTAAAACACCCATGTCCTCGGACACTAAACTCACCAAGGATGAAGAAGGTGAATCCGTAGATAACACTAAATATAGAGGAATGATTGGTAGCCTACTCTATCTTACGGCTAGTAGACCCGACATTATGTTTAGTGTTTGTCTATGTGCTCGCTTTCAAGAAAACCCAAAGGCATCACACTTAGAAGCCTTAAAAGGATTTTTAGATACATTAAGGGAACAACGTGTTTAGGATTATGGTATCCCAAAGGAACGGGTATAGAAACCATAGTGTATGCCGACTCGGATCATGCCGGTGATTATGTCGATAGAAAAAGTACAAGTGGTATTTGCACTTTTGTTGGACATTGTCTCACCTCATGGTTTGCAAAGAAGCAAACGGCTTTAGCCTTCTCAACTACTGAAGCGAGATGCGTCTCAGCGGAAAAGCATGTCAACAAGCTCTTTGGATGAAGCAAGCTCTCGTAGACTACGAATTCATCTCAACGACATTGTGATACTTTGCGACAACAAAGGAGCCATCGATCTCAGCAAGAATCCCGTTCAACATGCTCGTACAAAGCATATTGAAATCCGTCATCACTTTCTTCGCGACAATGTTCAAAAGGAAACATTTCAATCGAGAAAGTATCCTCCGAAGACAACATTGCCGACATCTTAACAAAGCCTCTTAAACGAGAACCTTTTAATCTTCTTAGACTTGGTTTAGGGTTAATGGAACCAAACATGTAGGATAAACATAGCCCAAAACATTAGAATAGTCAAAACAAAACAATTTTGTCTTGTATATGCTACTGTAGCCACGACACCAAACGACAACAAAGGCGGAACCAAATTTTGGTGCCGTCGGTCCGTGGTGTCTCTGAAGCAAAACCGCTATATACAAATCATCCTCTTCCTCAAAACCCACTTTACCAAAACGTGTAAAACTTAAACCAAGCTCATTATTGTCATCTTCCCACTCACTAATCACTGAAGATAACATCATTGTAAGTATCATAACTACATTTCATCTCTTAATTCCGAGTCTAGGATTCTTATTTATGCACAAAACTATCACAAATCATTACATGGGGTTTTATGTATGCTTTTATACCAAATATGAATTCAATTGGCAAATTGCATAACTAGTCATTGAAATTAGGTACTACATTATCATATTGCATAAACAAATCATGTTTCCCACTAATTGATAGATAATGAATATAAGGCCTTATTCAAACAACCAAACACCCCATGTCAAAAGTTTTGAAAAGCTTCTCACTTGTAGGAAAACAATTTTTTCATTGCTAATACAAATAGAAACGTTAAATTTTCATCACTTGCATGCTCTTGAATACTAAAGGTATTGCATAACTAATATGCATTCCCGGGTATATTCAAATGAAGCCACATTGAATTAGGAGCATTTGGGTTATCTCATGGTATTTGCCAAACACCCCACTAAAACCATTTTTGTGCATAAAATGAGTCGAGATAACCGCAACTCCAAATTGTTTTCATATAGGCACACACTAGAACCAAAACGTTAAAATTTATTCTCATTTTTAACATATTAATTCTTGTCCTTAGGAATAACCATGGTAGCCGCAAGATTCTATGATCACAAAGACACCCTTAACTACATTCCCAAACACCACAAAACCAAAGGACTTACCAAGGAACAAGTAGAAATATTTAGGGTCTAGAATCAAGGTATTTCCATGAGGGTAGAACCATTCACTCATCCTTCCTTGAAAATACCAATCTCCGTGAAGAACTAGGCGCCATTCAATTCGATTGTCTTCTTGACATCGATGAACCAATTTGTCCTAGGTTTGTGTTAGAATTCTATGCTAGTGTGACCGGCTTTAGTGATGAAGACGATGATGAATTTTGTCTTAGGTTTAGAATCAATCAAAATGACTACACCATCTCCTTAAGCCAATTTGCTCAAGTGCTAGGAATTCCCAACCGAGGAACTTGTGTCTACTCGGATAAGTGGTCACTCACCGTTCTTGATGCAATCAATGACCGCTCTACTCCCTACCTAACCCGTTTGGCCGATAAGGATGTCATCCGTGAACACCTTCTTAACCCAAAAAGTGATACAACCCGAGTTACCGAAAGGGAAAAGAGGTAACCGAGATCCATATGGAATGGAGCTAAATGAACTTAAGCCCGAATTTAAGAAATGGGAGGAGTTACTTAGAGCCAACGTCATTAGCACCATAGGAAATAGGGATCACATAAACGCTTGTCTTTGTCACATGCTCTACAACTTGTCCACCCGACAACCATTCAATTTAGCCTACTACATTGCTAGGAGAATGATTGATATTCCAACTCAAGGATCGGTTGCTCTTCCATACTGGATGCTTCTCACCCGTCTCTATAGAAACTTTGCACCAATTCCACCAAGCCCCAAAGGGATGCACCTTCACTATGAGCTCATCCCTCACATCTTTGTACCTTTGAGTGATGCTCGAGTTGCTAAGACTAAAGGCAAGAGAGCTAAACCTCCAACTCCTTCATCATCATCATCAAATAGCTCTGAGGATGGTCTTCCAAGCTCTCGTCTCCCACCTCATGAGTATTACGTCTCTTCCGAGATTGAGAATGAATCAGTAGAATTCAAGCAAACTAAGGGAATGTTCAAGTGCCTTGGTAGGATGATGAACAAGATTTACAAGAAGTTGGACAAATAAGGGTACTTTAAGGAGTGTTTGGAACAATGCATTATCATTAATGTTTGATACTATTTAGTTGTTTTATTATGTAGGATGATAATATAACTTAAAACAATGGTGTATGCTAACAATCTCATGCCGGGGGATAGCACAAGTATGCTATCAAATTTTACCCATTTTCACTATATTGTGAAAATCAATAAGCCTTGCTCAAAATCTATGCTCCACTATGTTTATACATGTGTTATTTACTTTTCCTAACTAGAAATGTTTAGTATAACACCTTTTGAGAAAAATTTCAGGTTTCGGAAAAGTCCACGACACCTAAAAACGTACTCTGTCCATATTTCTGCACTCCACGGATCAGACGGCACCATAATTTTGGTACCGTCCTTTATGTATTTTGGTACCGCCGTACCTGTACAGGCGGACCAGACGGCACCTTTTTTTGGGTACCGTGCGTATATGATTTTGGTGCCGTGGATCCTATAGGTAATTTTCTGAATTTCGACTCTTTCGTGATTCCAAATTATCTTCCATCACTTATAAATCAATCTTACCTAGTTTATACTGTTATTAGAATTAGTATAATTTACTAAGATATATAAGAAATCCATTTCCCACCAAAATTCAAAAATTTGAAAAATCCACCCAATGAGCCCTTTGGCATAAAGGAAGGAACCAAATTTTTGGTACCTTCAAATCCGTGGGTAATCTGAATATTAGGAAATTCCACTCACTAGAACACATTTATTGCAAATCTTTTCTTCTTCACTCCATCTCTCTTGTATGGATTGACTTGGGTGATATGACTAGCATTCAACTCACTTCCAAATCATTAGGAACCTCATCTCTTCAATGGTTTAACATCAAATCAAACACATTTCTCCACAATTTTTCACTTCTATAAATTGAGAGGTTTTACCATGATCATCCTCACACCTTCTTCATTCTTACTATTATCTAGCAAAGTAAACCCAAGTTAAAATGAAAATCATCTCCAAAACCTTGCAAGAAGACAGCTAGAATTAGCGTAAGGCCTTGTTGCTTTGTTAATCTTAGCTCATCATCCGAGTCTTCTCCACTCACAATCTCATCTCCCATTAGAGATGATACAAACCTTACCTTAGCTACACCTCAATCACACATTGTGATTACCACTCCACCACCAACAAAACACCAACTTCACCTCCACCGGCACCCATCCAAACATCCAAAACACCTCACCACCTTCACCAAGGTCTCCAACTCTCATTCCTATGGAGTTATTTTCAACTCCACCAACATCACCAAATCCTTTCCTAGAGGACTTGGATGACTTGCCTCCTAGGCCAAATCATCCACCACCATTGCCATCATTTGGCACAATTGAGCGGATTGCTCATGAGTCACCTCGGTCATCCCTTGACCCAAACGCCCATTAGGGCCTAAACCTCTTCTCTTCCACCCCATTCACAAAGACATTCATGGTCCTTTGTATGGGGATCATCCACTTCCCCATCAATGTCCCCTCATCTTGAGGACATTGAGGAGTGTATGTGGGATGCCAATCCCACTAGAGAGGAGATTCAAGCGGAACTCCACAACCTCCACCAATTCAAAGGCATGGTGGATTTTCACTTAAGTGAGACAATGCAAATGCAAAGTGCTTTGCTTGCATCCATCATGACCACTCCAAACATCCCCACCACCACCAACATCCACCATTCCACCACCACAACCTCCCCAAACATTCTACCCTCCAAGGCATGTTTGCTCAACTTGTGAGCAAGCGGGCAAACCGTGGAACGGACCGGGTTATGGTCCATGACTTCCAAGAAGAAATGAGGTTCATCCTCAACCACATCCTAGAGCGTCTCAACGCTCTTTCCCATCCACCATCACTTTAGGATGGTTTTAGACTAGTCTTTCTAGTTTTACTTTCTTAGGATAATTTTTATTTCTTGTACTAAAAACACATCATTGTGGTCTCTTTTCATGATCTTTACTCATGAAAAATTTTAACTAATGAATGTTGTTTATTATATTATTGGTGTCATTACATAGTGTTTGGAAATGCTTGTGAATGATCATTATTACTAACATTTTTTGTAGCTTTATTTTCACAATCCATGAATCTTCCCATTAAAGCACCCAATTTAGGGGGAGCTTTGAACAAGGGGAGATAATAGCTCGGGCTCATTACATTCCGCATAGCCTCTTCTTTTTGTTGAGACAAAAGGGGGAGAAAATATAGAACTTTGAAATCATTTATATTTGACTTTTAGAAAAGTCAAACGCATACATTGACTTTCTAAAAGTCAAACAGGAACCCTCATTGATAATATTTGACTTTTCTTAAAAAGTCAAACGCATACTGACTCTCATAAAAGTCAAACATCATACACTTGCATTATCATTTCCTTTCAAGTTCTAAAACTAATATTTTTATAACTCTTGTACAAACTTTGTATCTTTTATAAAAATAAGATTTATATTTTGTCCTCAACAAAAGGGGAGATTGTTAATACAAATATCGTCATTAAACGTTATTTATATTTTTGATCTTTGCATAAGTTTTGTTAACGACAAAAGTAAATTTAATTTATAAAAGCTTAAAGCTTGTCAAGTTTAATAGACATTTAAACAAGCTTTTTCAAACAATATTCATCATTCAAGCATTTACATTTATGATTAGTAACATCTTGATATGACTCTAATCATTATGTATGATAGTAGTTTTTAGAATGTGTTAGGTTCTTAAAACCAAACACTACTTAAGCATTTGCATATTTCTAAAAATAGTAATACAACATATGACATCATGTATTACATCATGGAAATCATTGGAAGATTCCATTAGATATTTTGTGTAGATTTGTACTCTTCATATCTTGCACAATCTCACTTAGATAGAGTTGACTTTAACAAAGATTTGATATCTTGGGTCGGACTGGCGGTACCAAATGGTACAGTAGGAACCCTTTAAGGGTCCGCCGGTCCGTCAGACGCTCTGTCCATTTGGCTATAAATAGCAATGCCAAGCCAAGTAGTTTTCATCCCTTTCTAACATACTCTCATACATATCTTCTCTCTAACCTTTCTAACTCGGTTTCATATCATATTAGTGATCTCTTTTGTAGCAAAGAAGATCAAGTCATATTCAAGCTTCAACGAGAAGTTGGAAGTCTTGTTTGTTTAGTGTTGTATGATCTAGTGTTGATTCATACTTCATTGTTGTATAAAACCATCATAATCTTGTGAGTGTGAGTGGTTAGTATTTTAGTCCTCAAAATACATTGTGTGTGGGAGTGGTTGTACCCTTGGAAAGAACTCGACATCTAGCTTAGTGTCGGAAATAGTGTAAGCGAAGTGTAAAGGTTTTCTCGCCGGTGAAAGGAGCTTGTTGACTAGTGAAGTTAAACTCTCGAGTGTGAGACTCGGGGAGTGGAGTAGGGCAAGGAAAAAGAGTCCTTGTAGGCCGAACCACTATAAACAACTTGTTGTGGTTTGATCATTTTTTTCCTTATTTACTTATTACACATTGCTTGCATATTTCATTAACATACTCAAGATCAATATCAATTGATCTTTCAATAAGTTTCAAAACAAAGTTTTTAATTGGTAAACTATTCAACCCCACTTCTAGTTTTCTTCAGTATTTTAGGGTTCCAAACCCTATCTTACATCAAGATAAGTATTTACTTCATCAATTTAATTATGTCTTTGATTATTTGTGTGTATGCTTGCATGTTCTCCATGTCCGGCTAATTTATTTGTGTGTTTGCTTAGGGAATATGAAACTTAATTATTGAATATTGATTGGTTGTTTCTTATCTTAGTTGATTAATGATCTAGTAATGCAGATAGGTCATTCGATTTGTGTACTTAATGCTTGATTCATCTTTGTGAACCTTAGAATATAATTACCTGAGTAGTTGTAAGATAAACCATTCAAAGAGTGCCTTAGAGTAAGAGTTTATTATCCCTAGTGGGTTTTGTAGACTAGACCCTTTGGTAAGTTCAAAGAGTTAGGGAGAAACGCATACCCTACAACCTTAGACACACAACATAACTCAAGAATAAGACGTGACAACTCAACCATCAATAGGAGATAATTAGGGAGTAGTAAAAACCTAAGTAAACACATCTTTAAACACAACATCATTACACGCACATTAATTAGACATAGACTACCACCACCTTAGTTTAGATAATTAGATAATAGTAGAGTAATCGGTAGAAATACCAACCCCCCTAATCCAATACCCGAGATAAATCGCATGCCTTTCAATTTCATAAAATATAAAAATACAAAAATAATCTTCCTCAACCTTAACCTTAGCGTAGTAACTTCTCACTAGCATTCCTATTCCCCTAGAGAACGATATCATTGCCCGTGGCTTACCCTAATACTACACTACAACGATTAGGTTCACTGCCTAGGTGTTGAAAACTTGCTCGACGAAAAGGAAGTTCCTTTGACTGAACGCTTGTGACTGGCGTAAAAGCGTATCAAGTTTTGCGCGTTGTGGGGAATAGAATAGCTAGTTAGTAGTCCACCTCGTTTAGGTTCTTTGCTTGATTCCTATCAAGTAAATTTTTTTTTTCTTTTTTTTAGCTTCCTCGTAGTCTATCCCCCTTCTTCGTGACCTTTGTTCGTAACCATTTTCATTGACTATTAGTTGTAGTCGCTATGAAGAACGCTAATCCATAAAACTTTCACCAATCAACGAAATATACTACATAATTTACCCCTTCCACTCCAAAAGAGATCTTGAGGTTCCGAGCAACATCATGATGAATCCTTTCCGAGGCGTGGACTCGAATTAAATATTTATTACAAAAGTCCTTTATCATGGTATTGATTTATGCTTCCACTACAATTCTTTTACACTCATTATGCGCCGAAACCCAAAGGAGACTTGACTATGTAGGATGGGGATATTTTGGGGCGTGGTGTTCGAATTGCATGGAAACCTTTGAGATTCATGCTTTGAAGTGGAACATGGGACCCAAAAAACGAATCTTTAGACCTATTTTCAATTTGGAAACTTAAGGTTGTTTAGGAAGGAGATGATTAGAGTTGAGGTACCAAGGTGCATGTCATGGTTAGGCGCTACCACAATACAAAATGAATACATAGGTGATCTTGATAAGATGGAGGATAGAGTAGAAAATCCAATCCCATCGGATAACCCACAAGTCCTACCATTACTTGAGAAACACACTCATACTATGACTTTACCCAGGAAGTAGTAGAAGAAACTATAGGAACCCCTGATAAAGGTAGAACCTTTGGACCGACCACAAGTAGTGGATGTGGGTTTGAACGCTTGTAGTGATGACCTTTCTCTTAGCCCTAAGGAAGTTTCTAGTTTTGATGAACCGGAGCCTCAACCGAAACCCTTACCCAATTTTCCGTCTTTAGATGTGAATCTTGGAATTGAATTAGGCTCCAATCCACCCATCAAAATAGATAGTCCGGGTAGTTGCTTGATAAAAGTGGTAGACTCTAGGCCATGTAGAGTGGAAGCTAATATAGGAGTAACCCATGACCTTACACACTTATATCACCCATTCATGGTTGATAACAAGAAACACTATGGGTTTAAACTGGGTTTATTAGGTCAAGATGGATCCTTAACTAAGAATCTTTTGAAGTTGATAGAAGATGATCCATTTTAGGAGAGAGATTTGATTCACCCGTTACACCAATAGACTTAGGTAAGGTTATAATGAATAGAGCACACTCCTTTGAGCATATAAATCACCCAACACCCTCTTCTCACGTAGCAAATTTCCACCCTAAGGGTGTGTATTGCTACTATCACCCGCACTTAAACTCAAGTGTAGGGAAAACTTCCCCTTTATCTCTAGAAGTTAAATAAGGGTAGAGTCAGGCTCGTGACTCGAACAAAAACAAGCTCGCTTCTTGGAGGCAACCCATGTGTATTTGTTTTTCATTTTCATTTGTGTGTCGTATATCTTTTATTAATTGTTAATTCTCATGTTTAAATTTGTAAAAATGCTTTATTTTGTCTTTAACCTCGTCTTAATTGCATATAAAAGTATTTTACATAAGGGATAAGTGTAGGGAGGATTACATACGTTTTCAAAAGAAATGGCTTAAACATGAGAATAACAATTAACCAAAAGATATATATGTTTGCTTGTTCGAGTCAAATGCTTGTATCGAGTCATAATGGATGTTTTTGCAGAAATCTTTCCAGATTCTAAAGAAGTAAATTTTCCAGAATTTTTTTTTCAGAAAAAATCGTGAACCCAGTTTTTGTCAGATAACTGGACGTCGGGGATTGCAACTTGTGTCGACGGAAGGAGTAAAAACATCGATCACTTTTCTCATTTTCAGAGCTACTTATAAATTTTTGAATTTTCCAGTCTTAATTTTCTTAGAAATTCAGAAACATCCATTCCACAAGCATTATATCATAGTTTAAATCGAGTCTTATATATATTATTACATTGGGTAAAGCCATTTTACGAAGGTTTCGTTTGTTTTCTTCAAGCTGTGGGGTTTAGTTTGTCAGAAGAAGTTACACAAGATTGGAAGGAGCTTTTCACGCAATAATTCTTCTTGGAAAGGATTTAACCACCACTTTACACGGATCCTACCGAGCTAATCAAGGGAGTATTAGTTTCTTTCATTTTTGATTACCTTCTTTTATCATAACTTTGATACTTTCAGGGAACATTGGGGACAATGTTCAGTTTAAGTGTGGGGAGGGAAAATAAAACGGGAACTTTGAAACTATGCTTATCCTTGATTATTTGCTTTGTCCAATTGTGATTGTGTAATAAACCATGAGAAAATGTCGGTTAGGGTAATTTTGGCACCAAATTTAAAATTTTTCATGACATATAGGAGTGGGCAATTAGTCTTAACAAAAGCGTCTCACGGATAGGAAGTTATATAACTAGCACAAAAACCCTTTACCACCCAAATTCCACCAAAAATGTGTGGATCGCCCTTAGATTAGTAGAAATTAAAAGCATTCATCTTCAATGCTTAGAGTGTGAACCGGTAGTATATTATATTCTAGAACTTGTTTTGTGATGCATTCCGAGATCGCAAGTGAGACTACACTTGTGTAGTTAGGAATAACTAAATGATAAGAGGCATTAGGATAACCCTTGTTTGATACCCGTAATATAATCACTTCTTCCACATCGGTTGAGTAATTCCCCCACCCCTTGCGTTGTACTCATCTTTATTACACGATACCCCTAGTTAACCCCTCGAGCCTAACCTTTTAGCGGTTCTCGTGATGTTTCGGTTTTTCCGGAATATCAATGAAGAGCATTGTTTACACCCCACCCCCCAATATACACCCAAATCGTCTTAGCTCACCCCTTATGCACTCACTTTTAGTGCAATTGTTTGTTATCACCCTAAACCCTTAGTTCAATTATCAGGTTGCTTGCATGAGTTGCTAAGTCGAGTCATATCCTTTGTATACGCTTTGGGGGACGATTGGGATTCATGGGAAAAGTTAAAGTTTATGAAATGACGGAAGGGCGTTAAATTCAAATTCCCTTTGTTTGCGTAATAATGTACCCCAAGTGTTTTGATCTTTTCAATTCGTGTCAAATTAGTGTTAGAGTAATAAAAACTCAAGTGTAAGGATGTGCCTATAAATCTCTATCATTTTGATGTTACCGTAGAGGATGGTAGAGTAAAAGTGTATGAAAAAAAAATAGAAAAAGAGAAAAAAAAATAGAGTGTAAAAAAACATCTGAGGCTACCATCCTACATCTATCCTTTAAATTTATGTTTGTTTATTTCCGTTAACTAGAGTTTTAGAGTGTCGAGTCTTGGCTTAGCAACGCCATTCTTCGTATGCATTTAACATACAGATTTTTGACTTGCCACCACTAAATAGCCTATCCCACCAAACCCTTGTTTCCCTACAATAGTAAGCCTAACATTACAACCCTTTAAAAGACCTCTTTGATAGTCTTTCCTAGGTGCTTACGCCAAAGCGATGGAGGTTTGATCTATTCTCAAGCCTATGGTAATCTATGTACTAGGACCGGTTAATGAGTGTTTATCTTCCATTTCCTATTTGTTATATTTCATATATACACTCGAGAGAGATGTGAGTATCCAAACACCCCATGTGAGGTGCTAGTATGTAATTTCCGTGCTTGTTATGACTTCATGGGCTTATATGTGTTGTGGACTGTTTTAAATCAATGCTTCATGACCCCTAACTTATAAATTAATTGGCTAAAAGCACATTTGCTTGAGGACAAGCAAATTACAAGTGTAGGGATATTTGATAAGGTTTTAAAAGGTACCATTTTGAGGGTTCGTTTTAGTCCTTATTTGATCACTTTGTATCCGTTATTGCTTAATATCGTTCCTTTTCACTTTTTAGGTCTCTTGAAGGCAAAATCTTTGGAATGGCACTTATTGGGACCTAAAAAAGGCTAATATCGAAGAAATGGCCAAAGTCGAATCGAGACACTCAAAGCGCCGAAAAAAGCGGCGTCGGTGTTAATTGCACGCCGTCGGAGGATTTTTGTGACGATACAAGCCAAAACCCTATTTTCAAGTGACGACGTCAAGGTTTTAAAGAGTAGGCCGCTGCTACCGGGGACGGCCTAGATGCGATGACGATGCGTCGGAAAGATCTGCTAAGATCACAGGACATAAGGTGACGCCGTCGCAAGGTTAACGTGGCCAAGACGAAACCCTAATGACTGGCGACAGCGCCACAAACATAAGGTGACGCCGTCGCATATGTAATCTTATATATAGAATCCGAATTTTTTAGTTTTAGGGAGAGTCTTTTGGAGTAAAAACCTAAAACCGAACCAAGGGTGTCTTGTGCCAAGATTTTAGGGTTCCAAACCCTATCTTACATCAAGATAAGTATTTACTTCATTAATTTAATTATGTCTTTGATTATTTGTGTGTATGCTTGCATGTTCTCCATGTCCGCTAATTTATTTGTGTGTTTGCTTAGGGAATATGAAACTTAATTATTGAATATTGATTGGTTGTTTCTTATCTTAGTTGATTAATGATCTAGTAATGCCATAGGTCATTCGTTGTGTACTTAATGCTTGATTCATCTTTGTGAACCTTAGAATATAATTACCTGAGTAGTTGTAAGCTAAACCATCCAAAGATTGCCTTAGAGTAGAGTTTATTATCCCTAGTGGGTTTTGTAGACGAGACCCTTTGGTAAGTTCAAAGAGTTAGGAGAAACGCATACCCTACAACTTTAGACACACAACACAACTAAGAATAAGGACGTGACAACTCAACCATCAATAGGAGATAATTAAGGAGTAGTAAAACCTAAGTAAACACATCTTTAAACTATCATACGAGCACACTTTAATTAGACATAGACTGCAAGCACACCTTAGTTTAGATAATTAGATAATAGTAGAGTAATCGGTAGAAATACCAACCCCCAATCCAATACCCGAGATTCGTACCTTTCAATTTCATAAAATATAAAAATACAAAAATAATCTTCCTCAACCTTAACCTTAGCGTAGTAACTTCTCACTAGCATTCCTATTCCCTAGAGAACGATATCAATACCCATGGCTTACCCTAATACTACACTACAACGATTAGGTTCATTGCCTAGGGTGTTGAAAAACTTGCTCGACGAAAAGGAAGTTCCTTTGACCCCAGCTTGTGCTAAGCGTAAACGTATCACCCATCAAGCCCAAACTACGCCCTGCGATCCCAGACACCATCCGGTTGGTGCAAAACGGATGTGCATTCCATGGACTTCATTCCAAGATCCAAATCAAAGCATCTTAGGGATTTCCTTAAAATTGTCGATTCCATCGACCTCGATGCCTACTACTGGGAGACCACGCACCTGCGTCTCTTCCAACTCTCTCTACGGGACCAAGCTAGTAATTGGCTTGAGCGACTTCCCGCCGGCTCCATCTCAAGTTGGGATGATCTTACCTCTCGCTTCCTTGCTCAATTTTTCCCACTGGGGAGAACCACTAAGCTTAGGAATGACATCTTGATGTTCCAACAACGTCATGGTGAATCTCTCTACGAAGCATGGACTCGATTCAAGGACTTACTTCATAAAGTTCCTCATCACGGCATTGATCTTTGGCTCCAAGTCCAACTTTTCTATGATCATGTCAACTTCCCCACAAGCGATCCATTGACCAAGCGGCCGGTGGAAAACTTAGTGATCTCACCGCTGAAGAATCATGGGGTATAATAGAGGACCTTGCCCTCTATGACAACGAAAGTTTGAATGACCCCCGTGAGCTTCCCAAAACCGTTAAGGCAATCTCCTTGCCTCCCATTGACTCACAACCTTCTGACCATAGGATGATCGAACTTGAAGATCAGTAAAATTCTAATGAGTTCCTACGAAAATCCTAAGTCTTCACACCATGTGAACAAAGTTTCTTCCTCGTGTGAGCCGTTTTGTGATCCTCATATCACACGCACTAGCACCGATCCCGAACATGCTTCCGTTGACTACGCATCCTCACGTATTAATGGAACGGGAGGAAGATTCCCTACAATACCCGGACCTAGGAATTTCAATGAAACCCGAGAGGCATGGAAAGGCAAGCCCGACTTCTACTGGGGACAAACTAAAGAATTCACTTCCAATGATTTTTCATGGCCCCCACCTAATGGTCCTAACCAACAAAACATCGAAGGGATGTTGCAAAACCTAGTTGCATCCCAAGAAACCCAAATAGCTAAGCTCTCGGACCGCTTTAACCAACAACAAGCCGAAATGGATAGAAAGATAGACAACCTTTTGAAAGCCATAACCAATAGTGATAGGAAGGTTAGTGCTATCTCAACTCCCGAGCCTTCCGGTGTTGAGATTAAGGACCCAAGTAAGCTAGCTAAGCACGTTCAATTCGTCAATACCTTCGTCTTAGTGAAACCCAATTAAACAAATGACGAAGAGGACCATACACTTGAGAATAATGAAACAACCGAGGAAGTAGATGAAGTAGACAATGAATATTTCAATAAGTTTCCTACGGAAGAAGAACTATCTCGCCACCCTCACTTAGTGCGTGACCTCCGTCACATGTATGTTAGGAAAAGCCCTAGAATCAAGTTTGGGAACCCATGGAATCTTAACATACCATGTTGCATAGGACACATTTTTGTGGCAAAGGCCTACATTGATCGCAAATCCCCAATCAATATAATGACTAGCACCTACTACAATTGGGTAATGAAGAAGCCTATTCCAACTAGGCAAGACCTCGATAATCCTAGGGTTAAGTGCAATTTTCTTGGTAGAGTTAAAGGATTGCCCGTTTATGTAGGTAGTTTCACGTTTTCTACGGACTTCATAATCTTGGATGATATTAGCACGGCCATAGACCCTGACTTGTCCCACGTTATTCTAGGAAAACCTTTCATAGAAAGCACCGGGATGACCTATGATCCCTCGTTAGGAGTAGTGCGATTCAAGGATGAGACCGATGACATAGCTTACCAAATTTCGTTTAAGATTGAGAAGTTTTCATCACTCTCTAATGATGAAAAGGAACTTAAACTGTCGGTCTATTATAGGAATAATGAGGATAGGGAAAAAGGAGTAGATTATGTTATGGCTAAGATTTTCGGATTCTATAAGGATTGCTTGAACTTAGGACCGAAATATAGGACCGAGTGGGGAGAGGACGAACTCTTAGAGAAGTGCATCATAGGGCACTTCTACAACATGGAATCCCCCATTAGAGACCGTCAAGGTGGCGGTAATGAAGTCACGTAGGGGCACGACTACGAGTCTAGCTACAAGACTCTTAAATAAAGAAAAGCGCTTCATGGGAGGCAACCCATGCTTAGTTGTTTGCTTGTTAGTGTCATATGTCTTTTATTGATTGTTTATTCTCATGTTTAAATTTGTAAAAATGCTTTATTTTGTTTTTAACCTCGTCTTAATTGCATATAAAGGTATTTTACATAAGGGATAAGTGTAGGGAGGATTACACACGTTTTCAAAAGAAACGTAAACATGAGAATAACAATTAACTAAAAGATATATATGTGTGTTTGTTCGAGTCAAATGCTTGTATCGAGTCATAATGGATGTTTTGCAGAAATTTTTCCAGATTCTAAAGATGTAAATTTTCCAGAATTTTTTCCAGAAAATCGCAGACCAGTTTTTGTCGGGATAACCTGACGCGTCAGATCGCAACGGCGCGTCAGGAAGGAGTAAAACAACAGATTACTTTTTTCTCGTTTTCTGAGCTACTTATAAATTTTTGGAATTTTCCGGGTCTTAATTTTCCAGAAATTCTGTAAACATCCATTCCACAAGCATTACATCCTAGTTTAAATCGAGTCTTATATATATTATTACCGCCGATTTTACGCGAAGGTTTCGTTTGTTTTCTTCAAGTGTGCCGGTTTAATTTATCAAGAAGAAGTTACATAAGATTGGAAGGAGCTTTTCACGCATAAATTCTTCTTGAAGAAAGATTTAACCACTACTTCACACACGGATCCTACCGAGCTAATCAGGGGAGTACCAGTTTCTTTTGGTTTTAATTACCTTCCATTATCATAACTTTGATACTTTCGGGGAACATTGGGGACAATGTTTAGTTTAAGTGTAGGGAGGGAAAATAAAACGGGAACTTTGAAACAATACTTATCCTTGAATATTTGCTTTGTCCAATTGTATTTGCGTAATAAACCATGAGAAAATGTCGGTTAGGGTAATTTTGGCACCAAATTTAAAAATTTTCATGACATATAGGAGTGGGCCATTAGTCTTAACAAAAGCGTCTCACGGATAGGAAGTTGCATGACTAGCACAAAAACCCTTTACCACCTAAATTCCACCAAAAATGTGAGGATCGCCCTTAGATTAGTAGGAATTAAAGCATTCATCTTTAATGCTTAGTGTGTGAACCGGTAGTATATTAGATTCTAGAACTTGTTTTGTGATGCATTCCGAGATCGCTAGTAAGACTACACTTGTGTAGTTAGGAATAACTAAATGATAAGAGGCATTAGGATAACCCTTGTTTGATACCCGTATATAATTACTTCTTCCACATCGGTTGAGTAATTCCCCCACACCCTTTGCGTTGTACTCATCTTTAGTACACGATACCCCTAGTTAACCCCTCAGAGCCTATCCTTTTCGCGGTTCTCGTGCTGTTTCGGTTTTTTTCGAAATATCAATGAAGAGCATTGTTTACACCCCATCCCCAAATATACACCCAAATCGCCTTAGCCTACCCTGTAGGCACTCACTTTTAGTGCATTATTGTTATCACCCTAAACCCTTAGTTCAATTATCTGGTTGCTTGCATGAGTTGCTAAGTCAAGTCATATCCTTTGTATACAGTTTTGGGACGATTGGGATTCATGGGAAAAGTTAAAGTTTATGAAATGACGGGGAAGGGAACGTTAAATTCAAATTCCCTTTGTTTGCGTAATAATGTATCCCAAGTGTTTTGATCTTTTCAATTCGAGTCAAATTAGTGTTAGAGTAATAAAAACTCAAGTGTAGGGATGTGCCTATAAATCCCTATCATTTTGATGTTACCGTAGAGGATGGTAGAGTAAAAGTGTATGAAAAAAAATAAAAATAAAAAATATATATATATATATATATATATATATATGCTACCATCCTACATCTATCCTTTTAATTTATGTTTGTTTATTTCAGTTAGCTAGAGTTTAGAGTGTCGAGTCTTGGCTTAGCAACGCCATTCTTCATATGCTTGTAACATAAAGATTTTTGACTTGCCACCACTAAAAAGCCTATCCCACCAAACCCTTTGTTTCCCTACCGTAAGCCTAACGTTACAAACCTTTAAAGACCTCTTTGATAGTCTTTCCTAGGTGCTTACGCCAAAGCGATGGAGGTTTGATCTATTTTCAAGCCTATGGTAATCTATGTACTAGGACCGGTTAATGAGTGTTTATCTTCCATTTCCTATTTGTTATATTTCATATACACCCGAGAGAGATGTGAGTATCCAAACACCCCATGTGAGGTGCTAGTATGTAATTTTCGTGCTTGTTATGACTTTTGCGGGGCTTATATGTGTTGTGGACCGTTTTGAACCAATGCTTCATGACCCCTAACTTATAAATTAATTGGCTAAAAGCACATTTGCTTGAGGACAAGCAAATACCAAGTGTAGGGATATTTGATAAGGTTTTAAAAGGTACCTTTTTGAGGGGTCGTTTAAGCCCTTATTTGATCACTTTTGTATCCGTTATTGCTTAATATCGTTCCTTTTCACTTTTTAGGTCTCTTGAAGGCAAAATGCTGGAATGACACTTATTTGGACGAAAAGGCGCGAATATACGAAGAAAATGGCCAAAGTCAGAATCGAGACACTCAAAGCTGCTGAAAACATAAGGTGACGGCGTCAAGTGTTAAATTGCGACGCCGTCGGAGGATTTTGTGACGGGACAGAAGCCAAAACTCCCATTTTCAAGTGACGACTTCAAGTTATAAAAGAATAGGCCGTCGCAACTCAGACGGCCTAGATGCAATCCGCGACGGCGTCGAAGCTGAAGAGGACGGCGTCACAAGCATAAGGTGACGCCGTCGCAAGTCTAACGTGGCCAAGACGAAACCCTAATGACGGCGACACGATGGCGTCACAAAACATAAGGTGACGCCGTCGCAGATGTAATCTTATATATAGAATCCGAATTTTTCAGTATTTGTGTGTAGTCTTTTAGAGTAAAAACCTAAACCGAACCAAGGCTGTCTTGTATAGTATTTTAGGGTTCCAAACCCTATCTTACACAAAGATAAGTGTTTTACTTCATTAATACAATTATGTCTTTGATTATTTGTGTGTATGCTTGCATGTTCTCCATGTCCGGCTAATTTACTTGTGTGTTTGCTTAGGGAATATGAAACTTAATTATTGAATATTGATTGGTTGTCTCTTATCTTAGTTGATTAATGATCTAGTAATGCGATAGGTCATTCGTTGTGTACTTAATGCTTGATTAAATCTTTGTGAACCATAGAATATAACTCCTTGAGTATTTGTAAGCTAAACCATCCAAAGAGTGCCTTAGAGTAAGAGTTTATTATCCCTAGTGGGTTTTGTAGACGAGACCCTTTGGTAAGTTCAAAGAGTTAGGGAGAAACGCATACCCTACAACCTTAGACACACAACGCAACTAAGAATAAGGACGTGACAATTCAACCATCAATAGGAGATAATTAAGGAGTAGTAAAACCTAAGTAAACACATATCGAACATATCACATGAATAGCAGACCGCAAAGCCCCTACCTGCATCCACACCTTGATGGCGGCATATCCCAAATCCGAAATTCATTAACCTGTGAAATCGCACCACATAAAAGCGTAAAAAAAAAAAAAAAGTTGATTTTTCGTAAAAAATATAATCTTGTAAGCTACTGGATACATAAAAGCTTGTGAGCAAAATTAATTTCATTTCCTGCAACTTGAAATAGAAATTATTCAATCTCCAAAAAGCTATTAACCTAATTTTTATATTTTTACATATGAAAAATTAGTGGATTTGATGGATAGAAAATCAAAGCTGTAGGAAAATATATAACTTAATTACCTGTTGCTCATGGAGTTTCATTTCCATAGATCTAAAAAAAGGTGAAGCGAAAGTTCTGGATTTGTGTGGTGAATATCTGTGGCGGTGTAGCTTCTTGATAGGGACGGAATATTTTTTATGATGCATAAAAGGAACTAACAGGCTAACCACAAAACAGCCCAACCTAAAGAAGCCCAAGAAAAACCAGGTGAATGTATGTGAAATGACGTCGTTTAAGGTGCAATATATAGAAGCTGAAATGACGTCGTTTCAAATGGTTTTTAATATATATAGTAATCATACAAAACATGAGGTCTTATTGGTCAATTATAGATGTAGTGCCGTAATGATAAAGATATGCAGATATGATTATGAGATTCGTAACTCGATGCCTACCATTCATGTCTTAATAAGTTTCGGTTTATTTATTTATGGTTTGTACTTCATTGCTATGGGCCTATGGTCACCCTTAAAGTCTAACAAATAGACTAGCCCATTAACTTTTTAAACCACCACATGGCCCATATAGATTATTGTTATGTTACTTATGTATTGAGAAAACTAATCAGCTTAAAAGTTAGAACTCTATCAAATACTGTACAGTATGTAAATGTTGCATACACTTCCATCAGAATTCAGAATTACAGTATGTAAATGTTGCAAATATAGGTAAAACATTATAATTAGACCATGTGTGTGAGAAGAAGACAGAAAGAAAAGCTGTTTTGTGTGTGTTTTGACTATTGGCTTTTGGTTAGTTTGTGGTAATGATTTATGGGTATGTTTTGGATTTTGTTGAATTTGCAAAAATGTACTGATTTGAATTTTATTTTATTTTTTTGGAAAAAATGCGATGATTTTTATTGCATTTTCTTTTATTGACCAGAACACCCATTTTGACCCGTTACCCAAGCCACCCATATTGCTACCTCTAAATTCCAATAACGAGATATATTAAAACGTGGTGGTTTCCCATTTCGGATACAGGCAATCAAGAAGGGCCAAATTTTATTCATGGCCGGGAGTAACCGGTTTTCGTCACACGACCCTACACAATGATCCTATAAAACCTTATATGTTGTCTTTGGTACAGAGCACCTGAGCTACTATCCAAGATTCCACTTTTTTGATGGAAACAAGGAACTTGAATAGGTTTTCCAAGTTCATGGGACACCCAATGACTCGATATGGCCCGGGTATTCTATGATGCCTGGGTCAAGGCCAAGCTTGTTAAGCAACCTTAAAATACTAGGAGTATAAAAATAGATTTCACGTAGTTACATTTTACAGGTTCACCTACACTTACCGAGTTTGAATGGGACTTGTTGAGCAGGCTTCAGGCTTTTGACTTCGGGTTGGCCGAATAAAGTGTTAATCCGTATAACATAAATTTTCTACTGTACATACAGAAAAATTTCCTCGAGCCAAACACCTCTCATATTGATTCGATAACTAGTTAACGGGAAACAAACTTTAAAGTCAAATATGTAAAAAAACATACAAGTAAATTTAAGCATCCATCCAATTGCTGAAATAAACTAAACATTAAAGTTTAATACATAGAAAAATAAAGTAATCAGCATGTTAACATGTCTCGACTATGCAACCGGTAGCACATTGACACCATTTGCACAGAGCTCGCCATCTTGATCCAGTCACAGCCATAGCGCAGGTGTCAATTCCTTAATGGTGACGGTAATGATATTAACCAAACGCGGGATTTTGGGTTGCCTGTAACCTGCAATGTTGATATACCGCCAACCAGTCAATGCAATGATACTGATATTAACATCTACTTTGCAAATTGTCATTAAAATACTTAAGGTACAACCGATTTTCCTATTAGTTTTGAGAATTCAAGAGACTTTTTCCTTCCCCATTAAGCTACCATGCACCTTAAGCAAGGGATTTTCTAAGCTGTCATGAAATCTTGAAAGAAAGGCAATGTTCAACCCAGAAAATCACTTTTGTTTAAATGGGAGTATCTGCTAATAATTGTTTAAATCACCCATCATTCGTATCCGATCTTAACAATATCTCACTGTTGTTTTCCGTCTCTACTTTATAATCAACTATGCCTTTAGCTTTTTTTCATGGTCATCTTCTAACCTACATAATTTGGCTTTCTTTATAACTATGTGTCATTAAAAGTGTCCCAATCGAGTAATTTATCTAAACAAACGTAAAACATATGATATAAAAAAATGAACATGAATCGGGTTTTATAGCAATACCTGCATTCCCAAATCGACACATGGCTTGTTGGCAGTATTGGAGACGGTATAGGAAATTGGGAGATGGTCTTATCTTTCACATGGTACGAGTATATTGTTTTACCCATTTTGCCACGAATGTGTACATAACCTCCTAACTCCGAAGCAATTACACGGCTATAAGAAACCGATTGATCACGAGAAAGATCCAAAAATAAATTAGCGTCTTTGAGGTCATCTATTTCTTCCCATATTTGATGACTCTTGTGGAAGTCTGTGTAATCATCGTATACCCAATCATCAAAATTGAGATCGCTTATGTCCCAGTCTTTCAGGCCTTCCCACTTTATACTAGTCATATCCAATTTAAACAAACACACACCAGCAGGTGTTTTCAGTGATTTATTTTCATAATATATAACGTAGAACAATTCTGCACAAGACCCTTTCAAATAAAACTTTATGTCTCCACCGCTACAGCGATAGGAAGCATACGAAGGAGGAGCTGGGCATGCCCCAAACAACATTAGTGTTATCACAACTTCTTTCTGCCTAACCATAATGTCAACTTGTATAACCAAATTAGTAAACGAACCATCGGTACTTAATGCATATACCTTATCATTGCAACAAGTTAGGTTACATAGTAGTTTACCATCGAAGCTTAACCTCTTGAGTTGTTTGGCATATGACATTTCGGTCCACCAAAACTTGTCTCTTTTACTACCTAGCTGACAAAATACGAAGGTAGATTTATTACTTCTTGTTAATAAAAGAACTGAACTCTGATCATCTGGAGGGGCTGACAAACAACATTGTCCTATAGATTCATAATTTCCGTCTTCTAAAATCAAGGTGGGGAGACTTATGATTTTAGAAGTCACTTGATTCCAAAGAGACCATTCGTTGTTTTGCGGATGGTTGGAGAGTACCACCCATCCATGAAAACAACCTTGGATAAGTTTCCCAAGCAACTCGGGGATTCGACATTGATATTGAGGTAACTCGCCGTGTATGGTGTAGAAATGCTGGTCTTGATTGTCGTCTTCTAGGTTCTGGGAAATCAACCATGGATATCTTGCCGTTAAGGGAGGGACCCGATCACATACCGAACCACACGAAATCTGCTCCATCTAAACATGTTCACAGTAATTTTATATGGTTAATTATACACACAACAGTAATGGAAATAATCTCTTTTGTCTTTGAATAAACACATGAAACATCAGCACAAAGCAATCAAAGAGTAGCTACTAAGTCCATGGCAGCCCACATTTTTCTTTCTTTTTGATTAATGATATTAGTCTCGACACAATTAAACCCAATAACTAATCAAAGATTACAACACAATTTGTTGCTTACTCTTTGACGTGTAATAATAGTATGGCAGCGATAGTTATATTGATTCGAAACATCACTCGAAAACTTAACCAGCAAATCGATCGACTACCAAGAACATATATACAGCTCTTACAGTCTTAATTTGTACATATATCTATTTAGAAGAATTATAACACTTTCAATCCTATAAGTTACATGCATCTAACCCATTCTTAATTATTTCTAAACTTGTCAAAACTACTCTTCAATATCTATGACTTTTATTATTATTATTATTATGTTACAAGGTTATGACCAAAAGTTGAACACGATATGCAAAAAAGTATTTGTAGCATCAATAAGCTAGCAAGTCAAAAAAATTATCCAAACACCTTAATGCTCACTGCTTAATCTAGCCTTATAATTCTAATAAGCAATCGAATTACCAAACACTTGAAAACCTACTGCAAAGCAAGTGTTTAAAAAGCATCAAGATAACTGAACATCATGATAACTTAGCCAAAGTAAACGTATATAACTTATGATCGAACAGTAATAACAAAACAATGGTAAAAAAAATCAAGTTTAAAGATATACCTCAAACAATTTGGAACACCGATCGATGGATTTCTTTGAATATAAGGGTTATCAAGGGTTTATATATATATTAGAATGATGAATGGAGTAATAATTTATTTATAGAAGACGTTGATATTGTTACCATAATTATTTGAGCAAAAAAGTTGACTCTAAGATATCGTTACATATATAGGAGACGTATCCCGCACACGGGTGTTTAGTTTAACTCTTACAACACCGAGTAAGGGTGCGTTACAAACAACTATATCATTAGTGATCGCGTTACATGTTCTCACCAACAAAGTTGTAGCACTATTTTCGGACGGAAAGTAACGGTAAAAAACACATCAAATTAAAAAAGCTAGCCGTATTTTAGAAAATACAATTTTTTTCCAACTTTTTAACCTTTTAAATTTTTTATAAATTCCCAATAATCACCAATTTTTAACACTCACGTCCACCTCTACACTACCTCTCTTTATTTTACTTCCAACTCACAAAAACGAATAACCAAAAATGAATCATTCAAATGCTCAACATTTTGTAAAATCAAATACTCAATTTTTCATCTTCGTCTAATCCAAACACACTATCATCCGCAAATTCCATTTCCTCAATTCATAACCACCTTCCTCCATTTGGTACGTCATACCAAATCCCAAACCAATTTACCAATTTTCCGACAGAGCAACTCCAACACACGCGTGTTTAGTTTAATTCTTACAACACCAAATGAGGGTGCGTAACAAACCACAATATTAGTAATCACGTTACATGTCCCGACACCACTCCCACCAACAAAGTTGTAGCACTATTTCAGACAGAAAATAACGATAAAAAAAGTCAAAAAAGCTAGCATATTTTTGAAAATATAATTTTTTTTCTTCAACTTTTTAAATGTGGGGCCGCCTACACGACACCACCCTTGCCTCACATGTTTAAGGCTTTAAGGAAGGCTAGAGGAGTGTTAAAAATACACAAAATTATTAGCATCATATTAGACACAAATAAGGTATTAATTTTTCAAACCTGATTAAATAAACCGAATAAACCCTATTCGGATCGGGTAAACCAGATAAAAACTACATGTTTAAAAGATGTCAATATCACCTTCGCTCAACAAAAAATCCTCTTCCCACCGGTATAATTTACGTCGAGCTTATTTTTTTATCATTTATTTGTATCCAAGTTAATCAAACATAGAGTATCATACCAATGTTTTGAAAACCGGGTCTTGAATCGACCCGATCGTGGATAAAAGGTAATCTAACAGGGAAGAAGTTAGTGAGAAAAAGACAAAAATATCCCGCGAGAAAGCTACATTAATTTTCAATTAAAAGACAAACTATTTTAGGTGACGCAAACCACAAGGACTAAGGAGTAGTGTACTTCTGAAAATTAAAAAGGAAATTGACAAATGTTTTAAAAAAGTACCATACTTGACACAATTTGTGGTAGCGAACACTTATAGGGGTATTTTTCTTTCAAATTCGTCATTCTTAAGATACCCTGTGACATTTTTGCCCTTCGAATTTTTTTTTCCTACTAGCTGCGAGGGGCAAAATTGTCACAAAATTTCGCAAAATACCTAAAAAAGACCGGATTTGAAAGAAATGTACCTGTATAAGCCAAAAAATTTGTTCGTTACCTCAAAAAACAAATGGTGTACAATCCCAAAGGGAAAGAAGAGGGTTTTGGGTATTTATTTTATAGATGATGAATTTGAATTTGATTAGGATGATGATGAAAGAAAGCAATAGTAATAATGGAGCATATACATTGATGGATCTTCCTGCCAAGAACGGTTCAAGAGATAGTTTAATCTTAATAAGTTCAGAAGGAGTAGAATTCACATATGCTTTATGTTTTGAATTCGAGACTTTAAACAACGAAGTAGAGTACGGAGCATTAACACCCGGACTTTGCATAGCAGAGAAAATGGGTATCAAGAGCTTATCCGCCAACGTCGACTCCAAACTAGTAGCCAAATCAGTACAATGGCTTGTACGTGGCAAAGGAAGATAACATGATCAGTAGCATAAATCATTTACCATAGCATTTGATGTTTAATTTTAGCTTGCACTGGATTCCATAACCATTAGTATTTTAGTAACCAATAAGCCTTTTTTTTGCCATTGCAACTTGGTACAGGGCATGCATATATTGTAAACACCCCAACCCGACAAGGGTCAAAATGTCACATTATGGTGTCAGTCAGAACATAATAAACTCAAGCGGAAGACTTTAATATATAAAATACAAGTCAAAAAATAAATATCTTCTAAAAATACAAAACTGCTCAAATTCTTAAACGAAAAGAAAAATAAACAAAACATAAATCAATATAATTCCATATGACAAGGAAAACTAATGTTGGGTCCACTAAAAGCTCCTACTCTCATCACTCAATCCCAGCATCCCGCTAATACCTGCCGCATGGAAAAGAAAACACGGCTGAGCTAACGCTCAGTGAACAGATATAAATAATGAAAAGTAATAAGTCAAAATGAATAAGTGAAACGAATCCGATGAAAACCTACTGAACAAATATGTTAAATAAGATAAGGACAGAATATGGAATAAGGAATAATCAAAAGGGTCATAATGAAATAACGAAGTTGTCAAAGGAATGCCCAAGTGCCTAAACATGCTACATGAATAGACCAAAACAATCAGAAAAAATATTTCACATCATATCATATCAGATGGAGTGTACGGCTCCCAGAAGTGTATGACACACACATATATCTTAACTCAGTACCTAGGATGCATCCAAACGCCCCTTGTCAAAAATAAAACATCACGTCCCTAATACACCTGCTTTCGGTAAATATATAGGCACGTGGAATTAGTCATACAATAATCATAATCAAATGCATGTACAGAAGGAAACGCTGTGGACAAAGTCACACCTCCACAGATAGCGTCATGCCATTGGCGCCTCAATGACATTGTCATGGTACCTCCATGACTAGTTAGTACCTTGGGCAATGGATTTGGTCAATGATATAAATAAACATAAGGTAACGATCAAGGGTTGTTCATCAAAGATAATGAATAAATGGAATGAAACGAATAAGCATCAAATGGCATAACCAAACAAATATCTAAACAAACGAAACAAAATCAAAGATCAAGATTCATGAGAAAACCCTTACTCATAAAGGGCAAAATATTTGTACCTTAGTAAATGAAATGAAAGCAAATCGAAAGAACGTAAGAGAAACAACGCCACGTCTTCTTCAATGAATCTACATGGATTACGGTTAGCATATCATTTATATGTTCATATCATAAGTTAGTCTTGGATTTATTGGCCATATACTTAATGTTATACTTGTATTACATATTCAGTTTCAAACCTCAATTCTCGACCAAGATTGGACAAATTTTCATGACTATCAAATGAACTCAAATAAAATTAGGAAAATTCCCAGGTGTTCCTTTATTAGTTAGGTTACTTCATTAATTTTTGGAAATTTTATTACTGAGCTTAAGTATGGATTGGAAAATCATCTTTTCAGACCTGTCCAGAAAGTACCCAGAAACAGAGACTCCAAAAGTTTGAGCATGACACACCCATTTAAACAACTTCAAAAATCCAACAAAAATTCCCAGGGGTCTCACACATCCTAAATATCAAAAATGGATAAGGAGATGTCAAAACTACTTATGGTTTGTTCTATAGAAATTAATAACCAGAACACAAAATTCAGATCAGCTTTCACAGATTTGACACTTAAACTTGGAGTTGTACCCTTCCCGACCTGTATTTGCTATGAACCTTATATTTCCAGAGATTACATTAAGTGAACTTATTTTTAGACCCAAAAACCATTCAAAAATACGTTGGTATCATTTATTTAGACCCCCATCAGTATGACCCAGATTCTGGACAGCATAGGAAGGCGAGACAGAAAACGACCCAGACTTGACCAAACTTTTAACCAACCAATACCATGACTTATGAACCATTTATATCAGTTTATAACATGTAAAAGAACCTCATTTAACCACCCGATAACTCATGTACAACCACACTATTTTACAGGCAACATAACGACACCAAAACATACAATAACGAGGCAAACAAGCCCTACCATCAACCATATTCAGATCCGACATAAATACACATTTACATAGGTTTAAAATGAAAGAATTACACATGATTTACAGCCCATCATAATCATACACACATACACACACAGAGAATTTTACGAGCCAAATACCTCATGAAATCACACCAAAACAAGCCCTAATTCACGTATTAAATGTGTACGACCTTCCTCATAATTATTAGGGTTTTATTCAATTAACACACTAAAAAACACAAGAATCATTACAAATATAAATCAATTACATGTCAATCCGGTTTTACATATATGTTACTTGTGTGTCGAATTAGAAAACAAAAAGAAAAGGGAGAACATGCACCTAGCAGCCACGAGTCAAAAGAGAACAAGAAAAGAAATCAATCACGGATTAAACACCAACACCACCTTAAACCTTCTCTTGATCCTTGGTCGATTCTTGAAGTTTATTAGGGATTTTTTTTCTAGGGTCGGTTCTTGGGGAATTTGGGGGGAAACCGATTATTATTTTTCTATGGTTTTTCTTTTTTTGTATTCGGTTATAGAAAAATTATAAACCGTATATAGGGGGAGGGTTAGGCCGATCATTTAGTGACTTGAGGGGGACAAAATCTCCTTTAATTTAAGTAACAAATTGTTTTAATTACATAACTAATTCTATCAAAGTTTTAATATTATTCACACATATATATTATTACGTAAGTTAATTAAATAACTAAGTTTCAAAAATGTGTTTATGAATTTTAGGGTTTTACATATATGGTTCTTCACATTCAAGTATCTTCAACTCTAGAATCAAATTTAGATGCTGATAGGTTTTTAACTATTTTTACTTTACTATGGTTTTGAGACCCAACTAAAGTAGATGAGTCATTGATATACTTGAAAGTAAACAATCATATTTAGATTACCAAGCTAGTATTATAGTATATAAAAGGTGACATCTTGAAATGTACTTGATCAACTGCGAGCTGAAAATGAAACACAAAGAGCTAGTCTAAATAATTTATGCCATTTGTCTTTTGATATTTGTACTATCTATGTTTATGAACATGAATAAAGACTACTATATATATTTGAACTAAACGAATTTAAATTAATGGATTTCATTATGCATTTAATGAAGGCTCGCAATAATTTGATGTTGGTTTATTTACATAACATTTACCCCTTTTCAACGCAAACTAGCTGCCGCTCGCCATAAATACAAAAGCCCAGCAATTGCCATTTGCTTTACCTTAATAAGTATACAATGGTTTACTCTCACTTTACAAGAAATAAGAAGCAACAATGCTAGCAAAAGATAACTACTTGTCACACCATTATAAATGTGGGGCCCGCCTACATGACACCACCCTTGCCTCACATGTTTAAGGATTTAAGGAAGGCTACATGGGTGTTAAAAATACACAAAATTATTCGGGGCATGTTATACACGTAAATAACATATTTTGGGATAAGTTACTAAGAGAGTTTTTAAACTTATTTAGGTTTTTAAGTTAGTATGAACAAAACACATATATTTTCATATAATTCCTTTTTTTAATCACTTTTCTTATTTTGATGTTATAACATGACTTATTCAGGATTGACTAAACGTGATTAAATTGAACCATCCCTTGTTTGGGTCGGCACGAATATGGTATTAATTTTTCAAAACCTAATTAACTAAACCGAATAAACCCTATTCGGATCGGGTAACCCGGATAAAAACTATATGTTTAAGAGCTGCCAATATCACATTCGCTCAACAAAAACTCCCCTTCCCACCACTATAATTACGCCGAGCTTATTCTTTATCATTTATTTGTATCCAAGTTAATCAAACATAGTGTATCATACCAATGTTTTGAAAATTGGGTCTTGAATCGACCCGGTCGTGGATAAAAGGTAATCTAAGAAGGAAGAAGTTAGCGAGAAAAGGACCAACATATCCCGCGAGAAAGCTACATTAATTTTCAATCAAAAGACAAACTATTTTAGTTGACGCAAACCACAAGGACTAATAGTGTATTTCTGAAAATTAAAAAGGAAAAGGACAAATGTTTTAAAAACGTACCGTGTTTGACACAATTTGTTAAAAAATTTGGCTTATAGGGGCATTTTTCTTTCAAATTCGTCCTTTCCTTCTTAAGGTACTCTGAGACATTTTTGCCCTTCAAAAATTTCTTTTTCCTGCTAGCTGCGAGGGGCAAAATTTCGCAAAATACCTAAAAAGGCCAAATTTGAATGAAATGCATCCATATAAGGCAAAAGTTTTGTTCGCTATCTAGAAAAACAAATGGTGTCAACTACGGTAAAGGGAAAGAAGAGGGTTTTCGGTTTTTATTTTATAGATAGATGATGAATATGAATTTGATGATGATGATGGGAGAAAGCAATAGTAATAATGGATTATTGTTGTTGTTCTTTGAATTGAAAGGATACGGCTTACAACTCTTTCAAAATCAAAACCCCCCAAATCATATTTTTGATAATCTTGTTGGTTTCATTCACCAACTGATAAGGATTTAAAACATACGTTTTTAGGGGGTCATTTAAGCCCTAAATCATTACATTTTATATTCGTTACTGCTTAAAATCGTTCCTTTTCATATTTTAGATCTTTTGGAAGCAAAATGCTGAAATGAAGCATATTTGAACGAAAAGGGATGGAAATATGAAGAAAACTTCTAAGTCAAGGAAATCTAGCAAATACAATGGCCAAGACGGCGTCCCGAACCGAAGGGCGACCTTGTCCCCTTCTATACCGAGCAATATCTCTCAAGCGACGGCTCAGTTCATTTTTGGATGCTAACAAGTGACGGTGTCACTTGTATCTTAACATACCCGTCATGCTATCTGCATAATGCATCTACTCTCGTATCCTTAGTAACTTCAACAAAGAACCCTGACCTAGCCCGTCCACCTCCGACGATCGTTAGTATCTGACATAGCAAAAGTGTTATATGATGATCTCATCATTATACTACGATTTTCTCATCGACAGCAACACTATCTACACGCAATGATTATCAAGACGACGCCAACTATCAACCCGACAATGACAAGCTCCAACGTGACGATGTCCCAATGATGACTTGGCCAAGAAACCCTAATGGCGGCGATTAGATGGCGTCACCAGCAAAAGGCGACGTTGTCGCATGTGTAAAATCTATATATAGACATCAAATTTTCTGTATTTGATATGTTTTTGAAGAGTAAACCCTAAAACGTTCTTAGTCCGACTTGGACAGTTCGTAGGGGTTCTAAACCCTCAATATTTATTCAAGATAAGTTTGTTTATCCAATCTATCACCTTGTTTAGATATCATAGATGTCTTTAAACTTCTTGTTGGTTTCGGCGTATCCGTGTTTCTTCTCACACAATGGTCGATGGATTTTAAGTGTTTTCTTTACTATACAAAGGTTATTTAGTTTGTGACATATTCGGAAAGCTTGCATATGCATGTTTTTGTTTTCCAATTCATAGCGAAACTGTGATGTGTGTCATGGTATTTGTAGGTTGAAGATGTTCATCTTGCTGATGCATGCAAAATTGCTACATTCGGCCAAATAGTACCACTACATTCGCGTAAGGTTGTAACTTCGTTCAGATTGTTTCTTCTATACTACGTTCTTAGCTCGATTTATTTTTAGTCACATATACAACAAAAGGTTTAGGCCATATAACGTCAACATATTTTCCTTCAAGTTTCATTATCATACTTTAAAACATGTTCTAACTTATCAACCATGTGTTCTTTTTGCTTGGTTGGTTCAGCTGGCAGGCTCTTTGACAGAGGAGATATATTTTGATTTTCGAAAGCAGCGTTTCATCTATTCGTATGAGAAAAGAACTTTTTACAAGCTTCCCTACCCAACTAAGGAAACTTTTGGCTACTATCTTAACAGCACTGGATATGATACGGACTCTCAAGTTCAGATTGCTGCAGACAAATGGGGATGCAATGTGTAAGTTAGATTTACAACAACCCTTTTTTTTTTCTTTTTCTTTGTTAAACTCGTGTATTTGCTGTTAAATCTTCTGCTACTGGCATCTCTGCGCAGAATTGAGTATCCACAGACAACTTTCCGGGAGTTGGTGAAAGAGCACTGCATGAAGCCCTTCTTTCTATTTGAGGTTCAACATCCATTACCATGTGCGTTTGTTATTTCTTTTCTTAACTACCTTGTTATATATATTCACGTTTGATCTGCAGGTCTTCTGTAATGGACTATGTTGTTTAGGAGGCACCGGATATATTAATAGTGGTCTCTTCGGTCTCTTTGTTGTGTTTATGGTTAAGTCATTGGCGGTCATAAGTCAGCTGAAGACTTTGTCAGATATTAGACGCTTTAGAGTAGCTATAGATTCCAGGGTGCTAATGGTGTACCGTAATGCAAAGTAAGTTGTAATGTGAATTACATTCTCTTTTTGGTTCATTGTGAATAAATATTCGATCACTTCTATTGCAGGTGGACACGTGTAGCAGGGACAGATCTTGTGCCTGGGGATATTGTGTCTATTGGACGTTATGTTCGTCAAGATACAGAAACAGAAGAATCTATCCCTGCAGACATGCTTATTCTTGAAGGTAGTCTTATTGTGAGCGAGTCTATCCTCACAGGCGAGTTTATCCCTCAACTCAAGGTACTCATCTTTTTCAATTGTCCTTCCAGGTTTGTATCATCTTCTAGTAAACTCATTACATAAAAACGTCAAAAACTGTGTATATGGTTTCAGGTTTCAATTAAGGACAGAAGACCAGAAGAGCATTTGTCTTACAAACGAGATAAAAGACATGTCCTTTTTCGTGGCACAAGGATATTGCATCATGAGCCCGATATGGTCTTCCACGACGTCTCATTTTTTTTCTTCCATCATTAGTTGTAGTATGATATTGGTACTAACATGTTTTTCTAGTTTGTGATTTTGTTGCTTCAGACATTTCATATTGAAGCCCCTAATGCCGGTTGTATAGCAATTGTCTTACGAACCGGATTTAAGACAAACCAAGGGAAATTAATACGGACTTGTTTGTTTTCACGAGAGAAGGTAAGTTTATACGCACTTCTCTTTTGTTTTCCTTAGATCCTTGTATTTGATACATATATACTTCGTATCTTTTACGAAGGTTACCGCAAAGAGTTGGGAGAGAGGACTTTTTAGTTTGCTATTAGTTTTTTCTGCAATAATCGCAGTTGCTCACCTGTTTAAGAAGGTAAATGTACATACTTATCATCTTAACTCCCTATATTAGCTATTTCGTTAATTAACATAATCCATGTTGTTGAATTAGGGGCTCGAGAATCCAAATAGGAGTACACACAAGCTTTTCATAAGCTATACCTTATGTATAACTTCTGTGATACCCCCTGAGTTGCCAATAACGTTGTTGATGGCTGTATATGTATCTGTTGCTGTAAAAAACCGGGTAGTATACTATTTGATGAGAAAGTAAGCAAACTAGTGTGACACAAATTGTGAAGTCGCTATCAAAAGAGATGAACATTTAGCGAGATGCAATCATTGCACGGCCTTGCCCTTTTGTTTTGGTGCATCAGGATGATGACTCGAGACTACTCGCCTCTATTTTTTCTTGTTGGATTACCATGTAACAAATTTTTGAGTACCTTATTTTGGATGATGTTAAGCTAATGCTCTTGAAACATTTTTATATGGTAATGACATGCTTTGATGAATCTTTTTATAAAACTATATGTATGATTGTTAAATGAACCTTTTTATAATTTTTGACTCGTTAATGCTTTAGTGAAAGTAAGATTGTAATGTTTAGGGAATATTTGTCCCACATTGACAAGTGAAGAACAATTGGGTGAGAAAAAAATTCTATAAAGTTGGGAGGTGCATTGAACTTATTTCACCTTAGAGATGTCTCTATAATCTTATAGTTGTTAAATGTTATGGGTGTTAGAACGCTTTGTTTGTATAAAAGTTTTGTTTTATACTACAAACATGCACTTTAACTCCTATAACATTTATAAACGATATGATGTTGTTACAACTCCTCATCGGAAATAGATGTCATTGACTCCATCAACATGAGGGGAACCTAATAAGCTAGTCTTTTACCTAGTAGTGTAAAAGATTTTGAAAAACCGATTTTTTAGCTGCAAACTTACACGATGATCTCATTAAGAAATAAGCTCATCTCGATCTTCCTTGTTATGTTTAAGTTTAGACTAGACAAAACAAATTACTAAAGTTAGTGGTTTGTTGGTTTAAGCATTTAACAGTGGTAGATTTTGCAGGCCAAAAAGTTGAAGCTCTAAATTGTGTATTATATAGCCCAATGCATGAACGGCCCAATTAAATCTTCCCACATTTTTAAGGGAAGCCCGTTTTTATTTTACCAGAGTTAAGGGATCACAAAACCATTTTAGTATTAGTTAAGGGATTGATTGTTTAACTCTGGTAAAATGGTTTTGTGATCACAACAACACTCAAGCCCGTCTGTATAAAGTAGTGGGGGGACATGCCCCCAACCATGTCCTTCCGAGCACACAACGCCTATGTAGAAAAAATTTAGAAGAAGAATGAGTGCTCTTGTTACCAACAATAAAAGGTGTCTTGAATGGCGAAAGACTGTTTTCCGGTTAGTTTGATCGGAAAGTATGGAAGAAAGAATAAGAAAGATGATAATGAGGAAGTGTGAGGGAAAGTCAAAGTATGATTTAATTATTTCACTGTATCAGTGCCTATTGGGTAACAAAAATATTTAATTTTATTCGGAGTATAGTATTATTTATAAAATAAGTAATTAAATCTTTCTTTTCTATAAATAACATGAGTTTTTACTTTGTACGAGTTACTCTTTACCATGTACGGAGCCATATAAAAACGCTTGTGTTTATGGATAAGGATCTCTCATGTTCGTTTGAACATGAGAGGTAATATTATACTTTAAGTGATTGTATATTTGAATTAATATAAAACAAATATTTTATAATAATGACAATGTATAATAACTTAAAACACAACATTACTTTTCATGTTCAAATAAACATGAGAGGATCCTTATCGCAGGATCTTTAGATTTTCATTATTTTTTAGATTTTTAGTATGACGTAAAAGGCTTTATATTTTCATTACTTGAGATCTAACATAAAAGGATTTAACAACTTAAACATTAAACAATCACTTATTAAAAAAAAAAAAAAGTTGCTTTTTTAGTTTTCGAGTGTGTTTATTAAAAGTAGCAATGAGTAATAACTATAACTCATCGCTTCTTAAAAAAACATTGGAAAAATGAGCCTTCTTAAAAAATAGAAAAGTTGATCGCTCTTTTGCCAAACAACTAGTAAAACCTAAATGCTTATTGCTAATCGCTCACCACTCTAAAAGCTCGATAAAGCTTTGTGCCAAACATACCTCTAACCTTTCATTATAACTTTTCTTTTTTCTTTTTTTTTTTTCAGTTTGTTTTTAAATAAAAGTTTTCGATTCTTATTACAAACCTTTTTTTATGTTTTTGTTAGTTTTATGATTACATTGTTAGAAATTGTTTGTACAAGCTTTTGAGAAAAAAAAATTTTTGCCCTCTATATTCGATTTTCCTGGCTCCGCCATTGACTATTATGTCTTGTAATTCTTTAGTGAAAGTAAGATTGTTAAATGTGTTTAGAGAATGTTTCTCCCACATCGACAAGTGAAGAGCAATTGGGAGGTGCGTTGTAGTTATTTGCTTTTTATATGCATGCCTTTATATGCTTAGAGCAAGTTCAATAATAACGTTATAACGCCGTTATAGGGCGAAATAACGACGTTTTTGGCGTTAAACCCTTGGAGGGCGCGCGTTATTGCGCCGTTAGTCCCTGGGGATTAAGGGGATAACGGGTTTTTTTTTTTTTTTTTTTTTTTTTTCATTTATGCCCCTAAATGAGGGGTTGTTTTTGTAAATTGTTGGGAATGTTATTGATGTTATTGTTGTGGGTGTTTTTTGGGGATGTTAAGGTGAAATGTTAAAATTGATGTAATCGACGCGACGGTGTTATTGATGTTATGGTGTTATTGTTGAGAATGCTCTTATAGTTTTAAATGTTATAGGTGAGAAAGGTATAGTTTGTATATCTACTTATATTATAAAAGAGAAGCTTAAAATTACTGTGGACGCTTAAAAAAAAGACACGTAAGCAACAAAGGTTGCTTCAAAAAAAAGACATGTAAGCAACAAAAGATGCTTAAAAAAACATGTAAGCAACAAATACCGTGACACTATTTTTTCTACATTACTCAACCAAATATATCTCCCAAGTCCCACCATTCAAAGTTCCAAACCATTTCATTTCACCCACTCCATTTCTTTGACTCTCCAACATCAACTGCCAACTTGCCATATTCCAAAAAAAAAGGTAACACCATTTTACTTTTCCTTACTTATCTTTGTTTTACTTTGGTTCATAAGCTTAAACTTAGTAACTTACACATACGCGACTTGGGTTTTTTTTTTTTCAAAAGTTCAATTTCTGGAGTAGTCTTGAAAGATGGCATGATGTATCTTTCTTGATGAGGAGAAAATCAGATAACGACGAGCAAGAGCCGGTATATATACTTTTTCACTTGCTTTAGTTCTCTCAATGTTATTGTGTGTATCTGTGTCTAAATGCATGTGTTGGTTTGATGTTTGAATTGTCATAAATCCATGTCTTTTTATGTGATTTGGATGGTAAATTTGTCATAATGTACATGGGCTTGTTTTATGCCTTTTTTTTCCTTTTTTCTTAAACATATATGGGTAAACACAAATATATGTAAGGTAAAGGAGAAAGAAAAAAGAAAATGCATCGTGATACTCGTTGTGACAAAGAAGCAGGTGAGTTCGCTGGAGAATATTTATGCCATTTGCTGGAAAAGATGATACTCTTGCGGTTGATTCTATCGTTAAATGGGAAGTGAAAATGTTAATGATGTTGTATATATATAGTGTATTGAAAGAAGGTAACTTTTTCAAATTTGTGAATAAAAGAAATCTCTTTAAATTCTTCCAAGCATGAGCCGTAACTCATTTCAGATTTTGAAACTTATTACTTGTAGTATATTTTTTAGGGAAGAGATATAAAGTAAGTAATATTAAAATGAGTAAGAATGAAAGGTTTCTAACCACATATTTTAAATAAGATGGAGAATTTTAAGAGGAGATGATCTATTTTTTAGAAAGTGCATCTTATATGCAATGTGGTTTCTTCTCACTCTTCTCATTCTTATTTTTCTTCTTGTATGATCCCTACTCTATTTTTTTATTTTAACGTTTAACTAAAAATAGTTTCTACATTGTATTCTTATTTCTAATATGTTAAAAGGTAAAGTATTGTTATTGTTAACAAGTAGTACATATATGAATCTTGATATCCAAAATTAACAAAGAGTGGCTTGGTATTTTTTCAATAATTGCAACTAACGTATACATGTAGTTCATTCCATGATAAATATAGAATTATCTCATGTTCAATTATCTTGTTGAAGGGGGGCAACTTCTTGGTTGTATTTTTGCCTACATTATTTATAGTTATTTTATTTCAAATGCTAATTTAGTATATCAAAAGGTTTATTAATAAAAGAGTAAACTACACCATTCGTCCTTGTGGTATACGTTGACCATCAAGGATCGTCCTTTGACCAAAAAAATTGCACTGTTGGTCCTTAACTGCGAAAGGTTACTCAGCGTTGGTCCCTTGCCCTAACTGGCGTGAGTAACGGCCGTAAAACCTATTTAAGTCGAGGGTATTTTTGTCTTTTCATCAACAAAAAAAAAACCCATGTTCACATCTTCATCTTCCACACATAAAAATCTGTCATCCTCTCAAAACAACTCATCTAATCCAAATACAAACAAAAACACACCCAAATCCTTGACCCAGCAACTATGAAATACAAACACACAAATCACAATCACTCCAGTGACAACTACGAAATCCTGTACACAAACTATCAATGTTAACCCAGAATTCAATCTCACTATAACAGTCAACAACAAGATCTATCAAATTGAATATCCTCAAAATAAAAATCATCTCAAAGAGTTTATAGAACTCTAATAATAATGCAATTCGAAATCAAAATAATAGTTCAATTCCAGAAACAATAATCATTCACCATCACATACATAATCATCTTGATCAAATTTATAAACAAAATCAATTCCAATAACAAATAAATTAAAACTAACAAAAGATCTATCAAAAATGCCAGCGTAACATCCGTATATTTTTAATGAAAATCCAATCCGCATTTTTCATAAACATCTATACCCCATTTTCATAAAATTAAAACTAAAAAACATACCATTGTCTTCTTTATACTCTTCTTCCCCACCATCACAACCCTCAAACCACCAAACCATAATTGAACCGGGGCCAAAGCAAACAAACCCGACACACCCCTCGTTGGGGCTGTGATGCGCAAAACAAACACCCCTTTAGGTGTTGACTGCGATAACGAGCAAACAAGCACCCCCTTGAGGGTTCGGATTACAGAAACAAACACCCTTTTGGGCTGCTCTCGTCGAGAATAAACCAAACAAACCACCCTTATGTTTCCTGTTGAACCAAAACAAGCCAAACGCACCCCTGTAGGTTTCAAACCCGTGACCTGAGATTACACGGGAGAAGGTTAAGCAAGATGAGGATGAAGGTGGTACAGATGTGGTGATTTGCGAACACAACAAACCTGATGCGATTCTTCTCACTAAACCCTTAATTAAACAAACCATGGCTTCTCCGGGATGGTGATGGCCATGTTGCTGTCATTCACCAGAGGAAGAGAGGAGGGAGATTAGAGTGGCGGTTGGTGATGTTAGAGAGAGGAGAGGAGAGTGGAAATGAGATAAAATGTGATTTTTATTATTTATAGAGTGGTGTGGGTGAGAAAAGACAAAAATACCCTCGACTTCAATAGGCTTAACGGCCGTTACTCACGCCAGTTAGGGCAAGGGACCAACGCTGAGTAACGTTTCGCAGTTAAGGACCAACGGTGCAATTTTTTTGGTCAAAGGACGATCCTTGATGGTCAACGTATACCACAAGGACGAATGGTGTAGTTTACTCTTAATAAAATTAAAAGGTTTTGAATTTAGATTTTCTTTTATGATAGAATAGAATGATGATTTTTTATCTACCCATACTAAGTTGTTCATTTAATGATGAAAATTAACAAATACTAAAAGTAATTATTGTGTGGTCAAACACTCAATGGGTTAGGTTAGATGGGACAAGTATGGAGCACAAGATTGTGTACTACATTATCTAAGATTTGTTCGTTGCCTTGACTATTTTTTTATGCATATCATTAATCGGGCTTTTTTTTCTTTTTATCTTTTTTTTTTTTTTTTTCTCTTTATTTATTTATTTATTTTTTTAATTTTATTTTATACTTTTACTTTGTTGTCGCTATACTTTTACAATTTACACAATAATTATACGGAGTACATACTCGTGCATTTTATTTCAATTTCTATTATGGAATTCAGTTACAATGTTAATGAATTTAATTAAACGTCCCTCAAATAAATAGCTTTAATCTTATTGCATATGAAAAATAACATTTGAATAAAAAGTTTTTAAGTTTTGTGCAACCATTTACTCTTTTTTAATAAGATTTATGCAAAAAGTCATGTGAGTAGGTGTCTCATGAGTCGGAGTAAAGTAAGGGGTGATGGTCACCATATTCACCGTGGCCATTTCATTTTTACTTTCTTTGTCAAACCAGTCATCAAATAGTTGCAGTGTTAATAATCAAACTAAACACATAAAAATACCAACTTTAATAAAAGTATATGCCATATTAAAAAAAAAGTTTCACAAGCATACTAACGCAAAAATTGAGGGACCATGCGCCATGCGATGAGGTGTAATGGTGACCACTCGTGGTCATGCCTCCTATTATATACCTGGGCTAAATGTAGCAAACGATTAAAGTAAATGGTATAGAATGTGTTATCAGTTGACTAAAATTAACATAACATAAATTATACTGATAGTTATGTTTTATGATGAAATTATGAAAATATACAATACAATAGCGTTCATCCATCATTATAACTCAATAAGGGTGGTGGCAACCATGTCTAACAAGTTTTTTCATGCCTAATCACCCACCAATAATATCTTTTCATCTCATCTCATACCAATCTCATACCTAACAATAGATTTTTAGTGGCAACCATACCTAACCCATACCTCATCTTTTTTTTTTAATTATATTAAACAAAACACTCATCTATTTTTATTTTTTTTTATTTATAATATGACAAACATAAAATGATAAGATTTGAGTGGCTAAAATAAACACATGAAACATATCTATACCCACTTCTTTATTCTGTACACCCACAACCAAACACTCATCTATTTCTGGGGTTCATTATAACAAGGCTAAAAGGAATCAAGGAATCATAAGAGCTTCTTCAGAAACCATGACTACTGGTCTTGGTGTTAGATCTTGGCCCAAGTAATTTCTCTTCATTTCTTATTTATCATCTTTGTTTATGTGCATATATCTTGGTGTTAAATCCCACACCTAACGGATATTTTTGAGTCATGTAGAATCGGTAAACAATACCGAATAACCACACCGAAGCTCCAAACCGAACCATGCCGATTTAGCGGCATTGCATACCTCGATCGGCATTGTTCATGCCTAAGGCATGCCGAACCCCGTTGCCGGTCCCCTAACTCATGATCCTTAGAAAACTACGATGCTATCATTTCTTAGAATTCTAGGGGCCCGTTTGGTATGGGGGTGTGGATTTAAAGTAATGGATTCACTAGTTGATTCAATTGTTTGGTACAAAATTAGCCAAATTAATGGATTCATCACAGTAGATTATTTTAAAAAAATGATTCCATACGAGAGATGTGGGTTTCTCTTTTAATACCACTGACAAGGCCCCACGTATCAAATTTAATTCATTAGTCAAAATTTTCAGGTTATGCTTTTTTGTTTTCTTCTCACAAAGTGTGTACTATTATTGTGTAAGCATTTATATTTTTTACTTTTTTTTTATTAAATAAAATATTTTATATATTTTCTCATTCCTACATCAAATCCCAAATCCAAATTCAAATCCAAATCTTAATCCAAATCCGAATCCAAATCTTAAACCCGTCTACATTTCTTAGAATACTAGGTTCATAAAAGCTACCTATCACTTTATAAGATGAAGCCATTGAAAGTGTCAATCTAACACGTGTGTACATATGGCCAAGTACATAACAAAATGTATATTTAAATTTTGGGTGAGGTTATACAACCTTTTTTTTTCCTCAAAAAGCACCTCTTTTTTGTATTTTTTTATTTTATTTTTATTTTTATAATTTTTTATATATAAGAAAAAACTATAAATCTGAAAGTACGAAACATAAAATATAAAGTTTAATTAAGTCAAACGCTTTAAACTGTCAGAAATACGGAATAAAAATTGACAAAAAATTACGTTGTACTATAAACAAAGAGGAGACAACAAAATGTTTGACCAAAACCCTCATTTAATCACATCAAAAGAGGGGTTTTCATAAGGTATCATTTAAATTCGCCCTTTAGGGTCCCCTTTGTATTTTATTTTTATTTATTAATTTTTTTCGGGAGGGGGGGGGGGGGGGGGGGGGGGGGGGGGGGGGGGGGGGGGGTCAATATCACGCCCCTTCTCTTATGAGTTCACTTTTAGTTGGGTTGTAGTCTTTGATACATTATACGTCACGTGTAACTTTGCCATCAGTCATTGTTGGCAAAAGAAGTTGTACGTGGAAATCCTTTTCTTTTTTTTTCTTTTTTTTTTTTTTTTAACTCGAAATTTAGCACCTTACTTATATAGACTTGACATCTTATTTTTATCACGTCTTTTTTAGTATTTATACTAATGACTATTAGACAGTATGTGTGTAACTTCTCGATCAAGGCACAATAATTCAACAAGTATGTGAATATTGCATTATTTGTTAATCCAAAAAGATTTAATAGCAACTTAATTAAACATATGAAACTCAATATGATCATTGTTCACTACAATTGTCAACCATATTTAAAAGCTCATTAGATATTTCTGGCCCGTGCTTCCTAGTAATATAAATAAGAGGCCTCTTATGACTATAGCACCTCAAAAAAAAATGACACGTCAGCATCTAAGCAGATTACACGTGTGCTTTGAGAAAAAAAAATATGAAATGATGAATGTCTTTGGGTTCGCTTGCACATTTCAACACTATTTAGTTCTTGACTCTTGATGGCAATCACTGACTTTATGTACTCTCAACTCTCATTTAGAAAACACAAAACACACTATCCTTTCATATATCTCTCTCTTTCCATAACCCTTTTTCATCTCTCTACTCGCTTGCCATTTTCTGACCAACGGTAACCACATCTTTCTATTCCTTACTTATCTTATATTAGATTTTGCAATGTGCTTAAACTTAGTTGTACTCGATTTGTATACATTATGGTTTCTTTAGCTTGAATTTGTGGAGTTGTTGTGGTGGCAGCGTGATTTATTATCGATCTAACGGGAGATGAATTAAACAACAGGCAGTTATCCGTTGCTATGAAAAAGCAAGAGACGGTATGCCATCTTTTTGGCTTGTTACGTTTTTTCTCAAGATTGGTTAACAAGTATTTGTGGGTTTCGAAGATTCATATATTTCTATTAACGAAAATTTCATTTATGGCCTTTTTTCTTCACAGATCTGCACTTGTTGCTTATTTTTCGCAGATCTCCATTTGTGTCTTTTTCTTAGGGGGAGGTATGTATTTATTGTTTTGATAGTGTGCGTATTTATGACATTATATAAAAGAATCAGTATTGGTGTATACATATGATCAATTTGTACATTATTGTGTTTTAGACTTTTAGTATTCAAAAATTAACTAATAGTAGAAAGTTTTCTTTTTTCTTTTTTTTTTTTTTAGATAAAGTTATAAAACCAATAATTTAAGATAAATAGAACTAGTTATAATGCCCCAAGACTTGCATGGTTTTTTCTAAATTTTTTTTCTAAGTTATTTTTATTTATTAAAAAAAAATTTTTTTTGTTTTATTTATGGTTTTTTACTTTGTATTATACAATGAAGAGTATTCTTGATGCAGAAGAATTGCGATATTACATGTAGCAGTTTTGACCCACTACTGCTGAATGGGCTGATTCAGATAATGTTTTATATCTTAGAGGTCGAATAGGTGAAATGAAAAATATAGCTTAAAAAACGGGTCAAAAAGGTTGAAAATCGTTAAACCTCATGTCCCCATGTAAGCCTTAAGGACCTTAATGTACCTTTCTTTGCTAAATTTCCTGCTTGTAAATAAGCTCCCTGTAAGCCTATTGTATCCTTCGTTTCTATGACAAAGCACATATTGTTGGTAACTTGTTAATCATAAATTCCCAGTCATAAGATTTCGATGTGCCTTGAAACCAAATAGTAGACAATGAGAGATGCAACATGACAAATATAGTCAAAAAGAACATATGCATACATACTTTCTTGTTTGTGTTTTGAAAAGATCGCTTGCAGATGCACGGGCTAATAGGGATGTGAATCCGACTTGTGAGCAATGTGGTCGGTCAAAATCACTATGGACGTTTTCTCTAACATGTTTAGATGATATGCACGAAGCACCTTGATTTTTGTGCACAACCGTTTATCTTGCACATAAAATATTAAAAACTAAATCACAACAAAAAAATTATAAATACAGATAGTTTGATCTAATACTGAGAGGTCTTACACATATCGGTATTGAGTTTCATATCAAAATGCTATAATGCAAATTATTTTAATTCATCAACGTTTCACAAGGTAAGATGCCCATATTTCGTTAGCTGGTGGGGGTGGTTAAACCCAATGACCTGGTATCCGACTGCAAAAGAAGGCACACCACATCAGTATTTAGACAAGTAATTTGAGCTACAAATTCTTATGACACTATGCAACAAATAAACTTGAAAGGAGGATGTTGATATCAATGTAATAAAGATCATTATTTTATGTTTTTTGACCCGGATGTGTTGGAGAATGTAAAATTTTAAAATGTTACACTTTTAAGAACGTATACTGGAGATAGGCAGTGGCACATACCATGTCATCATTCAGGTTCACAAATGCAAGCCCGTGCTCAATCATTTTCAAAGAGATAGAAATCAAATATTCTAATCTATATAAGCTTGTTTTCTAATCCTGTAATGCAGTACAAAACCATGATACTTTGGAGGCGAAAACAAAAGAATACCCGGAATTCAGCCAAATGTCGAGATGTGTTGGGATTTTCTGCCCGGAATGTAGAACCAAATGTATACACCTAAAATATGGTAATATTACCTAAGTTAAAAATAATGTAATACACTGACTAATGGTACAAATATTAAAAAGAAAACATAAAGAATAAGATGTACATAAGTAAGAGCAGTTGTGTGTTTCACCGTCGAGTTGACTGGAGACCATCAAGAAATTTTGGTTTCTCAAAAAAAATCCTATAAAATTTGAAGGAAATTCTTGAGATAAAATTTCGTGTTCTGCAACTATTGTGAAATTGATAGACAATAATTTTTTATAAAGATCACAAGAAATAGTGGCTAGCATTAAAAATTAGAGTAAATTACATAAATGGTCTCTGTGGTTTGTCAAAAGTTTCACTTACCGTCCCTCAAACTTAAAAGTTGCATGAATGGTCCCTCTGGAGGCAAAAGAATAACAAGAATGGTCCTTTTGTTAACGGGTGTTAAGTTTATTCCGTTATAATTTACACATTAGCCAATGTTGGTTAACGGCTGTTGCATCGTTTATCCTTTATTGTAACAACCGTTTATAATTTAAAGTTTTCAACTTTAGCTTTGTTTTTTTATCTGTTTTCGTCCGTTTTTATACAATTTTCTTACGTTTCATCCGCTTTTATATGATTTCATCCATTTTTATACGTTTTCTTACGTGTTTACCCGTTTTATATGTTTTCATCCATTTTCTTACGTTTTTGTCCGTTTTTACATATTTTTTTTAACGTTTTCATAGGTTTTTATCCGTTTTCATATGTTTTTGACCGTTTTCATTCATTTCCATATGTTCTATCCGATTTTATACAATTTTTTCTAACGTTTTTATCCATTTCCAATCAATTTTATGTGTTTTCATCCATTTCTTATGTATAAAACGGATGAAAACGTATAAAAATATATCAAAACGTAAAAAAGCTGACGGAAACGTATAAAAACGGATGAAAATGATATAAACGTAAGAAAACGTATAAAAATGGATGAAAACGTATAGAAACGAATGAAAACGGTCAAAACAATATGAAAACGAATTAAAAACCTAAGAAAACGTAAAACAAAGCATATAAAAACGGACGAAAACGTATTAAAACAGAAGAAAAAAACGTAATAAAATTAGACGAAAACATATTAAACGGATAAACACGTAAGAAAACGGATGAAAACGTATAAAATTTATCAAAACACAAAAAATACTAACGAAAACATATAAAAATTGATGAAAATGAATAAAAACGTAAGAAAGCATATAAAAACGGATGATAACGTATAAAAACATAAGAATAGTGTATAAAAACGGACTAAAACGTATAAAAAGGGACGGAAACGAATAAAAACGTAAGAAGAGATTTAAAAACGGATGAAAACGTATAAAAAAAGACGAAAACGGATAAAAACATATAAAAACGGATGAAAACGTATAAAAACAGTCGAAAACGGACAAAAACGTAAGAAAAATGTATAAAAACGGATGAAATCGTATTAAGCGGATGAAAACGTAAGAAACATGTATAAAATGGACGAAAACGGATAAAAACGGACAAAAACGGATAAAAAAACGAAGCTAAAGTCAAAAACTTTAAATTATAAACGGTCGTTACAATAAAGGATCGACGATGCAACAACCGTTAACCAACAAGGGCTAAAGTGTAAATTATAACGGAATAAACTTAACACCCGTTAACAAAAGGACCATTTATGTTATTCTTTTGCCTCGAGAGGGACCATTTATGCAACTTTTAAGTTTGAGGGACTATAAGTGAAATTTTTGACAAATCACAGGGACCATTTATGTAATTTACTCTAAAAATTATATCCATGATAAAAGTTAGATTTCGGTTATCATCAAATAAAAAAAAGATACTTACTCGCGATGAATCAATATAACCATTTTTTGTTTTTGAATCGATTTAACCATTTTTTATTTCTATCTCTTTGAAGATGATTGGGCCCGGGCTTGCGACGAATTGAATATTCGAATCTATATAATGGTTTTTTTAATAAAAGTTACATGTTAAAAATTTTAGGAAAAAAAAATCCTTACTCGCGACGAATCGATTTAACCATTTTTGGTTTTTGAAATGACATGGCTGGAGAATCGATAGCTTCTTTGGACCTCGGTATCTATTAACACGATAATTTAGATTAACAAAAAAGGTGGAATATGAGTACTCGTAATGAACCAAATACTAATCTAATATGAGATCTCTTGTTGTATATACATGATAAAGGAACCCAAAAAAAACTAAAATCAAAGTAATGGATATATAGCTGTTAATTATATTAAAGCAAATAAATATGACTAAGGGTTCACAAAATTGCTAGCCAAAGCATTCCTAACCCATGCAACCTGAATCCCAAACAGCCCACAATAAGCAATTTTAATAATCGATTCCAAAAGCGGCCTCTATAAGCATTTTTTATTAAGCAATCCAAACAACCCTTATGAGTAGTTACGCTAAAAAGCATTCCTATACACACACTATTAACAATTTCGATAAGCAATCTCAAACTAATCTGGAAAACAATCTCGGAAAGCTATTTATAAGTTATCCCAAACAACCCCTAAAGGTATTCATTCTAATAACTAATCCGAAACAGCAATTATGCGAACATTCAATAAAAAAGCTCCTCAAACAAGTATAAAAATAAATTTCACATTGTCCCTCCTCAAAAAAGTATAAAAATTATGATCAGTTTAATACATTGTACTACAACCCGAGTAGCAATACATTGGTTTGATACATTGGCTGCTAGTATAATTAATGTAGAGAAAAGTGTGTTGGCACTACAACAAATTTATCATTTTTACATGCTTTTTTCTTGACACTTTATAAACTGTGAATTTTTTTTAAAGATATTCACACTTAAGAGTGTGAATAATTGTTTCAAAATACTTGCACTTAAAAAGTGTGAAAAATTTCAATCTCACACTTAAAAGTATTAATAATTATTTCAAAACCAAAATCATCACACTTAAAAGTGTGAAGAATTATTTATAAATCAAAATCATCATGCTAAAAAGTGTGAAAATTGTTTTAAAACCCTCACACTTAAAAGTGTGAAAATATTTATAAAACTTCACATATAAAAGTGTGAACATATTTGCTACACCCAATTGGTTCACATATATATTTGTGTGAACTTTTTGATTCTTCACAGTAACAACATGTTCTAATAAGTGTGATATATTACTATTTTGTTGTAGTGTGGTAATGATCAAAATGGGCCGGATCAAGAAACAAACACTTATGGGTCCACTTTTTTAATAGACGAAATTGATGATCAAGAAAAACAAAAGACACAGTTATTAGGTATTGTAGTTATGAGCGGGGACGGAACCAGGGTGGGTCTCGGGGGGTTTCGGGACATCCATGAAATTTTGCGGCATATTGTTAATTTTTGTACAAACTTTCGATTTTTTGTAAATGCATCTGGTACAAAAAATTATGTTCCGCATTTTGTATAATTTTTCGTAAATACACCTGATCAAATTGTGTCCTGGTTCCGTGTATGAGTATCGAGGGTATAATGGAGTAAGCGACCAAGGTTACACAATGACCTTCACACACTCAAAAGAGTTGTTTGCATGTTAGTAATTAGTTGGTGGTACGGATACAAAAGCACCTTCAAGTCATGACTCATGGTTGAGGTTTTACTAGACCAGTAAAGAAATATTATTCTCTTAGCGTGTATCTATCTTCAATAGAGCATTATAATGGAACATAAGCACAGTTCATCATTGTTTTTATTGATATAAATAGTTTTATAAGAAATTAGTGTGTTCATTTTAACATAATATGCATGATACTAGGTTTGATATTTTTTCCTTTAATTTTTGCCTGTTTTCTTTTAGATTTATGGTGGGTTTCAGTAATCTTTTCGATTTAGTTGGCTGGTTGTTGTTGGGTTAGGTAAATGGTGATTAGGCTGCTTTATGTTAGGTCCCTTTATTCTAGGTTTGTTATGTTTAGTTGTTAGAGTAATTAAATGTTGGTTGTCGTGATTTGGATGTTAGTTAGCCTTAGATGCTAAGGTCAGTGAATATAGGTAGATTTGGGGTTGCATTTTAGTTTTACGGGTCCTTGCAATTGAATGTTGCCTTCATTAAATACTGTCTACCTTTTTGTTAGTTGGCTGTCTTAACTTTTGTTTTAGGGTTTTTTTTACTTTGTTTTTGTGTTGGATCATAAGTGCTCACTTTGTTCCATTTTTTTGCACCTTTTTCTCATCTCCTGTCTTTGCAAAATATGGCCTGCTGATTCCTTTGTTGCTCACCATAACTATTTCAAAAATGTTGATAGTTCTACTTTGTTTGTTTTGTGCTGTCTTTGTTATTGGTTTGCGTGTTGTTTTTTTATAACTATGAATTCAAAAACTATACATGAGTCTCAAAACATTCACGACCGGCCATGTGAAAACCTGATACAAAACAATGTCGCAAATATACATGGGTTTACTGGATGTGGAATGCGTGAGATCATTGCACCGGCTGTGTCCACCTGTCAACCGTATGCGTCCGAGTCTTTGGCTGCACCAAACCATCGTTGTGGCAAAGGTAGGCTGGCTATTTTGGTATTTGTTGTCCATTGAGTTACGGTTATTGTCATGTTTACTCTCAGAACATTCATACAGTTATGTTGTTTTTTTGTTTGTAGATATTGTTCAGTAGCAAGACGTACACAATACAGGCCAACAGATGCCTTTATATTATAGTGGTCATATGGGAGGAGGCTATGCATTGATGGGTGGTTCTTTGGGGGTAAATCACAACATCGTAAACAATTTGGGACCACATTTGCCACAGACTCCTTTAAAAAACCGTGGTGATAGGCCAGTTCATGAAATGCCTAAATCTGTAACCGAAGGTAAAGTGATGGAATATAGTTTAAGGAAACTACCTGCTGGTTCCTTTTTTTTTTTTCTTTTTTTTTTTTTTTTTTTTATATTGAAGTTGTTTGTGTGCAAAGTTGAATACAAATTTTGCCAATGTTTTTGGCGCCACTGTAGGGTTATTTGCTTATGAGCATGGTCAATCAAATACGGCTCATCATATGAACTGCTTCAGAGGAGGTGTGGGAATAAGCAAAAGTTCCGGTAATCTTCCCAGCATTGGTGTTCAACACTGTTATGCAGTACCTGACTACCAATCTGATTCAGCCAGTCGTGTGGCCATTGGTGGTCAGTAATCTGCTTCCTACGCAAGTAAAGGTCCTCTCATGTTTTTAGTTTTTACAAAACACTTTAGAATGATTAGATTAGATTCTCATGGTATTTTTTAAACTAGACCAGGGTCAACTGCAGATGGTGCCACATGTTCACAAGAAACTCGAGGAAGAGGAAGGTCAAGAAAACAGGTGGCCAACAAAGAAGTTCGCCTTAACAAAGGTGCTCTGATGTATTTTTTCTTTACACAACCCTTTAGAATAATTGGATCAGATTCTAATGAGATTTTTTAAATCGGAGTAGGATTGGCTACAGATGATGCCACATTTTCCCAGCATCCTCGAAAGAGAGGCAGGCCGAGAAAACAGACGGCCATCAACCAGGTTGACCTGGGTGGTTCAGATGCTCAGGGGGCGGTTCATCCAATTATATGCACACCGTTGGCAAGCCAATTACTCCCAATAAGATGGAAGTGAACAAAGGTACTCTGATGTATTTTCTTTTTAAAGAACATTTTAGGATAATTGGATCAGATTCTCATGAGATTTTTTAAATCGGAGTAGGATTGGTGATAACATCAAATAATCCTGAATATTAAGTGTCAATTTCCCCCGATAATGCTTGTAATTTATATCATTTGTATGGATTTACGATTGGTTTCCATTGTTTTCCACTTTCAGGTAAATTACGAGCATTGGAGCTAAAGAGACACGAAATTGGAGAAATATCAAAGATTTATCATAGTGTGCTGACTTTGAAGAAGTTACGGCGAAACTCATCTCTCACATTACGCCGTAACTAAAGCGTGACTCAGAAAACTAACTCATCAGAAGATTTACTCTCCCCAAAGACTACGACGTAACTATATTAGGTCAAATAAGTTTCCACGCCGCTGATAACTACGCCGTAACTCTTGTTTAAACGACGGCGTAACCACTTATAAGGTTATGCCGTAACCAGCAAATCTAGTGTAAATTATGAAGAAATTGAAGATTACGGCGTAACTATTCTATTAGTTACGCCGTAATCCAGATCTGGCCTATAAATACCCCACAGTTTCCAGCATTTCAAATCATCCCATTCCACATACCACAACCAAAGAACATGGGAAGAAGCTAAAGGCAGGTCTAATGGAGCATACAGAGCTGTCTCCAAGGGAGAAATCACTCCCCTATGATAAGCATTAGCATTTTATCTTTTCTTTACTTTCGATTCATGTATTTCGTATCATTGAATATTGAATTGATTTGTATGATTAATATGAGCGGCTAAGCACCTCTTGGTGCTGGCCTAGTTATGATTCCTTAATTGTTTTGTTTGCGTTTACATTACTTCCGTATAATTATTTCTAAGTGTATGCATGCATTGTTTATTGGTAGCTACCTTTGTTTCGATAGTTTTGAATGGCAGTAGAGGCTAGTTGCTTAGGAGATATGACCAACTGACCCTAAGTGAGTAGACTGAGCTGGGAAGGGTAAGATATGACCAACTGATCACCTACCGTTTGGATGAACTTAAGAATTAGGGGGTGAGTGTTTAAGTTGCTAACGCCCGGGCACTCACTATTAAAAGTCTAGCATGTAGCGGTACTTAATGACTCGGCTTAGGGGACCAGGAACAACTGGAGTTATGAGGGGACACCTGACTTCTCCAGTGGTGGCATCTTTGCTGATAGGTTAGGGAGAATTGACCAAATGCTGTCCTCTCAACTTTGACCCCACCTGAAGTAATAGGAAGTAATTATACGTAGACATTACTAGCTAGGATGATTAACTAGGTTAGCACTACTCTCCTCTATTGATTGAACCTTTGCCTTTATTTGCTTTTATCTTCTTTAGTAGTTAATTCATTAATTCCCTATCGAAATCATATTAAAAACTGTGACACCTAGACTTAGTAATAATCCAACACACATAGCTCTTGGGACGACCTCGGTTTTACCGAATACTACACTACACACGACCGGGTACACTGCCCGTTAGTGCATTAGGGTAGACCATAGGTATAATGAGACTATATAAATATTAAAACCTGGTCTGTAATACCTGCATCAAGTTTTTGGTGCCGTTGCCAGGGAGTTATATTAGGATTGCTATTAAGTCTTTCATTTTTGTTTTGTTTTAAATTTCTCACGATCATTATTCAAGTTTTCAGGTACAATGGAAGTTGTCAACATTGTTGACCTCACTCTTGAGGAATATTTGGCGTTGACAAGAGCAGAGCAAGGGCCGGGTCTCGTAAGACCGGCGATTGGAGCTGATGTCCGTTTTGAAATTAAAGACCAATTTATGAGGGAGCTTCGTGCTAACCCTTTTTCTGGAAACAGGGACGAAGATGCATATGAGCACGTTGAAAATGTCCTATACATCGCAAGCCTTTTCAACATTTCGGGCGTATCTCATGATGCTGTTATGCTGAGAGTATTCCCCATGACTCTTACTAGGGCTGTCAGAAGATGGATTGAAAGATTGCCCGCCGTGGCAGTTAATACTTGGGCTCTACTAAAAAGCACTTCATTCAGAGGTATTGTCCTCCGTCAAAGATTTCTAACCATCTTTTGGAGATCCATAATTTCAAACACGAAGATGATGAAACATTATATCAAGCATGGGATAGATACAACGATCTCCTTTACAAATGTCCTACTCATGATCTGAACAACTAGCAAAAGGTCAACATTTTCTACAAAGGAATCAACGTAACTACAAGACAGATGCTGGACTATCAAGGACCAATCCCGGACATAACTCCTACTCTTGCAATTGAAGCCATTCAAAATATGGCTGATCATTCTCAAAAATGACACGATGGAGGAAGAAAAAGAAAGCAAGGGGGAAGTTTCGATGGAATTGTGGCCATAACCAACAAGCTAGAGAATCTAGGTCGAGATATGCTACAAATCAAAGAAACTGTTCATGCCATCCAAGTTAGATGCGAAAACTGTGGTGGGGGACATCAGACTAAGAATTGTCCTAATCTTGACAAAGAAAATATGATTGAGGAAGCTAAATATGGAGAGAATCGACCTTTCTACAGGGATAATCGTAATGGCTATCATGGAGGACCACCACCGTATTATGAGCGTAGTGAAAGAAGAACTAACTTGGAGGAAATGATTAACAAGTACCTTGTGGATTCAACCAAGAGGCAAAAGGAGCAAGAAGAATGGCTGAAAAATTTCCAAGATAATACAAACAAGAGCCTTTCTTCCCATGACGTATGACTAAAGAACTTGGAAACTATGATTGGAAAGCTTGGCGATGAGGTACAACAGAGAAATGAGGCACGAAAGAACAAATCTACAATATGTAAAGCTATATTTTCTGAAAATGACAAGTCCTCCGATGAGTCTAGTAGTGAAGACGAAAGAGAGATACGCCGTAATCAAATCTCAGAGTTACGGCGTAACTAGGATGCAAGCAATGACAACTCTAAAAGGAAGATTCATTGGTGTAAGGCTATTGCAATCGACGATGGAGAATGTTACAGCTTGTGGACCTCTTGTGACCCTCGGAAAACCTGCGATGGAGGGGTTGATAAGGAGTGGGTTAATGATGACAGATACATGTGGACTACATTTAACGATGAAGAAAGATTAGCCAAGTTCTCGATTAACGAAGTGGAAGGGCCACCTATCAAGCATTACTGCAGACCCTTACTCATCAAGGAAGATGAGATCACACAAGCATGGCCGACCTGCAACCCCTTTCGTGAGTATTGCAACGGAGGGGGAAATGTGAAGAATGAAGTTTGGATATGCCCACATGAATCAGGGAGGCATGACGTTGATTTTGGGGACCTGTCATTCAGAGATTGGTACTCAGTAAGGTTCGGTGACGCAATAATTAATGCGGTCTTGTTTAGAAATCTGGAACTAAAATATGAAAGACATATTCTTCGAGGAAAAGCCATTAAACCCCTCGACGATATTCCTTCTGGCAATAACAATGACGAAGGGACTCAAAATCATTGGTGTGAACAAATTAAAACCACTGACGAAAATGTTTGGGCTTCCTGCAACCCTTTTGATTATGAATGTAATGGTGGAAGCAGCATTGAGAGAGATGGGGAAGGCGAGTTCCTTTGGACCTCAAATAATGATTCGGAAAGAACAGAATTGCCTTGGCCAGTTGATCTAGGATTCGACGATTGGGTCAGAATCAAATACGGAAAAATTGACGCGTTAACTAAGGAGATAATCTGGAATGGGTGTATGAGTAAAGATCAACCTAATAACGAAGTTCCAAATGGAGAATCAGATGATGACACCAAGGACTCATCAAAGAAGGAAAAAGAAGAATGCAAACAAATACTCGTTGAAAATTCACTCAACGATAACCAGCTTAAAGATACCGATTCCGACGACGATTTTGATTACCTCGAGCTACAAGGTGAAGACGGGTTCATTGACCCCGATGATGAAGCACATGAGAAAAGAAGATTCAAACTTTTTGGCATCTCGTTTAAGAGACCGCCACCGATTATAGCCGAAAAATATGAGTTTACTCTATACCATTTAGGACCGGGGGAAAAGTTTTGCAAAATTCTGTAGATCGAGACTAAAGAATACCTCCGCACTGCCACAAATGTTGCTTGGGTCAGGCATAACTTGATGAAAGACATGGAGGAAGTCGGCCAAGTCCAAAGGCCCCCATAAAGCCTCGCGGCTCTGAGTCTAACTTAAAGACTCGTAAATAAAGAAAAATGCTCTTTCGGGAGACAACCCGAATTATCCCTTTCTTTTATTTTGTTTCCATTTCTGTAGGATTTTGTGTTTTTTAACCATTTTTGCAGGAAACGAGGAAGTGATTGCTACTGCAGTTTGCTGATCTGACCATAGTTACGGCGTAACTCATCTCAGTGATTACGCCGTAACCAACCCCTTGCAGCAGAATTTTAGACGCATTACTGATTACGGCGTAATACCATCTCCGTGGTTACGCCGTAGCTACCCTCTTACAGCGTATGCTAGGTTTTGCCAGTTATGACGTAACTCCCTCAAGAAGTTACGACGTAACTTTCCTCTGCTTTACTTCTTTCATTTTAAAATACAATAACCTTGTATTAGTATTTTAAATGAATTTTGTGGGTGTGTTCCCTGTAAACCCTCACGAGACTTCACTAGTCCACTTGGGACACCAAGTGGTTTAAAAGGCTTGTTGCATATGCTAAATGCAACCGTGATTCCTACGAAAGTGAGTTAGGTTTGTTTTTTATTTTTCATTTTTTTCTTTTTAGAATTATGCTTGTCGGTAGTGTGATTTCAGGGATTGGATTTTGCTCATGGATGATTATACGAAGGCACGTATATTTTTCGTGGGCCTTAGTACTTTTACACTTCTATTTACATTTAGAAAAAATATCATACTTAAATTAGCGTTGGAGAGCCTAATTACTCGTTATGGTAACAATATCAATGTCTTAGAGTCAACTTTTCTGCTCAAATTATTATGGTAACAATATCAACATCTTCTATAAATACATTATTACTCCATTCATCATTCTAATATATATATATATAAACCCTTGAACCCTTATATTCAAAATAAACATCGATCGATAGGTGTTCCAAATTCTGGATGAAGTTTGAGGTATGAATTTTTTACCATTGTTTTGTTATTATTGTTCGATCTTATGTTTACTTTGGCTAAAGTTATCGTTAGTACCATGATGTTCAGTTATATCTGGTACTTGAGATTGCATAACTTGATGCTTTTTAAGCGTTTATAAGGTTATATATTTTCTTCTAATTAATAAACACGTTTCGGTTATTTTGATTCAAAAGACACGCGTTTTCATGCAGTAGGTTCTTCGAGTGTATGGATAATTCGATTGCCTATTAGCCTATTAGAATTATAAGGTTAGATTAAGCAGCGAGCATTAAGGTGTTTGAGTGTTTGGATAATTTTAATTTTTGACATGTTAGCTTATTTGATGCTACAAGTACTTTTTTGCATATCGTGTTCAACTTTTGGTCATAACCTTGTAACATAATAATAAAAGTCATAGTTTAAGAAATTTAATAAATGATATTGATGTTTAGAAAGATGTAACTTATAGGATGTAAAAGTGTTATAATAAGAATTGATTCCTAATTCCCGTGATCATTCCGTATGCTTTGTGCGATGATAGATAAGAGAATCATAAAAGCTTATATAACATATTATTATGTCGCCAGTTAGTTAATATAGCCACAAACCCCAAATTTTGAGAAGTGACAAAGTGAAAAGCTTCAAGTCATTGGAGTTCTATCTTGCTAATTTATGTTTAACAACGCCTAAGGTACTATTTGTTTAATTATTCTAAATAGATATACTGAGACTGTTAGAGTTGTATGTTCTTCATATATAGTCGATTGCTTAAGTTTTCGAGTGACGATACTGTGTTTCGAATCAATATAACTATCCTTAGCATACTATTACACGTCAAAGAGTAAGCAACAAATTGTGTTGTAATCTTTGATTAGTTATTGGGTTGAATTGTGTCGAGACTAATATCATTAATCAAAAAGAAAGAAAAACGTTGGTTGCCATGGACTTAGTAGCTACTCTTTGATTGCTTTGTGCTGATGTTTCATGTGTTTATTCAAAGACATAAGAGATTATTTCCATTACTGTTGTGTGTATAATTAACCATATAAAATTACTGTGAACATGTTTAGATGGAGCAGATTTTGTGTGGTTCGGTATGTGATCGGTTCCCTCCCTTAACAGCAAGATATCCATGGTTGATTTCCCAAAACCTAGAAGACGACAATCAAGACCAGTATTTCTACACCATACACGGCGAGTTACCTCATTATCATTGTCGAATACCCGAGTTGCTTGGGAAACTTATCCAAGGTTGTTTTCATGGATGGGTGGTACTCTCCAACCATCCACAAAACAACGAATGGTCTCTTTGGAATCAAGTGACTTCTAAGATCATAAGTCTCCCCACCTTGATTTTAGAAGACGGAAATTATGAATCTATCGGAGAATGTTGTTTGTCAGCCCCTCCAGATGATCCGAGTTCAGTTCTTTTATTAGCAAGGACTAATAAATCTACCTTTGTACTTTGTCAGCTAGGTAGTAAAAGAGACCAATTTAGGTGGACCGAAATGTCATATGCCAAACAACTCAAGAGGTTAAGCTTCGATGGTAAATTACTACGTAACATAACTTGTTGCAATGATAAGGTATATGCATTAAGTACCGATGGTTCTTTTAGTCAGTTGGTTATACAAGTAGACATTATGGTTAGGCAGAAAGAAGTTGTGATAACACTAATGCTGTTTGGGGGATGCCCTTATCCTTCCGGAACTTCCTATCGCTGTTGTGGTGAACACATAGATTTTTATTTGAAAGGATCTTGTGATGAATTGTTCTACATAATTTATTATGATAATAAATCACTGGAATCACCTGCTGATGTGTATCTGTTTAAATTGGACATGACTAGTATAAAGTGCGAAGGCCTGAAAGACTGGGACTTAAGTGATCTCAATTATGCTTGGTGGGAAAACAATGATCACCCAGACTTCAACAACAGTCTTCATATATGGGAAGAAATATATGACCTCAAAGACACTAATTTATTTTTGGATCGTTCTCGTGATCAATCGGTATCTTATAGCCGTTCGGAGTTAGGAGGTTATATACACATTCGTGGCAAAATGGGCAAAACAATATACTCGTACCATGTGAAAGATAAGACCATCTCCCTATTTTCTACACCGTCTCCAATACTGCCGACAAGCCATATGTCGATTTGGGAATGCAGGTATTGCTATAAATTGTTTCATGTTCATTTATATCATATGTTTTACTATCGGGATTTAATAGTTTTTTTTTTGCCCAAAAACATACTTTTCAATTGTTTTACTATCGATTTAATAGTTTTTTTTTTTAATCCCACATGAGTAATTATGAAACCCGTATCTTAGTATTTCTTAAGGATTATGTATTGAGAGGCCGCCCAACTATTAAAAGTTTTACCTCTAGGCCACTTATTTATCAAAAATAACTTATAGGCCGTCTATTTATGGGTTTCTTTTTGTTTATACCAATTTTGGATAATTTTATCTCGAAAATCTTTAAAACAAGGAGAATAAAGCTAAATATAACATAGTTTTTTCCTCGAAAACACACTTTTCAACTGTCACATTTCGGTCACTGAATGATGATTTTGTGTTCCACATGAGTATAATTTTGTATAAAGGTTTATGTTTCTTTTGAAAGACGTATCGGTTGCATGGGGTTTTTGTTTAGAATGTTACTCGATTGGGACACAAAGCCATGCATTTTTAATGACATGTAGTTATAAAGAAAACTACACTTTTTTTTATTGGAAAATTGTTTCTTAATATGTAGGTATTCAGTTGCTTCACCTTGGCTAATGGTGGTGGACAAAAATCGAGACGTTATCACGTTTAAAGATCCTATGTTGGGTGACAACTACTTGGTGAAAAACTCCCCGATATCAATTGCTCGTGACAAAATATTTTCTTCAAGGTTTGGTTGGTTGTTGTTTGAAAGCAATGAATTGAGGTGCTTAGTACTATTTAACCCTTTCACAAATGATCTTCGAAAGCTTCCACAATTGGAATATAGTTTGGATAGCTTAAATTTTTCAGCACCACCTACTTCCGCTGATTGTATTGTGGTTGGATTCACAAGGGGGTTTTGGTATGTTGACATCGACTTTGTAAATCGGAAACCAACATGGCGTAAATTTCCTATTGGCCCAGATCCGCATGCTATTTGTTGTTCAAGTTTTTATGGTCGAGATCTGTATGCATTGTGTGAAGAGGGAGAAGTTATTGTTTTCAATAATCTGGGCAAACGAGGTTACTCTTGGAAGATTGTTGAAGCAGAAGCCCCTGAAAGTGCTTGCGGATCTTTGACACAAAAATTCTTAACGAAATGTGATCAACATCTTTTACTGGTTTATGTGAGCGAGTATGGAAAACATGTTGAGGTGTTTATGTTGAATGAAGTTAAACAAGAATGGTAGAAAATAACTGGTGTTGGAAAAAGCATATGATTTATATTTGTGATACAACATGTCTTTGCCTTGAAGCCAAAACACCACAAATGGAGAACAAGATCTTCTTTCCACAAGTGTCTACCGAGAACAGAAAGATAGTGTTTTATTCACTTGACACATGCATGTATCACACATTTGATGGCAAAAACATTCAACTACCGGATCTCTTTGGAACTACATCTTATTTGTCAAGTCATGCGTGGATTGAACCAAGTTGGTTATAGGTGATTTCATTATTCGTATGTCATTATTATGTTTTGTTATATTATAGGACACATTAAACATGTTGCATCGATTCTATTTATATATTATAATTTATGAGGTTCAGTATGGTTGATCCATTGTGTTAGAATGGTAAAGGACAAATAGGATTAGCAAACCGTAGTAACTTGGTTGATAAGTTGATTTTAAAACTAATTGCATATTATATAGCATACTTACTTTGATTACCAGTTAAGTCATTGAACTTGGTTAACATTAAAGAGAAGGTTTGCATTGACTGGTTGGCGGTATCTCAACATTGCAGGTCACAGGCAACTCAAAAACCATTAAGGAATTGACACATGCACTGTGGCTGACTGGACCAAGATGGCGAGCTCTCTACAACGTCCTTCTTATTGTGTCAACGTGTTACCAGTTACATAGTCGAGACATGCTGATCACTTTATTTTTCTATGTATTCAACTTTAATGTTTAGTTTATTTCGGCAGTTGGATGTTTAAATTTACTTGTTTATTTTTTATATATTTGACTTTAAAGTTTGTTTCCCGTTAACTAGTAATTTAATCAATATGAGGAGTATTGAAAATTTTAGTCTTTTAATATCTTTTTTTGCCCGTTTGATCCGTGCCCGTTAAACTCACGCCCGTTTTGCCACCTCTACTCAAAACAGATGTAATCATTTACCCGCAGTTCTAAAATATGTTAGACTAACGCTAATCTGCAAATTGATCAAATTGCATAAAACATACTTGCACGTATGTTTAGTGCATTTTGTTTTAGGTGTTTGCATTTGTAGTGGGTTAAATGGGTAATGGGATACATTTTAACGATTCTGTCATCATTATTACATATGTGCGTAAGATAGTAACTTGTTTTGTTCTGTGTTGACGCATTTTTCCGCCGGGTCAGTCCTGACGGCTCTCACGTGCCATTCGTCCTTGTCCCGATCTTGAAAGCATGCTGCCATACATGAAAGAACCCGTTAGAAGGGGTCCCGAGGCCGAAGCCCCGGGAACCACCCTCCGACGGTCAAGTCAAAACCTCATCTGAAGAGGATTTAGCATATATGTACATGTATGTGTGTGTGTAATATGTGAGATGATATAAATGAAATAGAGATAGTATATATAGAGAGAGAAAGAGGTAGGTGTCAAGTGAGCCACCTCAATACCTGTCAAGTCTATGCACTAGGTGTCAGGTCACGTGGAGACACAATCTCGTAATATCCGGGTTAGGTGGCATAGTCCAGTCCTTCCGGCAATGACCTCCGGCGTGATGGAGATTCTTCGGTCCGGCACGTGTCGTCCGGACACATACGTCAACATGTCCCCCCAGTATTGTAATATCGGATACAGACCGATGGTGCAATACTTAGAGAGTGTCTTTACGCCTATCGACGCCTATCGTTCGGCGTGGGCCATCCGGACACATACGTCAACATGTCCCCCCAGTATTGTAATATCGGTTAAAGACCGATGATGAAATACTTCAAGAATATCTCTATGCCTTTCGGCACATGTCGTTCGGACGAGTGTTGTATCTGCCTCTCGGTACATGTCCTTCAGACACATACGTCAACATGTCCCCCCAGTATTGCATTATTAGTAAAAGACTAATGATGTAATACTTAAATAAAACCTGTTTGGCCTTTCGGCTTGTGCCTTTCAACACAAATATATCGGCTTCCCTCCAACGTGTGTCCTTCGAACACATATATCAACATGTCCCCGCAGTATTGTAGTATCGGTTAAATACCGATGGTGCAATACTTAGAGAGTGTGTCTACGCCTTTCGACACCTTATGACCTTTCGGTCTTTATCATTCGGACATGCCTTCCGTCCAATGACCATCTTAGAGTGGTTTACCAAGTGGCCCCTAAGCCGGTGCTTCAGACGGCGAGTTGGGTCTATTAGACCACATACGCCGTCATGTCCCCCCAGTATAGAATTGTTGACCTATGGTCAATGATACTATACTTAAACATCGTTAGATCCGAAAGCGAGACATGTCTTTTCCATCATCCCTTTGTTTCTAGATACTTGTGTTTTATTACAATTGTTACTCATATAGCTCCGGATGTATAAGCTTGTATGTTTGATTTAAGTTTTGATCATAAACGTACACCAAACACTTGTTTTTTTTTATTACCGTTGCTACTTACATAGCTCTGGAGGTACAAGTTTATATGTTTGAGACGCTTACACCAAGGTCTTCCGGAGTAGACATCGACACACCGGCCGCTTTTAGTTTATCTACAGAGTAGACATCGACACACCGGCCGCTTTTAGTTTATCTACGAAGTTCCCAAGATCATTTTGTACAAGGGCTTCCGAGATCATTTTGTACTCGGGCATCCGAAATGGTTTTACATTCAGGCATCCGAAGAGGTGTTGCAATCGGGCATCCGAAAGATGTTGCATTCGGGCATATTGCCGTTCGGTGAATAGCACCTGGGCCTTCCCAAGATCATTTTGTGCTTGGGCTTCCGAGATCATTTTGTACTCGGGCATCCGAAATGGTTTTACATTCGGGCATCCAAATGATGTTGCACTAGGGCATCCGCGGCGGTGGCAAACCAACCGGGGTATCACACCAATGTTATGTTCAGGATTGTACTTATTACGAACGTGGGAATTCACAGTGTTTCAGATGTATTAATACAATAACCGGTCACAACCGAACGTCAACATAACCGGCGGAGGTACCATACCCCCATGGTCATTACTGTCGTTGAGCTAAAATAAAACAATGTATTAGATAACATAATAAACGATTAATAACCATGTTAGCCATGAGTGTTAGATATCAAACATGTGATGTTTATTGCCCTCCTCGATCATTCTTTGATTCCCACAAAGTCATTATCTCATGCTTGCTAACTCTGCCAAATAAATCATGAAAGCTCTTGCTTTTTCTCGTTAAATATGAAAAATACAATATTTCACATGTATTAATACAAAAATGCGTCATCATGGAACCGTAACGCAACCGTTGGAGGCATATTACCACTATACTTCCCTCCAGTTCAACGGTGTTAAGGCTTGTTAGTATCGTTGAACTTAAAAAGAGCAACGCATTAGATAACATAATCAACAATTAATAATGACATTACCTATGGATGTCAAATATGTTTTTCGTGCATGACGGTTGAGTACCAACTATCGTACATTCAACATTATGTTCCCATAATATGACACACCGGTCAAATATATATATATATATATATATATATATATATATATATATATATATATCTAACAGGAGGCGTTACACGTAGATAATGCCACGTAAACGTCACCTCATTGCCAAGTAATTGTTTTTCATGCCACATAAGCATTTTTTTTCATGCCACATAAGCATTTTTGTCCAACTAAGCAATTTATTAATCCACCTAAGCAATAGTATATAATTTTCGAATTTAATGTATAAATTATATAAATTTTTAATATTTTTTTTTTGAAATTCGATTTTTATAAAAAATGACAATGGTGAGATTTGAAATTGGGTTGTTTGTAAGAGTAGCATTAATAACTTGTGTCTTTACCACTTAGGCAACAAGTTATTTTGATAATTATATTGCATACTATAATATATAAATGCCTGCAATTATATTCGATTCATATACTAAATACAATTCTATATAAACCTACAAAAAAATTCACGTTTCGTTCATCATATCCTTTTTATGAAAACCCTAATATTTTTTCCCCTCACAATATCCTTTAATGATTGTAGCAACATAATGTACAAGGGCTGGTATGATGCTTTATAGTATTCCAAGTTAATATCTCAACTGAAAATATGATATTTTCTTACTTGACAAATTAATTTGTTTTTTATGTAGCTCCTGTTAAACTTGATGTAATCCCCCACATGATAGATACTGTGTTAATCAGCAAAGCATGCAAGGATTGGTATGCAAACTCTATTAATTCATTTAAATACTTATGCCAATATTTAGATAGTGAAGATTAAGGTTGTTTGGGAAGTTGTATGTTGTTTTTTTAATGTTATGGTTTGTGTCGTTATTTGGAGAAGTAGAGTTTGATTATGGTTTGCACGAGAATTGCGATGATGACAGTTTTACCAAGAAACGAGGTTGGGGTGGAGAATAAAAAGTTTTTACAAACAAAGGTTAAAGTCGAATATGAACCTGCATTTAAGATTTTTTTCTATGAAGAAGTGAACATGGCAATAATCTTTTTTCTTTTCAACTAATATGGATGCCGAGTAATGTTGCATACTTATCAACGTTTAGCAAGGATGTTGCGTGTTTATTGTTGGAATTATGTATAAATTGCTTAATATCGGTCATAATTAGTCGAGTATGTGTGTATATGATAAATACACCTCACATCCTCAGCCTTATAGCATCTTCAAACCCAAATATCTATGTATAATGTATTACATATACATATACATATACATATACATATACATATACATATCCATGTACGCATATACTTGCATTATATGTAGCAACCATGGTCATTGATTGCTACCTCAAAGCTGATATTAACAGTTGATAAGATTGTATCTGTTACTGATTTAATGAGCTTATTCCCAAAGTAGGTAAATAACATGTTTGGAAACATAACAAGTAACTGTATGTTTAGTTTCCTCACTTTTTGCTACTTATATTTATATTTTTAGATAGATTAGCAATGAACTCGAAGGTAACTTCACTCATCGTTGATATCTTACAAATGTTCTGGATGCAGGTCACTGAGGATCAGAAACTGTTGAGGGAAAAGGTAACGCACCTAAGTGGAGATGCAGGGATAGAACGTATGTAGAATGCTCTTTCTGATACACGAACAAATTACTATCAAGCAGTCGACAATGGCAACCCGATTGGTTCACCAGTTGCACATATACCACCATCTCCTTCTTCACTAATGACCCTATATGCTGCTGACTCTGACAAAAGGAACAAAAGTGAAGAGCCTAGCGTGTAGTTCGTGCCCTGTTTAAAGATGATGATGCGTATTTCTTCTCAACCCTTCTTTTCTGCAATCATCATTTCTTTCATCTCTTTTTTTAAAATAATTAACTCTATTCAAAATTTATAATTGTAGTTTGATATAATGGGCTTATTGTAATTTAGAGTGTGTTTGGGTAAGCTAATTTAGATAGAGGGGCTTTTGAAAGAGATTATTTCATCTAAAGAACTTTTTAAAGAGATTATAACGACTGATTGGCTTCTTGCGTTTTGGTATATTTAATCATTTTGGGATTGCTTATCTAAGTTTGAATAATCCTTGGTTTCTCTATCAAAACAGCCCAAGTGGATGGCACCAGAAGTTCTTCGTGATGAACCATCAAATGAGAAGTCAGATGTGTACAACTTTGGGGTGATTTTGTGGGAACTTGCTACTTTGCAACAACCATGGGGTAATTTAAATCCTGCACAGGTTTGTCCCACCGACTCTTAAATATTATTGCTGAAAGACAAAGCTCTGCACTTGCATTTTCTTGGTATATAATCAGTATAGCTGACAGACATTAATATGGCTTTGATTTATAGTAGAGGCTGTAATTCAGACATGTTTACTTATGATTGAGTCAAGTTGGGTTGTGTATATCTCAAACGGCAATTCAAACAGCTTAGCTAAAATGGGAGCATGTCATTTGGATGATGATGTCCCAAACTTAATATTTAATGCGTGCAGTCTCTTAAATATTTTTATTCAATAATATAGATATTATTATTGTAATTTATAGATTTTGTAATCGTAATGGATAATAATTGTTTTCTGTCAATCTATGACCCGTTAAAAAATCGTGAGGTCCTGTACATGGGAGATGGGGTTAACCTGTGACCATTTTTTTTTTGTACTTTTTAAATTCAGGAATTTTGCTAAAAATGGCCCTAAAGGCTTTGTTTAAGAAATAAAGACATGTTTAGATTGCTGTGCTGTAATCATAACCACCAAAAGTGGTTGATGACAACCATCTCAAATTGGTTAACGATTACAATTTAGAGGTGTCTATTATCTCTTAAATATTACTTTTAGGCCTATGTCTAAACATTAATCGTTCTTCAAGATCAATTATAGTGATGTGTTACCTTTTAATTAGGTTGATCGGATCCCGAAATCACGGCTGCCGATGATTTTGTAACAGGTAGTCGTCGACCACAAACGGAGTGTTGTGGTAAGGAACACATATATACGAAGAATCATTACTGCATTTTGCCTAGCTGTGAAAGTGTGTCTGCTCCTAGCACTTGCCATTACTGGTGAGTAATATAATTTTTGGATATGTGTATTTTAAATTACTATGCACGCTCCTCCTATTAACGTTAGTCCAACTGATTATTGTCATTACAGGTACATGGGATCAAGTTTCAGATAGTTGCAAGTCATTATCTAGATATGAAATCTATATGCGAGCGACTATCCAAGGTAAGTCAATGGTGATTTTGGAATGATTTACATTCACAACTGAGAGTAATGTTTGCATGTTCCCTGATTTTTTTGTGTGACATATACATGTTATTGTAAGGTATTTTTTGAATTGTTCGGATTCACGTACAGTTGGCTTACGTAACTCATACCGTCTCTTGATTTGAAGGCAGTTATTTGTGACGTGAGCTAGCATATTAAGGATTGGGCTTATGGGAGCTTTAAACAAATTGCAGATAAATGTGGTGTGATTTTGATGTGTGACGTGGCTCAAATTAGTGGTCTTATGGCTGCTAAGGTGAGTTTTCTTGCTAATCTATGTATAGCTTCTTTTTAATAGTTGATAATGCTGACTCACGTTACACGCTGAGAACGAATAATATAATGCTCCTACTTGATTTTTTTATTTTTCATGATCTATATTAGTGTCTGCAACATAATACTCGCCTTTCGACCCATCTTCTGTTCTATAGATTATGAAGTGTGTTGTTCTTTCTCATCACATGCTTTGCGTGTATGGTTAATAAGTTTTGGATAATGAAAATTTTGAGGCGCAAAAGTCCAGTTATAGATTTGATGGTTTTAGCTACTGATAACAGATTCATAGCTCGCATCAGTTAATATAACGGCTTAATTCACTGTTCATTAGAAATAGAAGCCACCGTTATATGTTTCCTGTTATTTTTCTTGATTATTTAAGGTGTGTTCAGGGGACGTGTTCAGAGGGGGTTGTGTTCACGGGGTGGGTTCTGAGGGTGTCGGTTTAATTTGGGTAATAGTGAGCGTGTGGAAAACTGCAATGAAACTGTTTACACTTGAGAATTAAAATACATATGTAAAAAAGGTAGGTAATTCTAAAAGATCGAAATTAAGAAATATTTATATTTATATTTCACATTGGACTTGACTGAGTTTCGGATCGTTCCAGGTACATTCGGGCCAGTCGTTTCTTTGGCAACTGGGGTCCTGCACTATTATTTAGTGACAAGCTCAAGCGAATTCCTAAGCACATTTAGATTGGTATATCCATCTTTAAGAAACCACACCGCGGCAACGCAACATAAAGGATTTTTTTAAGAAAACAAATATATGTACCCGGTATAGATGATAATATTGTACATGTGATTTCTTTTCATGGTTGAATACTGATCTCCACCATTTGTTTGTTTATCTATTCTGGGAGTAAGTTGTTTGGGTGGCGTCTTACTCAGTTGACAGAATATTGAGTTTTAATAATTCAATGACTTTGTAAATTTTATTTTGCAAGTTATATAAAATCAATAGAACCCTTTTTAACCCATTTGTCTCATTTTATGCAGTTGACGCCGAATGTGGTATACTACGAAAACTGGACAGTGATCGACAGTAATCATATTGAGCTGAGGAAGCTGCAGCAGCGCACACCAACATAAAGGAGGTGAGCCGCTTTGACATGTTTTGAACTGCTTTGAAAGTGTACGGCAAAGGAAATGGTTATGGATAGGTAAACTTTTGAACTTCTCATCCCACTAAAATTTGTTAAATGCAAATATAGTTATGCTATTATTTTAAGAAAGTAATAAACTATTTGTTACTCAAAATAAAAAGAACTAATGGGATATAATGACTGTTGTTTTAAAATATAATGACCGTTGTTTAGGATGGCTTTTATAATGACTTTATATGTGGAATGATCTATTTTTGGGGAAGTGCTGGGAAGCGCTTTTATGTGTTCCAATATCATTTTTAGGTGGTTTTGATAGGCATGTACACATACATACATATGTCTTTACTGAAAATGTTATTATTCAGAAGGTTAATGTGCGACTCGCTGATGTGGAGCACCTGATGGTCTCATTGCTACTGGATAATCGAGTTCGAGGCCACATTCATCAAGTTATCTGGCTATTAGAGTGCGATGACAGGTCAGATCTCATCTGCATAAACTATTTTTGATGTTCAAAAACAAAAAATATTTTGTTATTATCGTGCTGGTGCAGTTGCCTGAGATTTTATCTTTTTTATGGGTTTTTGAGAAATCAAGTGGTAAAAAGATAACATTACCTGTATGGCTAATTTAAATTTTTACACGGCCTTGCTGATAAATACATATGAATATTGCAGTTTCGGTTAGTGGTGATGGGAAATATGTTCTAATTGGCAAAACTTAAAAAAAATGGTTGTTACAAGTTATCCGTTATCATCATTTTTTGCCAGGTTCGGTTAGTGGCTTGCATTTGCTATAACGGCCAAAAACCTCAAAGTGATTGCTTCCTGTTGTGGAAAAATTTCCTTTATGTCTATGTTGTAGTTGCCGTGTCTTTAGTAAAATGGTCTTCAGTGATCATGTTCTCAATTACCTTTCATTTTGAGGTTTTTGGCCGTTATAGCAAATGCAAGCCAATGATATTGGAACACGTCAACATAGGATAATACCATGGATTCTTTATCAATGGTGTTGTTCTTGATTGTTTGTTTAGGTTTTATTGATTCACTCATCTTGCCGCTTATAGGAGTCGTTGTCTCAGTCCTTTAATCACCTTTTACCTGTTGTGATGGTGTTTGTTAATTCAGGAAAGGTGAAGTTCAAATTCGAGTTGGTGTCGTATCAAGAAAAGGTCATGAATTAGCATAAGCAACTTAGGAAGGACATCCAATAGTTGATCTGATATAAGAAAATGGTTGCTAAACAAGAGAGGAGCTCCAAGGCACTTGAGGTTGCTGTCTTAGAAGCTGAGGAAGATTCAAGAAGATAACGAAATTGTGACTGCGATGAAATACTTATGCACACAAGCAAATATTGAAGGCAACTTCGTTATCACTGAGGCGGGAGTGGATAAAGCCGAGTAGAGCCAATAAAGGAAGACGAAGAAAAGCCGACAAAAGTTGTTGCTAGCATTGAGACTGAGCTATGGCTGCTGCAACATTTTTTTTGCGTATGTGCAGCTATAAGGGGTGTTTGCCTATGGTTGCTGCAAATTGAATCTAATCACACATGTATTGAAAATTTATAGTGTACAACCAACCTCTTTTACTGTAAACTTGTTGTACATTTTAAGTGGCACATGTATACAATCTGTTCACATAAGTATTGAATCATATCTGCAAATTGTTTTAATCATATTCTAACAACAATTTACAATGTACAAAAAAGAAATCTAAAGTCTCATTATACATTATCAACCATCATTATTTGTTCCCATGTTTAGATATTCTTTCAAACCCAGGATCAGCAGCAAAGACTAGGAACCAACTATCATTATTTTTGTACTTGGCTGTTAGATTATTTCAAAGTACTTGGCAAAAACCCGCGGCAACGCGCGGGCTCAAAACCTCGTGCTAGCTATATAACACTAGGTAGTGTCTTCTTTTCAGGAATAGAAATGGAAATTTTTATAAAGAACGGACAACTTCACAAACATTCACAAGTTGGGTGCAAAGACCGAACAACTTCATGTTGGTCTTTCAAGAGTTAAGACGAAAAAAGGTTTTAATATTCTTTGTTGTGACAAAGACGATTAATACAAGAACTTCGCTACAAATATCGTGTACAAAGAAATTTTATTTTGTATATGAATAAAATGATCATCCATGTTTTTATTTCGCTATGAGTATTAATAAAAGTTAAGGCCAAAAAATGTTCCAGATTGGTTTGTTTCTACAAAAGCCGGTATACTTATATTATTTAATTGTTTCATTATCTTTTATATGTATTACACTAAACTTAGTTACTTATAATTTGTATGTTTTTTCAATTTACATCCACGCAAACCATACAATTATTTGTAATTCTAAAAAAAAAAAAAAAAAAAAAACAATTGTTTTATAATATTGTTTGACAATTTTAAAAAATGCATTTCAGTTAACAAAAAACAAATAATTATAAGTCATGCCCGCCCATTGGGCGGGCTTCGAAATCTAGTATATATATATATATATATATATTTATTTATTTATTTATTATTATTATTTTTTTTTGAGACTTGCCATTCCCAAAGTAACAGTATACTTTATTTAAAGTACTTTTCACTTTTTATGAAGTTAAATGATCTCTTCTTTAAATAAAAGTATGATAATTAAAGTAAAATACGTAATAAACTACTTTAACCGGGACTAGCTAGAACTTATGGGTCGGGTGCACTGGGTACTCTTATAAGGCTCAGATAGATGAGGCATGGACCACAGTACTATGCTTATTTTCAAAAGTCGACCGTTTGACACTGACCACACCTATTATGAGTTGGTAAGATGAGACTACTGAATGAATTATTACTGAAACACGCATGTACATGAAGTTATGGACCCATATAATCGATCAACGACCCGGCTTTCGGGCGACAAACCCGACACCACCTTATTTTATATGACCGATGGTTTAAATTTGTCGTCAGTGTAACCGAACGAGGCAATACTTCCAAACGGCACGACCTCCAAACGAGGCAGTGCATTCAAATGGCCTAACCGGAGGAAATTGCATTGGACGACCCACATGGGACGTTGACACCGGATGTCCGACAAAACGGGCAGAGCAACAGACAAGAGATAACTCTTATTTCGAAATACGTTATACAATTATTCATTATGTTGCAAGTTGTGTATCTAGGAATATTGTGTTACATACTAAAATCTTATCATTCATAGGCTAGGTACCTTTCAAAAAGCACTCAAATCTTATCAAATCTAGATAAAGGCGCAAGTTCTCATATCACCAATAGAATCCCTGACAAGCACTACACTATCTCTAGCAACTTGCAAACTTTAACATACTAGTAATAAACATTTGGAGCAACTGTCCTCTCCCCTACACAGTGGGGTAGGTCCCCTTTCTTTGGTTTTCAATACAAGCATTTATTTTATATTTACTTTATATCATTCCTTGCAAGTGACATGTCTAATCAATAGACTAGCTAGTTCATGAGTGTTTATATGACAAAAACTGAAGCAAAATATAATCTAAAAGCAAAGCACAACGAAGTGTCATGTTATCTCTTATCTCTAAATACTTATAAATGGGTTTTCAAGATAAAGAGTCCACTTTTTTGATAAGAATACAGAGATCCCTTATGCGCTATAATATGCAAGTTGTCCCCCTAGAACATCCACCCCCACAGTTACTTGCCACTGGCTTGGTTGTATCGTTTTGATGAGGTTGCTGATCCGGCTTTAAAAACCATGCAACGTGCCATTGGAGTACAAAAATAGTATTAAACCCGTTTACCTCTTCGCATCTTTACATTTACAGCATGGAAAGACGCAAGGAACGCTTTGCCCCATGCCCCACGTTGACCCGTTTCATTTGTGTTGTGCGTCATGGACGAAACCCGTCACATGCAAGTACAACCGAACGAGGCAGTACCTCTGAATAACACAACATCTCAAAGCGGCAGTCTTTTCAGACAACTCGTCCGAAGGATTCGTACCGGATGGCGCTTAGTCAGTCCGTACTGTCGTCTCCATCCGATGTTCATACTCGACGTTTTATACCGAACGTACATACCAACGTCCCTTTTCAAACGATGGCACAACAGTACCGAAACGAATCAACAATGATAAAACAACCCATACACGATGTCCATACTAACATTTTTCTCATATGATGGAAGGACCACCTTCGAAATAACGGTAGATAAACCACTGCCGGAAGGATAGCAGATGAACCTCCTTCGTTGTAATCCATCTTCTGGAAGGAGGGTAGACGATCCTCTTCCGAAAGGACATACCGGACGGACCCCGTACATGTCATCCGTACCGGTCCTTATATGATGGAGGAACCACCTCCGGTTGAAGTCATCCCGAAGGAAAGATGGAGGACGAACCACCTCCGGACGGTGGGCAAACCACCTCCGAAGCGGTAAGTTTGAAACGAGACCTATCATTCTTAGCTCCAGTAGAGTGAATGACGGGTCCCACGGATGGTGCCAAATGTTGACGCATTTTTCCGCCGGGTCAGTCCTAACGGCTCTCACGTGCCATTCGTCCTTGTCCCGATCTTGAAAGCATGCTGCCATACATGAAAGAACCCGTTAGAAGGGGTCCCGAGGCCGAAGCCCCGGGAACCACCCTCCGAAGGTCAAGTCAGAACCTCATCTGAAGAGGATTTAGCATATATGTACATGTATGTGTGTGTAATATGTGAGATGATATAAATGAAATAGAGATAGTATATATAGAGAGAGAAAGAGGTAGGTGTCAAGTGGGCCGCCTCAATACCTGTCAAGTCTATGCACTAGGTGTCAGGTCACGTGGAGACACAATCCCGTAATATCCGGGTTAGGTGGCATAGTCCAGTCCTTCCGGCAATGACCTCCGGCGTGATGGAGATTCTTCGGTCCGGCACGTGTCGTCCGGACACATACGTCAACATTCTGCTCAACCACATTCTTGATTGTTAAGTTTTAATTGTGTAGCTTGGTTTTATGTTGATTTGAATGTTATTTGGTCAGCCCGTTGCTTTGGCCTGGGGTGTTACAACACACGTGTCACGGAAGGTACCTAGTGTTACAATATGGAGAGAAAACTCATTATATATATATATATACTAAAAGGCGTTTGGGAAGAGGACCAAAGCAAGTCTCTTATATGGTGATTAGTATCCTAATCTCGAATTCTATTGGTTGTTTTAGTGTCATTAAGGACATTTTTTATACATGGCACTCTATGATTGGGTAACAAACTTAAGGTACACCACCCCAATGAACAGTGGGTCGGTGGGACAAAGCAAGTGTGTTATAATTTCATTGTAAACGATTTCCCTATCATTTGTTGCCACAACATTCCTGAACCTTCCATCTCCCTTATCCAAAAACCCAAAACACACGCAACGATCAAAACTAAAAAAATAAAATAAAACCTACAAATTAACCGAAATAATCAGCGTATCATTCATCTTCTTGACATGAGAAAAATGGTTTCCAACATCTTGATTCTTTTCACTAAAAACCTTTGGCCGATTGCTTACGGCATCCATATATACTTATATAGGGTCGACATAAGCTTGGTTTTTATGGGTTTGTATTCATATACAACACACATCGATTCAGAAAAATCCTAATTCACATTTACTACATCACACACACACCAACCTTCAATCTCAGGAGCAACAGCCGTCGTGTATTTGGGTTTTCCGTAGAGGCGTGCATCGTCGGATCTTCAACAGCATCACAACACGATATTTTTAGGGGAATTTTGGAGTTGATGTGTGAAGTCGGTGATTTTGGGTCTTCGGTTTGTGTGTTTGGATTCGGATGATGATGCCCTTCAAGGTACTTAGTTTTTATTATTATCATTTGTGTTATAATTATATAATGCTTTTTTTTGGTATTTTTATTATATGTTGATACTATTTAATGTTGTTAGTTGATAATTATATACCATTGTCTGATGAAGTAGTTATATGCTTATTGTCTTTTTGATATAACTAATAAGGTGTTTCGAGTGTGTGTATAGTGAATAGAAGCAGATTGCTGCAGGTTATGTAATTATTCAATGTTGGTATGAGTATTTTTGCTTGCTGTAGTGGGGTCGAATGGGATTGGGATTAATCCTTTGACGATGTATAAGCCGATATATGTAGTGCTTAATTTGGGTAAGCTCATAGGTGTTTTTATGACAACCAAAGTTTTAAGACATGTACAACTTATAGACTCCAGATTTGTATATAATTCTAATGTCCTATTGTTGTCTTTTCTCTCATACAGGGAAGATGAATTTGCAAATTCGAATACTTGGCCTGAGGTTTTATGTTATTTTGCTGCTCTTCGTCTTAAGGTACACTTTACGGTATATTTGTCATTCAAACTTGACTATAGACAAGCTTTCTTCTTATTTCACAAAGTCATTAAAGTTGTAACTTTTTTGTAGTTTGAACATTAAACCTTCTTGGGTCATTTTTGACCATTAGTTATTGCAAAAAGTTATAAGTATAGTATTCATCATTTTCTTTGGTTTGCGCAGATGTGAACTGCAGGTTTCGGGGGTAAGGTGAGCTGAAAAATAGAGCTCAATATGTGTTTGTCGTATGCTATCCGAAACACTCCTGTACATTGGACGACAGGTACATAACATCAGGTACGGAGAATTTTTAGGCAACCTTTACTCCTAAACCAATTATTTGTTGCATTCTGTTTAATGGATGCTATGAAACAAAAAACGTTTTTCATTGTGCCGTTTAAAAAAGAAATAAGTAGTTAATGGTAAACAGTAGATGTTAAATTTGAGAGTGAATTGACTCAGGGGCTGTCTGAAATTTCTAACTACTTAATCTACATGTTGAGGATTGCTTATCGAAGCTTCCAAAATGAGCATCGATGCTATAAGTTACTAAGTAGATTGTACAGATTGTAAATTTTACAGTTTTGGTGGGACTTAAACTGAGATTAATGAGACATTCAAAGGATGATGTGGTGCTTCGTGAGATTAGTAAAACCAATTAAAATGTATTGAACTAACTACAATAAATTGTTTAGGAAATTGGTACTGCAATTGTTTCATTTCTACAAATTTTGCATTTAACGTAGTTCTGCAGTAAGTGTTAAATGTAATATTGTGTGCTCTTTTGCCTTCTTATATGTTTAATCTACCTATTATTTGTAATGATGGCGCATGCCCTTTTGGTTTTAGTCGCACGTTGAGGTTACAGAGTTTGTTGTTAGATGGGTCGAAAAACAATAGGTCGGTTAAACTCTACATGACTTATTTTGAACCTGAACCTTAGTTACCCTTGATATAAGCTGTTGAAGTAAGGTGCATTGAGAGGGAACAATCCTTTACTATATAAATGAGTTTCTTAATGATTATGGCGTATTTTTTCGCAGACAAGTTCACAGGATTGTTGCTTATCGATGGCTTTATAGGTATTTGATATCCTTCCTCATTTGTGCAATCTTTCCAACTTACAAATACAGTTGATTTATAAAAAAATTTATTTGATGTTTATGCATGTTTACGTGATGTTCCAGGTTCCGGCTATAGCACCATTTTGCAGTATTGTTTTGGGACAACAGTAAGAATTCCATTAGAAGTGTTGAAGCAAAGGTTGCAGGCAGGCATATTCACAATATTGGGGGAGGAAATAATTTGTACAGATCTTGATTCTATTGCAAATTCGTGTATGTAATTTTATTACTGCAGCAAAATAAAAACAACCCTTTGAATCAAATCCACATTCGGGAACTTTACTTTATGTACACGGCATGCCCGCAGCAACGCGCGGGTTTACCCGTTCGTTTTCAAGTAAAACACATGTCCCTTTATAATCATGTCGTGTGAATCTTTAAAGTAGAAACATTTTTAGTCAACATTTTCTTAAAAATATGACTTGAACACGAAAAATTTGTCACAAGTAAAAATAATGTAACTGTAAAAATATATCTTTATGAACAGTAATTTTATAAATTAAATAGTATAATGACAATATACTTTAGTATTTTGCTAATATTCAATAAACCAATTGAAAATGGGTTTCTTTATCTGGTAACTTCTTTAACGCATACACTATTTGCAAAAGCTTTTGGTGTGCAGACGCAAAGGATTGTTAAGGTTTTATACTTTTGAACATGTTGAATTCCTTTACAAACTTTTCAACAAAGAATAATTATCTACAGTAATTTCTTACCCATTTACCCCACGTGACCAGTGACCCACATATAACATAAATAAATAAATTAATACAGTACTATATTGTTTCTTTTTTCTCTAAAAAAAAAAGTCTTCTTCTTCCTTAACAGGTTCGCCTTCATTCTCAAAATCTTCATCTTAACTTCATGAAAAATAAAAATATTTGAAGGGGCAAATGACAAAAAAAAAATTAGAAATTTTACACTGCAATTTTTTTTAAGAGAAGGGGCACATGCCCACCGTGCCCCCTCCCTACCTCCCTGTGATTATTATGTATGTATAATCATTGTAACACAAAAAATAAAAGGGCTAATTCCTAAAAGGGGACAAAAAGTTGAGCATTGGTCACTTTGAGGTACAAAAATAAAGCCTCTTCCCAATTTGGTCATGTGCGAATGTGCGAATGTGCGACTCCACCAAAATAGTGACACGTGTCCACCAAAATGTTAGACAACAAGTACTCTTTTAATTCCCAAGAGGGGACAACAGGTACAGTGACAACCAATACCTCGTTTGACTTTGTTATACAAATGTACGAACGGTGAATGTGCGAATGCAACATAACTTTATGGGGAATGCACACATGTAAGGAATCAAATCTTAAAAAAATCTATCTTTTGGTTTATTGGGAATTAGCAAACTCTTAAACAAAGACATTATTTTGCACGTTTTAATTTATCATTTGACTTTGTTATTTTTAAAACATACACACATTAAACTTCTTTAACACACATCAAAACTATTGAAACACATCTTCTTAAACACACCGATCATCTTCTTAAACACACCCCGCTAAACTCTTAAACACACACATTGATCATCTTCAACCCCTGATCATCACCAAAATTTTGAAACACTAACAATGTCTTCTAATCCATCGTCATCTAATCCAACACGACCATTTCATGTAAGTTTTATTTTCATTTTCAATTTAGTGTAATTTATTAGGGGGTTTTACTGCATTAGTTTAATTTTTGTTACTATTTTGATTTTCAATTAGGTGGTAAATGCTCGGGTCACGATACGAACTAGGTTATCCCTTCTGACAAAGATACGTGATAGGTTGGGTTGTAGGGAGGATAATTCATTTAACCTGTTTAGGAGTACTGTGTTCGGACCCTGGTTAAATATTAGAACAGTTGAGCATGATAATCATGTTCTTAATTTCCTGCTCCAACACCAAAGGAATGTTGAGAATCGAAGATTTGATACACCCTTTATTTTTGATGTGGGGGGACACAGTTTAGAGATGGGTATGAAGGAATTTTGCCTTATCACTGGATTTCGATTCGGTAAAATATCTTTAGACCATTTGCATGATGCTGAATCGAGTTTTTTGAAGCGTGTGTTCCCCGGTTATGGGTATTTGAAGGGTGACGACCTATTGACGACCTTATATACTCTTTTGTATCAAATGCAGTGATGGGTCATCTGTCACTAGTAACCAAACAAAACTTGCATTCATAACTTAACCAAATGGCTAACATTCATAACTTTACAAAATGGCTAACATTCATAACTTAACCAAATGTCGGGACATGGGTAATCAAAAACCCACAAAATTAACCTAATCCAAAAACCCACAAAAACAGGGGTTACAAACAGGGGTTACAAAAACCCACAAAAACAGGGGTTACAAACCGGCTAACATTCGTAACTTAAACCAAACAATCAATGTTGATAATGTGCATTATTAGCTAATCCAAAAACCCACAAAAAGATGGGTTATCAAAAACCCACAAAATTAACCTAATCCAAAAAAAACCACATCTAACAGGGATTATCATTAAGGGGTTATCAATCAGGGGTTATCATTAAGGGGTTATCATCAAGAACCAAAGAATTAACCTAATCCAAAAAAACACAAAAAAAAAAAGATACTATGAAACCCAAAACAGAGGTTATCAAAAAATTAATGTAATTAAAACATAATCTGAGATTAAACATAAATTAAGGGATGAACATACCATTTGTATCCAAAAATTGAAAGAATTACAGTTTGGATAATGTGTGTGATTTTGTGTGTGTAAATTTGATGCAAAAAGATTTTATTAATAACTAAGTTTGAATTGATGAATTATAACTAAATTAAAAAAACAAAAAAACAAAAAGATTTGATTACCAGAAGAAAGATTTTGATAGTTCCCAATGGTACCTTTTTCAGAGATCCACTTTTTCAATCGCACATTAGCCGGAAATCTCACACCGTCGTTCGCACATCTGCTGCATCGGATATTGTATCTATGGTCCGGTTAGTGGGAGACTAATTATTGGAAGGGTACTTGTTGTCTAACATTTTGGTGGACACGTGTCACTATTTGGGTGGAGTCGCACATTCGCACATTCGCACATGACCAAATTGAGAAGAGGCTTTATTTTTGTACCTCAAAATGACCAATGCCCAACTTTTTGACCCTTTTTGGGAATTAGCCCAAAATAAAATGTTTGTGAAAATAAAAATATGTCAAAAATCTTTAACATGCACTAATGCAAGTTTTAGCCTTCGTCGATCTACATCTATACCATTAATATTCTCTTACCATAACTGGTTCACTGCCCCTCTTCATACAACTTAAAACGCATTGCCATTTTCCAATACTGAAATCTTTTTGATTTGGTAGGCCCATGCATCTTACAAGGCTAAGTAAGAGAGACACATAACACACCAATACTCACTCTAGTACGGAGTATTAATTTTCTTTGATATTTGTGTGATAGCCTCGTAGGAAGAGCATCAAAATGGAAATGAAGGTGGTGTAGTGTTTTTACAATTTTGCCCCTATAATTTACCACTTTTACATGCGAAGTTATTTGTTGACATTTTTATCCTTATGTCAGCCAGTCTTTGTGTAATGTAGCTTTTTGCTATATTTAAGAGGACCCAAACGCTTTTTGACCATATTTAAGAGGACCCAAACACCAAAACGTTGTACGTGCCATTTAGGTAGCTTAGTTACACGTGACCTTTTTTATGCTAGCAAAGACACAAATCAATTACTTACAGATTGTGGTTATATCTATCATTGGAATGATACATATTTTTCATATAGATATTCAAAAAAATCTTATTTTATCAATATATTTTCAAAAACATTATATGAAAAGATACTTGAGATATGATTCATAAGTTTTTTTTAATGCAACCATGAATTTCATGCCACTAATCTATTTATATCTTCACATTTATGATAATATGGAATTCTTCTAGTAGACGTTAACATGACCGAGAGGAAATGAGTTTATTTGCACTTTATAGATCACTGTCATGAATCACGAGTCTTGCATCCATGTTGTGCGATGGTTTGTGATGCCAACTTCCTATATGATGGGTGCTTAATAAAGTTTATACCCAATTTTTCTCTCTCGTCTATAAGCTTTTCAAGCGACAAAACTAAAATATAAATGCAAGAACCATTGCCAATTAGCGGCTAATGTTTTAATGTTTTGAATGTAAAGGTACTTTGGCAACTAAGGTGTGGTATTTTAGATTTTGTGGCATGTATGTGCGTCAGTAAGTGAAGAAATCATGTGATGACACGTATACACAAAAAGAAACACAAGGTGATACAAGTAACCTGGTGGCGCAAGCCACTTTGATCCTGAAAAAAAGCCAAAATGCATATGAATATTTTAGATGCTTAGTGGTTGTACGATTGCAAACTCGTGATACGAAATACTTGACCAACATAATGACTTTTTATTCCCTCAATAACTATTTTACCTATGGATAAAGATTTATCATGCATTACGACTATTGCAAAACAAAACAAGAAAAAATGGTTGTGAAATAATAAATATGAGGTCAATACACTGATCTACTAATCATGGCAGCACATCGCCTAGTTGTCTGTATTATTACTAATCATTATGCGACTTCATTTCTAATAAATGGTTCAATTTGGGCTACAATTCATCTCTAACTCTTAAAGAAACAAAGATTGAAAAAGAAAATGGGTCAAACGGGTCAAAATGAGCCACGGTGTACTTAAATGCATAAAACCAACACTATATTATTTTTATCCAACATATATTATTTTTATCCAACAACATATATTATTTTTATCCACAGTGTACTTAATATACAGTTTGTAATCATAGTTGACACATTATTTATAAGTAAAAAACAATAAAATTGAATAAAAAGGTGCTTTGGGTCAACCTGCTTCCACCCGTACCATGATTGGAACCGGTTTTGACCAGAACACCCATTTTGACCCGTTACCCAAGCCACCCAACCTGCCCATATTGCTACCTCTAAATTCCAATAACACGATATATTAGAGTGTGTTTTTACCAGTGGTTTCCCATTTCGGATACAGGAAATCAAGAAGGGCCAAATTCTATTCATGGCCGGGAGTAACAGTTTTCGTCACACGACACTACAGAACGATCGATTAGTTGTACCTCGAGGCACAAAGATAATCCTATAAAACCTTGTATATCTTTGGTGGTCACTCTTTGGTACAGATCACCTGAGCTACTATCCAATAAACCACTTTTTGATGGAAGCAAGGAACTTGAGTAACTTAACATGACTTTCCAAGCTCTTGGGACACCCAATGACTCGATATGGCCCGGGTATTTGGACGCTGCCTGGGCCAAGGCCAAAATTGTTAAGCAACCTTAAAATAATATTAATAATATGTTTCACGTAGCTACTTTTGCAGGTTCACTTACACTTACTGTAACACCCCAACCCGGCAAGGGTTCAATATCAATAGGTCAATAGCAACGGTTCAATATCAATAGGTCAATAGCAAAGCAAAGGTTCAGTATCAAAATGGCAAGAGGTCAAAGAGGCAAAGAGATCATGAGAAACCTTATGAGAAAGGTCAGAATATCTGTACCTTAATGTCAATGACAAGAAAGCAAATGAATGAGTGAACACAAGGAAACAACGCCACGTTTTCTTCAACGAATCTACATGGATTAGGGTTCGTATAATACTTGTTAGCTCATTTACTATTTATTGCTTATATGAAACGTAATAATATCTTTAGAGTTTTTTTTTTAAGCGTATTCTCATTTTTAGTAATGGACCGAAATAAAATACTTTAAGGTAATAATCATTAATTAGCCAAACTTAAAGGTTACAATTAATGAATGGTAAAGTTGAAGGTTTAATATGATGGATAATCTATTTGTGGGCTTTATATGACAATTTATAAAAATTCAGGGTTTGCATGTGACACTTACCAATGATTAAAGTTCGAAATGTAAATAACTTAAACATATATAAAATATACTCAAAATGGTCATATACAGATTTTAAGATATGCTTCATATTTCATTATTCATGTACATGTTTGATCGATATTCAAGCTCGCTCGCGGTTCAAATGACTAATATTTACAAACAAATAATCATACTTTACGACTAACACCCGACTCAACTATCCCGACAAGCTTTCAAAACTCCAAACGACCAATGCAATAATCCCGCGATCACCCTTAAACTTACCCACAAGACCATTCACACACACACGCATAACCATTTATTCTAAATACTATAACTGATTTCATGCATGCGCTTATGTATATTCAAATGACACACACATAGGACCTTAATATAATGAGACACACACACTCAATCCCACGAGCAAAACACCATCAGCCAATCATCCAACTTCTGATTACAGGTTCACTTTTATCCATACGATCAGCAAATAAATTAATACAAGACCCTTATCCATTTTCTATTCGACACAAGCTAAACCAAACGTGTACATATGTTTTTACTCATTAAATCTTGATATCATATAAAGAAACATGCATATAGTCGAGCCATATATAAGTCGAGACGGATTCAGATTAGCATGGTTTCAAAAGGGTCGAATCATGTGTCCGTTGCATTGTTATTTACGTGTATAAGCATGACTTCATGCCAACAGAATATGTCCATTTTTTAACCATTCCAATTTTGTATATTTATAAGTAAGATTTCAATTCATGTAAAGCATGCATGTAAGTGCAACATGAGGTCACAAGACCTTAAAGACGTAATACAGTAGGGTCTACATAAGACTTTTCAAGGTGATAATTTATATGACAAATGAGTTACCATTTATGTGGAAGATTTAACGTGTACATGCCAACTGAGGTTCAACATCAGATTCAATACAAGACTTTACTCATCCTTTATATTCGACAAGTATAAGGTTTATACATGATTTTATGTAGCTATATTACTAGGTTAGTCTTAGCTTAGTTTCATCATTTATGTAACATGTTATATGTATAAGAAGCATGCGTATGGAGGACATATTCACACGACCAGAATCAGAAATAAAAGGAGACGATGGGGTGTGATGATGATACCTTGTAGCGTATAAGGAAGAAGAAAACAAGGATTAAAACGAGTGAACAAAAGCACCCTTTGTGCTTCTAATAACCACGACTGCAGCAACCAACAGACCCACGACACCAAAGCCAAGCAAACCTTCGAAACGCACGTGATATCAGCAGCCTATAACTTCTCTTGGAGCCGGTCTTTGTCAACAGAAAATGGAGAAAGGAGGAGTCTTTTGCCGTCACATTAGATGTAGGGTATTGGGGTTTGTGTTTTGATTTATTTTGAATGTGATATGTAGTTACCAATTAGGATTAAATGGAGATTATGAGGAATCATGGAGGAGCTTATGGGGCGTTCATATGGCCAGAGAAAAAAAGGAATGGGGCGTGAAATATGGCCAATAATTAAGGGATATCACAACTCAAAAATATTGACTTTCCAAACTTACAAAATGGACTTATAATTGAATTGTATTTGTGATATGATTAGTATTTTAACTTAAGTGTGTCATTTATTTATCCTACACAAGTATATATGTATTTACGAGTTATGCTAGAAACGTAGATAATGAGATCGACGTAATATACGTATTTCATAATTATCAAGTCCGAGGGGCAAAATGGTCTTTTATCACACTTACTATTTTTAGGGTTTTACACTTACTGAGTTTACATATGACTTGTTGAGCAGGCTTCAGTCTTCAGGCTTCTAACATACGACCCACCAAAGAGGATAACTGCAGAAGAAGCTCTCAATCATGGATGGTTCGGAGAGGCTCCTATTCCTGCTAAAGATGCTAGGAATTGTAGAAAAATATTACTGCACCTGTTTGATTATTCTTGGTGCAAACCTTGTTTCATTTGCCTTCTGTGACACATGTGTAATGTGTTGCAACACCCCATGCCAAAGCAACAGGCTAACCAAATAACATTCAATTCAACATAAAAACAAGCTACGCAATTAAAACTTAACAATCAAGAATGTGGTTGAGCAGAACAAAACAAGTTACTATCTTACGCACATATGTGAATGATGACAGAATCGTTAAAATGTATCCCATTCCCCATTTAACCCACTACAAATGCAAACACCTAAAACAAAATGCACTAAACATACGTGCAAGTATGTTTTATGCAATTTGATCAATTTGCAGATTAGCGTTAGTCTAACATATTTTAGAACTGCGGTTAAATGATTACATCTTTTTTTAGTAGAGGTGGCAAAACGGGCGGGTTCGGGCAACGGGTCCAACGGGCTTGAGTTTAACAGGCACGGGTCAAATGGGCAAAAAAAGATACTAAAAGACTAAAATTTTCTATACTCCTCATATTGATTAAATTACTAGTTAACGGGAAACAAACTTTAAAGTCAAATATATAAAAAATAAACAAGTAAATTTAAACATACAACTGCCGAAATAAACTAAACATTAAAGTTGAATACTACATAGAAAAATAAACTGATCAGCATGTTAACATGTCTCGACTATGTAACTGGTAACATGTTGACACAATAAGAAGGACGTTGTAGAGAGCTCGCCATCTTGGTCCCGTCGGTGGCGGCTCATTTTTTGGTAATGATATTAATCAAGCTCGGGTTTTTGAGTTACCTGTGACCTGCAATGTTGAGATACCGCCAACCAGTCAATGCAAACCTTCTCTTTAATGTTAACGAAGTTCAATGACTTAACTGGTAATCAAAGTAAATATGCTATATAATATGCAATTAGTTTTAAAATCAACTTATCAACAAGTTACTACGGTTTGCTAATGATATGTATTTAATTCCAAATGACCTCAAAATCAATGGCAGAGCATCTAAACCAGTTATCAATCCTATTTGACACAATGGATCTCAAGATTGGATACATCAACCATATTGAACCTCATCAATTATGCTAAATGAATAGAATCGATGCAACATGTTTCTTGTGTCCTATAATATAATAAAAATATACGAATAATGAAATCACCTATAACCAACTTGGTTCAATCCACGCATGACTTGACAAATAAAATGTAGTTCCAAAGAGATCCGGTAGTTGAATATTTTTGCCATCAAATGTGTGATACATGCATGTGTCAAGTGCATAAAACACTATCTTTCTGTTCTCGGTAGACACTTGTGGAAAGAAGATCTTGTTCTCCATTTGTGGTGTTTTGGCTTCAAGGCAAAGACATGTTGTATCGCAAATATAAATCATATGCTTTCCAACACCAGTTATTTTCTCCCATTCTTGTTTAACTTCATTCAACTTAAACACCTCAACATGTTTTCCATACTCGCTCACATAAACCAGTAAAAGATGTTATTCACATTTCGTTAAGAATTTTTGTGTCAAAGATCCGCAAGCACTTTCAGGGGCTTCGGCCTCAACAATCTTCCAAGAGTAACCTCGTTTGCCCAGATTATTGAAAACAATAACTTCTCCCTCTTCACACAATGCATACAGATTTCGACCATAAAAACTTGAAAAACAGATAGTATGTGGATCTGGACCCAAACGAAATATACGCCATGTTGGTTTCCGATTTACAAAGTGGATGTGAACATCCCAAACCTCCCATGTTGTAAATCCAACCACAATACAATCAGGGGAAGTAGGTGGCGCTGAAAAATTTAAGCTATCCAAACTATATTCCAATTGTGGAAGCTTTCGAAGATCATTTGTGAAAGGGTTAAATAGTACTAAGCACCTCAAGTCATTGCTTCTAAGCAACAACCAACCAAACCTTGAAGAAAATATTTTGTCACGAGCAATTGATATCGGGGAGTTTTTCACCAAGTAGTTGTCACCCAACATAGGATCTTTAAATGTGATAACGTCTCGATTTTTGTCCACCACCATTAGCCAAGGTGAAGCAACTGAATACCTACATATTAAGAAACAATTTTCCAATAAAAAAAAGTGTAGTTTTCTTTATAACTACATGTCATTAATTAAAAGATGCATGGCTTTGTGTCCCAATCGAGTAACTTTCTAAGCAAAACCCCCATGCAAACGATACGTCTTTCAAAAGAAAGATAAACCTTTATACAAAATTATACTAGTATATAATGAGTGTTACATGTTATATTTATATTATGAAATACTATAAGATACGGGTTTTATAAGTACTCATCTTTCAGTGACCGAAATGTCACAGTTGAAAAGTGTGTTTTTGGGGGGAAAAAACTAGTACCCATTATAAAACATATGACAAAAATTAAATGAACATAGAATCAAAATTTATAGCAATACCTGCATTCCCAAATCGACACATGGCTTGTCGGCAGTATTGGAGACGGTACAGGAAATTGGGAGATGGTCTTATCTTTCACATGGTACGTGTATATTGTTTTGCCCATTTTGCCACGAATGTGTACATAACCTCCTAACTCCGAACGGCTATAAGATACCGATTGATCATGAGAAAGATCCAAAAATAAATTAGCGTCTTTGAGGTCATCTATTTCTTCCCATATTTGATGACTCTTGTGGAAGTCTGTGTAATCATCGTATACCCAATCATCAAAATTGAGATCGCTTATGTCCCAGTCTTTCAGGCCTTCCCACTTTATACTAGTCATGTCCAATTTAAACAGACACACACTAGCAGGTGTTTTCAGTGATTTATTTTCATAATATATTACATAGAACAATTCTGCACAAGACCCTTTCAAATAAAACTTTATGTCTCCACCGCTACAGCGATAGGAAGAATACGAAGGAGGAGGGCATGCCCCAAACAGCATTAGTGTTATCACAACTTCTTTCTGCCTAACCATAATGTCAACTTGTATAACCAAATTAGTAAAAGAACCATCGGTGCTTAATGCATATACCTTATCATTGCAACAAGTTAGGTTATGTAGTAATTCACCATTGAAGCTTAACCTCTTGAGTTGTTTGGCATATGACATTTCGGTCCACCTAAACTTGTCTCTTTTACTACCTAGCTGACAAATTACAAAGGTAGATTTATTAGTTCTTGCTAGTAAAAGAACTGAACTCGGATCATCTGGAGGGGATGACAAACAACATTGTCCGATAGATTCATAATTTCCGTCTTCTAATATCAAGGTGGGGAGACTTATAATCTTAGAAGTCACTTGGTTCCAAAGAGACCATTTATTGTTTTGCGGATGGTTGGAGAGTACCACCCATCCATGAAAACAACCTTGGATAAGTTTCCCAAGCAACTCGGGGACTCGACATTGATAATGAGGTAACTCGTCGTGTATGGTGCAGAAATACTGGTCTTGATTGTCGTCTTCTAGGTTCTGGGAAATCAACCATGGATATTTTGCTGTTAAGGGAGGGAACCGATCACATACCAAACCACACGAAATCTGCTCCATCTAAACATGTTCATAGTAAAATTTTTATGGTTAATACACACAACAGTAATCAAAGGATGTAATTTTTGAAGGTTTCAAAAATGAAAATACACTAAAAGACACAAAAAAGAAAGTACAAACAACAAAAACAAAATAATCGATCTTGTCAATGGAGGTACCTAATTTTATAAAGTATGATTCCAATGGCTAAGTAATCCCTTAATAACATGCTAACAATTAAACACTCAAAAAGCTCAAAGAAGAAAATGTACAATAAGCATTTTTAGTTTTTATATATAAAAGAAAAAAAAAAAAAAAAACTTTGGGTAGAACACATAGTCACAACCGTCTTAACACATAGTCAGTATTTTAACTTACAAGTTTATTAAAGAATAAAACAATCAATATTTAGTGCACTCAGTTAAAATACTTAGAGGGAAACTATCAGTATATATTCAATAAACACACATTTTGTTATCGTTATTCAAGTGTGGTTGATGTAATGGAAATAATCTCTTTTGTCTTTGAACATGAAACATATATAGAGACTATATAGCAACAACATCAGCACAAAGCAATCAAAGAATAGCTACCAAGTCCAAGGCAACCCACGTTTTTTTCTCTTTTTGATTAACGACACAATTAAACCCAATAACTAATCAGATATTAGAACACTATTTTTGCTTACTCTTTGACGTGTAATAGTGTGCTAGCGATAGTTATATTGATTCGAAACATCACTCGAAAACTTAACAAATCGATCAACTACGACGAACATATATACAACTCATACAGTCTTAGTACATATATCTATTTAGAAGAATTAAACACATATAGTACTTTAGGCATTGTTAAACATAAATTAACTAACTGGCCGGCGACATATCATCACACAAGCTAGTATACACGCCAATTAGGAAGAGCTCCACATCTTTCAATCGTATAAGTTACATGCATCTAACCATTCTTATTTCTAAACTTGTCAAAACTCTCTTCAATATCAGTGATTAAATTTAATTACTTATTAAACTACGACTTCTATTATTATGTTACAAGGTTGTGACCAAAAGCTGAACACGATATGCAAAAAAAGTATTTCTAGCATCAATAAGCTAGCAAGTCAAAAAAATTATCCAAACACTCCAACACCTTAACGGTCACTGCTTAATCTAACCTTATAATATAATAAGCTAATAGGCAGTCGAATTATCCAAACACTCAAAAAAGCTGCTGCATGAAAACGTGTGTCTTTAGAATCAAAATAACCGAAACACTCAAAAACTTTAGTGCTTTATGAAAGTAAGTGTTTATTTAGAAAAAATATATAACCCCATAAACGCTTAACAAGCATCAAGATATAACTGAACATCATGGTACTAATGATAACTTTAGCCAAAGCAAACATAAATAACTTATGATCGAACAATAATAACAAAGCGTACAATGGTAAAAAAAAAATCAAGTTTAAAGATATAATTCATACCTCAAACAATTTGGAACACCGATCGATGGATTTCTTTGAATATAAGGGTTATCAAGGGTTTATATATATATTAGAATGATGAATGGGGTAATAATTTATTTATAGGAGACATTGATATTGTTACCATATAATTATTTCAGCAAAAAAGTAGACTCTAAGATCCATATAATTTATTTATAGGAGACGTACCCGACACACGCGTGTTTCGTTTAACTCTTGCAACACCGGGTGAGGGTGTATTACGAACCACGATATCAGTGATCGCGTTACATGTCCCGGCGCCACTCCCACCAACCAAGTTGTAGCACAATTTTCGGATGGAAAGTAGCGGTAAAAAAATCAAAAAAGCTAGCCGTATTTTCAAAAATATATTTTTTTTTCAACTTTGTAACCTTTTAAAATTTTTATAAATACCCAATAATTACCGATTTTTAACGGTCACTTCCACCTTCAAATCTCTACACTACGTCACTACCTCTCTTTATTTTTACTTCCAACTAGCGATGAGCAAAAGAACCAAAGAACCGGACCGGATTAAGAACCGGACCGAAACCAAGAAGAACCGAACTGGAACTAGAACCAAGGGTTCTTGTTCCGATTTTGAGTTAGAGATTTTTTCGGTTCTTGGGTCCGGTTCAGTTCGTTTCCACCGGTTCTCGGTTCCGGAACCAATTACCCATTAATATGTAAAAACGTGATTTTTTTTTACTTTCCATACTCAAAGCCTTAAATCATACGTACTAATGCCATAAAAAAACCCTAATAGCCTACTTTAAAAAAAATCAAGCTGAAAAATATAAACCCTAATCTTTAATTCATTGAAACATCCACAAATCAATAATTAATCTAAACCTAATAACATTCCAAGATCATTCAACATTCAAAACTCACATAAACAACTATCATCGTTATCAAAACAATAAAAGTAAGTTTTATAACTTATTTTTATTTGCATTCGAGGTACTAGTGTATAACATGTTCATCATTATCTTAGGATTTCTCGTTTGAGGATTTAGCCATCTAACTAAGTCACTGTATATTTCCTAAATTATCTTTTGTGGTTCTACGCCGAGATCATGCTTGTGCAGTTTTTTAGCGAAAGAAGTAACCTCAAATGTAGATGAGTCTCATCGCTTTATGCCCAAGATTGAGTGAGAAATCCGAGAACACAAATTAATTGGGGTGATGTTGAAGATCTTATTATAGACGATGAGATTGTCAAGGATACAGAAGAACAATTAAAGAAACTAACCGAAAGAGACAAAAAGAAACAAACTGTATAACTATAAACGGTCTTAGTTATTTTGTTGGACAAAGTTTTATATTATTTTATTTTGTTTTCCAAATTGTTATGCATTATTGTTAAAAATATGAACAAGTGAAATTATTAAATGATTGTTTATATGATTTTATATTTTTAGTTGTTAATTGTTATTGGTTTAAACGTAAATGGCTGCAAGTACTTCAAAAATTCTATTTTTATTTTTATTTTAATGGCTTAATTTATTAGTGCATGAGATTATTTTTTTTCTTCAAAAAAATGATTCCTATGCGGGTAGACCCAAAGAACCGGAACTGGAACCAAAACCGGAACCGGAACCGGAACCAAGAACTATATTCGGTTCGGTTCTCGGTTCCTACTTTTCACAAAATTTGGTTCTTGGACCACCAATTCCGGGTCCGGTTTCAACCGGCTCTAGACCCATGCTCATCCCTACTTCCAACTCACAAAAATAAATAACCAAAAACAGATCATTCGAATGCTCAACATTTAAAAAGTAGAAGAAAAAAGATTATATTCTCAAAAATACGCTAGATTTTTTTTTTTTTTTTTACCGTTACTTTCTGTTCGAAAATAGTGCTACAACTTTGTTGGTAGGAGTGGCGCCGAGACATGTAACGCGATCACTGATATAATGGTTTATAATGCACCCTCACTCGGTGTTGTAAGAGTTAAGTGGGAATACTTTTGGTGTTTTATGGGATTATAACTCAAAAGGCAACATCTTATAATATAATTATACATGATTTGAAGATCAAAAAAGGAAAGGTGAGGGTACTTGGATCATGTATATCTAATTAAATAGTTTATCTCCCAAATCAAAAACCAATCAATATGTTGGCCAAGTTGTTAAAGTGCTTTGCATTTCTAAACCTAGTTGTCTTGAACTTTTAAAGTGTGGGGATGCTTAATTATATGATGTTTAAGAAAGCATACAAGTTGCATGTTTACGGTTCAAAATCTAGTCGATTATCTATGCTTAATATCTTATAAAGATCATTTTGAGTGAACTGAAATAGACCAAAATCAAGTTTAGATATTATAGATATTTTTGAAAATTATGCTTGCATAAACATGCATACGTAAACGATTGTAGTTGTGCCACGGTGCCACCAAATACAATGCCGCGTTTGATTGTCACCAAAAGAGTTGCACACCATCTAATGTTCACTTTCAACTGTCCTTTTTCAGTAGTATTATGAGCCACTCACCCGATAGACAAAGACTACTCCTTAAAAAGAAAATGTCACCAGGATCTATCGGATAATTACCTGAACAGTAATATCAAATAAATCTGCATTCCAAATAGTTAGCTTATAACTGGATTCTTTCTGCATCTTTGGATGATCAGTGTTGGATGGAACAGTTCGTTTCAGTGATAAACGTCATATTATGTTCTTAGTAATCTGTTGGATGTTTAATTACAGATAGGGTTTGTCTAACAAATGTCTTAGGGTATTGGTTTAAAACTTTAAATGATTAAACAAGTAAAGTTTGTGGTCATTAAATTTAAAAATCACATTTAATTAAAGTCATTTATAACTTTAATTATTGTGTTTTAAATGCATTTTCAGTTAAAAGGTTATTTTATGTTAAATTAATACACTTAACCAATGCCATTAGAACACTTATTAAGCAATCCCTTACATGTATATTGTACACCTTTGAACCATTTGTGATTTGTATTTATAGTTAAAATAATTTTTTTTTTTTGTTGTCAAATATACAAAAAGGTGGTCAGTGGCAATATTTTTGTTGGGATTTTAGAACCAGTTAACCATTAACCTCTACGAGTACGCAGCGGATAAGGATCTAGTTAATGCAATTATGTTAAGCACGTATTTAATAAACAAATAATTAATACAATATTAATTAATTAAAAGGGATAAAAGAAAAGCTAACCTTGCTTGGCAATTGATCTCTAGTAACGGAACAAGAAACCTTAACGAAACCTTAAGTATCTAAAATAGATACCTCGAAGAGTATCACACACAAACCCGATTAACGTATACGTTCGATTAAGACGCTAGTCGAGAACGTAATATAATAAAACCAAATCAACTAAGTGACAACTTGTATACCCACTTGAATTCCACACGTACAGAAAACCAAGAAACATGTTATGTTTCTGTCCGAGAACACAAACAGCCTAACAAGCTGTTTTGTGCTTTACCCGATATCGGACAAGGCGTGTCCGATATCAAGCTTCGTCCGAGATCAGCACCACGTCCGAAGTAAAACCAAACTTTGTTGCTGCAATTCTACTGGGAAATCAGTAACAAATCAACTCCAACTAATTGACACCTAATACACTTGGTTACGTAGCAAGTTTAGGAATCAAGTGAACTAACAAAACCTTAAACGACTTTAGAAGAAAGTCGACTAAGATTAAGGCAGAAACTGGATCAGTTTAGTAGAGGAATTAGGGTATGATATGCGTGAGTATTTTTATCGGTAAAGGCATAGGAAAACGTTTTGTTTTTATAGCAAAAGTAAAACGATCCTTTGTCTTGGATAATGACTTGATTGACAAGTCTCAAGCCCACACCCTTCCTTTTGTTACTCCTGCCCGATCAGTGAAGCCAAGGGCCCAAGCCATGTTCACTTTTAACCCATTTAACCATTAAGATCAGCCCATGGATTAATAAGTGGATCGGGTCAAGTAACGCATAACATATCGGGTATATAATTCAAGTTATAATACGTTCGACACGTATACTCGTGTTTATCGTGTGTGCCCCCATCGGCTCACACACTTCTAGTCGTTTACGTGTGTTTATAACTCTCACAAACCAACAGCTCCCACTTGGGAGTTGGTGTGTCGAATGGCACACAAAACTAAAGACGGAAACGCCTAGCAAACGCTCTCACTCGCTTTTTAACTAAAAGTGTCTGAGAGAATAGTTTCGTAAAAGTTTCTCAGTAGCATGGTCATTCAATGTCTTGCTCTAATCATCCTTTGTTATAGATACCGTTAAACCATGGATTATGGATCTTAAATCATTCCATATAGTTTAACCATTTAGAATCTCGTTATTGAATTTAATTAGATATACCAAATGTAATCAAGTATCATCTTGCATTACCCTTTGGGTTCGGCCGAACAATTATCTTATTAAATCTGGAGAGGCGCCATGGTATCTTTTTGCACATATCAAGTGGAGTAACAAATCCTTTATTGACTACAAGTGTTGTGGATGCTGCTTCACATCACTCCGAAATATAGCTTTTATAACTACCTTGTTCAGATAGCGTTTTGCGTATACTTACAAAAAATGATATCCACACATAACAGAACTTGCTTGTATCTCAAGTCTCAGGATGAAGATAACAAACCATTTTCAATATTTTACTTATGACAAGGATCCAAAAGTAAATGTTCGAAAGTTGGGGAATCCAATATGCATCTCTAGTGAATACATATGAGTTTGGCGGGAACAATCCAAATTCTCGTTAGAATTATAACCAACACTCACATTTGCCTTACATAACAATATTCCCATATTGTTAACCGACAATAGACATATTTAGAATAATAAAATTATTCAAGGATTAAACATGCAAATATAGGAGAACAATTATTATATGAATGAATAACAAATATCAAGTATCTTTATTCATCATAAAGTAAAAATTGTCTTTCAATCCCAATTATCCAAATACTAAAACAGATATGCATGAAACTCATTTAGTAAGTTGAACCCTAATGTTTCCAACATTCTCAACCTTTCTTTAAAAGAAAAACTAAATAGTTATCTGAGTAAACTTTTCGAATACTTATTTCAAATATCACATATAGTGAGTGATTTGAAATATAAGATGAGTGTCTTATCTCATATGCTCATACTATTGCAAGAATTATAGTATGGAGATGTCGTCTTACCTTGCATGAGGTATTAAAAATTAACGACATACTGACAGTCATCTTTACAGTTTCTAAAAATGTAAAGTATTCTCATTCATTAATGTGTAATGCAACAATGCTCTATGTTGAGCATAACTAGTTAGCAAATTTATCATAAAAGATGAAATCCTACTACAACTAGTATTAATAATCCTCTAGCATCATTTGTACTTATACAACATTATGCTTTAAAATTCGCAAACATTTATAAAACAATAATCTAAACTCTCTCAATTAGATATTGTTGTTGTCAGCTCATTTTGTACTTGTACAAAAGCTACAACTAGTCTTATACATAATATAATATATACATGATAAATCCTTAGTTAAAACAACATAAAGTTTCTATCCATGTAACAAATTATACCAAGTGAAATATATCATTTAAGACTTGCTTGAATAATATATTGCATTTGTGTTAGACTTAATTTTCCGCATTTGTTTATTCCATATAAACATCTATTCCAAGGTTGTTTGTTTTATTCCCTAAATTTCAAGTGAAATTTCATTCCAAGCTTAAGGATCAATATCTAGCTTAAATAGAATGATATATTCAACATGTAAATTTTAAGGATAAACACATTGCTCTCACTCAATGTCAGATGTACTCAAGAGATATCTTAATTTAATCAGAATCATATTGTAATTAAATTCAAGATCTCAGCTCTTAGATGAATGATCCAATCCAAACTTGGATTGCATAAATATTGTATACTACATAAAGATTATGTAGATTCATAACCCTTTTGATTACACACCGTCCTCGCAAAAGGTAATCATAAGGAAAAGGTTATAAAATCTTAATTGTCATATTCAACATACAAATCACATGTATGACAATTAAATATCTTTATATAATTAATGCATGTATTATATAAGAAAATTTAATCACAGTCAATTGCTTAAGTATGATTAAAAACTTCTTATAAAATGCCAAACATTAATATGTATACAACTTTGTCCTTGTGAGTCACTCTTCAAAAGAAACTCATTCGAACCTCATAGGTTAACTGTTAGGCGAAATAACAATCAAGCTCAAAAATCGATTTGCCTTTTAAGGACTGCATCTTATAATTCGTAGTTTTAAAACATTTATCAGATTCATGATGTGATAATGTATTTTAGTAGTTAGCTGATTTACAATAATCTCCTAACTTATATCCATCATCATTGATATTGAAAATATCACTTCAGTGATGAGGCATCCTTGCGGATTTATGAATGAGAGTAATCATTATACTTCAGTTAACATTTTTATGTTTAACCTTAGTATGACATTAATAAGTGGATTTTAGAAGGTTAAGTATTTTGTTCTCAAAAACTTGAGATAAGTATATACTCCCATTTACTGTTGTAAGTAGAGACAATTCTCTAAATACTAAGTATTTAAGCAACAATAAATTGTTCTTTATGGAGAACCACAAAATACATTTTAAGTTCTCATCTCAAGATTTGTTAATAAAATGCTTCATAAGATTTTAACAAATTCAGAACTTAAATCAAGACATAATGGAATTCATTCCAACAACTCAAATTAGGGTTTATAGAAAAATCTAATTTAATATCACTCTTTAACCAAAAATTCTAACAACAGTTTTATGTTTCATCAAGCTAGGAAGAACATCAAAACTACAATCTTCAAGCTAGGAAGTGTAGAAAAATCAAAAATCCAAAAGGATTTAGGATTCAATTGGTTTGAGTGGAAAACCTAAAATCCCTAATGAATTAGGGTTTTCAGTTATGGGTTGTCTTGAATACCTTCTAGGTTTGAACTATATTGAGTGTATCCACGAAACACGCAATTTCTAACCTTGATATGTTTTTGGAGGTAGAGCAATTAAAGCTATCAGGAACCAAACAATATGAATAAAGTTTGATCCAACACATTAGACATACCATAATGAAGTGGTATCCTATGAGTTATTAGAATTGTGAAACTATATCAGAATTCTATAGATAACTTAATTCTCTTTGGACTAAATACTTGTCAATTGGGTCGAGCCAAATTGCATATAAAGTATTTACGAACCAAGTGCATGCAATAATGTATATTCATTGAATAATACAAGAACCTTAAGTTCACGTGTTCACAAGAAGACAGAACTGTTCAAGAATTATATGTTTATATGTTAACAAGAAAATAGAACATTTCAATAATACATTATAAGTCTTTGAATAATTCAAAGGCCTTATGTTTATGTGTTAAATAGAAGACATAACACTTTTACTATATATACTTTATGTTATCAGTCATTGACTAATTCAAGGACTTTATAATTATATCTTAACATGTAAGCATAATTATACTAACAAAAGTAATCATGAACGCAAACTCTTGAGTTCTATAGTAATTTCAAGTTAATTTTATACTTCAGAATTATGATCATTATCATATAACCATAATTATGTTGACTAAAACATGTAGTCAAATGTTGAAGTATCTTTACATTATATCATGACATTAGAATGTAGTAGGGCAACAAACATCTAGCGTGTTCAAGTCCTAGTAGAATCATTATTAGAATGTAGTAAGGCAATAAACATCTCATGTGTTTAAGTCCTAGTAGAATTATTAGTTTCCTTTACCTTGCGGTCAAGAGATACCAATAATATTGTTGTTCCTAGCACACACTTTGAGATTTCTCCCACTTGTGTAAGGTACAACATTATATTATGAAAACAAACAACACGTGATTGATTATTCTAACAATATGATAATGTCATAGAGATCATAAGTAGTTGTAGAACCATAACCTGTAATAAGGAATTGTGGATTATTATTTTATAGATAACGTTTCAGGAAGCGACAGCAGGAAGGCAACGTGTTATCTTATAAAATAAAATGCAATTTTCCTTTAAGCAATGGTTGTTCATATTCAGAAATTAATGGATTTTTTCAAAACTAGTTTGAAATGATATGGGTGACTAACAGGAAATAAATCCCGTAGCTCCCACTGAAATTGACAACATTACATGAATGATATTTCAGTAATAAAATGCAACTGCTCCCACTGGATTTGTCAACATTGTAAGTGTTACATTTCCAGTAGAAAGCATATAGCGGTTTTATATACTTTCTTATTCTCTTCAAATGCCTACGAGTAGCATGTACTTAGGTATTGAGCAGAGTATATGAAGTTCTACTTCTGTAGACAATGGACTAGCCATTCTATTATTCAATTAACTTGAATCTTTAGCATGCAATTCCTCCTTTATTGTCTACAAAGCCCCAAGGGTATTTAGCACTTTAGGAATAATAAGATTCCAAGAAGATTACCTAGAAAATATGCTAATAATTCCTTTACACTTTGTGGTTTAAACTCATACATCGTGACAAGTGCAGGATGTTATTTATTTTGGTAGCTCTAAACACAATGTTTCCAGTTACACAAAATATTCTATCTTTCAATTAACTCTAGACCACGAAAGGGTAATGAAAGATCATAAACGAGTTTATCAATTTTGGAATCCTATCTTAGTTAGTCAACTAAGGAGAAAAGATAGGAATAAGTCTCACTATTCTTACTAGGAAAAGAGACTAAGTTTGTCTTTCGAAGAAAAACAACTTTGTTTACGAATTATGTTGCAATAACACAATTAATCAGAACATAAAAGTTCAATTCTAGTATTTTTGATAATTACATTCTTAAAAGAATTAACTACCCAATTAATTACTAATTAAGACTAAGATCCATCTTGCAACCCCACTTAATTACCATAGGTCTGCCCAGTGTGTAAAAAAATAGGACAAGAGGTAAGCGACGAGCGTTAATTGCAAAATGCAACTCTTAGATTTATGAGACTGTTTAAGGCATTAGTATCAAGTAATAATGTCAAAAGCATGTTTAGTTCTCATTTTATGCCTCGGGTCCGAGGTCTGACCAGGTTAACTCGATATAAGTCGACCAAGTATGAACGTGTAAAAATAACCAGAGGTCCGACCAGTGAGAAATAATTACCATGGGTTGGAAAGGCCCTTAGGTCTGACCAGAGAAGTCAATCCAAGTGCACGTGTCCATAGTTGGGTGGCATAGACTTAATATTAAAAATAGGTATGCACACATAAATGTGGTAAAAGTCGTGTACAAAGAAGCATGCAAAACAACTTTGTAACACTAATTTTAAAACTTTTGGTAATGACACTGTAGTGATCATCATGGTTCACGGTAGCTCCAATCGAACGCACAGGGAGGCAGAGGACCAAGTAAGCGTTGAAGCATAACCTTAGACATCCTTTCAGTGAGACTGTGCTCACTTCTTTAAACCCCTTTCTAGTTTGTTCTAGTGGGTGAGCCGTACATCCCAAGTGTCCATAGCGTCTAGTTTTTAAATTCTTGAAAACGTGTTTCATATATTAGGTCACTTTATTTTACAAAAACAATTTTCCACGAATCAAATAGCAGGTCACAATGAGCATGGTATTTAGGCGTGTAAATAAAGACCAATATTGATGTTATGGTTACGATATGTATTATTCCATATTGCATACAATTAGGTGTCAAGGCAAGTAATAACGCACATATAGGAATTACAAACATACAAACATAAACATCAATATATATAACCACATATTGTTCCGAGTCCTCTTGTAAGTCTTCCCCAAACGGAGAACCATAAGACCGTCACTAGGATGTAATACCTAGATCGCCCCATACATCACTTAGAAAAGCAATTGAGTGGGTCTTGTGGCCGGAAAAACACATAAAATAGCATGGCAATCTCAATTATCAAGTAATAACGCAATTTTATGTATTTATAAACCAATATGTAATTCTAATTATCATAATAATTCTAACTAACAATTAATAAATTCAAATTAACTTTTAATTCTAATTAGCAAGTAATTTTAATTAACATGTAATTCTTAATTAACAATTTAATTTCAATTAACAAAGTAATTATAATTCACATGTAAATTAAATTCTAATTAACAAGTAATTCCAATTAACAAATTAATTCTAATTATCAATATAATTTTAATTTGTGTGTGCCTAGTTATTATTTATTAAAAATTGACAAGTATTGCATGTAATTGTCAAAATTAAAATAAAACAAAATAACTAAACTAGGTTTCATGCAGCTTTTTAAAACATGTTTATTAATATCAGAAACGTGTAACCCATAATCGCAAAAACGAGTTGACTCGTGATGCCACTGTTGGGATTTTAGAACCAGTTAACCATTAACCTCTACGAGTACGCAGCAGATAAGGATCTAGTTAATGCAATTATGTTAAGCACGTATTTAATAAACAAATAATTAATACAATATTAATTAATTAAAAGGGATAAAAGAAAAGCTAACCTTGCTTGGCAATTGATCTCTAGTAACGGAACAAGAAACCTTAACGAAACCTTAAGTATCTAAAATAGATACCTCGAAGAGTATCACACACAAACCCGATTAACGTATACGTTCGATTAAGACGCTAGTCGAGAACGTAATATAATAAAACCAAATCAACTAAGTGACAACTTGTATACCCACTTGAATTCCACACGTACAGAAAACCAAGAAACATGTTGTGTTTCTGTCCGAGAACACAAACAGCCTAACAAGTTGTTTTGTGCTTTACCCGATATCGGACAAGGCGTGTCCGATATCAACTGCTTATGTCCGAGATCAGCACCACGTCCAGAAGTAAAAACTAAACTTTGTTGCTGCAATTCTACTGGGAAATCAGTAACAAATCAGCTCCAACTAATTGACACCTAATACACTTGGTTACGTAGCAAGTTTAGGAATCAAGTGAACTAACAAAACCTTAAACGACTTTAGAAGAAAGTCGACTAAGATTAAGGCAGAAACTGGATCAGTTTGGTAGAGGAATTAGGGTATGATATGCGTGAGTATTTTTATCAGGTAAAGGCATAGAAAAACGTTTTTCTTTTTATAGCAAAAGTAAAACGATCCTTTGTCTTGGATAATGACTTGATTGACAAGTATCAAGCCCACACCCTTCCTTTTGTTACTCCTGCCCGATCAGTGAAGCCAAGGGCCCAAGCCATGTTCACTTTTAACCCATTTAACCATTAAGATCAGCCCATGGATTAATAAGTGGATCGGGTCAAGTAACGCATAACATATCGGGTATATAATTCAAGTTATAATACGTTCGACACGTATACTCGTGTTTATCGTGTGTGCCCCCATCGGCTCACACACTTCTAGTCGTTTACGTGTGTTTATAACTCCCACAAACCAACAATTTTAACAAAAGGCATGATGCTTTTCTTCGTTTAATTTTCTGTAAAAATGGATATTTTGTGCCTCGTGAATTGAATTATAATACACTGAAAATAGTAGTTAGCTCTAGCATTCGATTCAAGGGATGCGCACGCATAAAAGTACAAAGTAATATAACATAAATGATTTAAGCCGTACAATAGCCATGTACTTTCTCACAAATGTTAACTATTTGGAGTGCAAATATATTCGATATTCCAAATAGTTACATATCGGGTAAACAGAGAAAAGGTTTAAGCCGTACAATAGCCACACATTTTAACTATACTATCCGTCAAAAACCATTGTAAGTGCAAAATTAATAGGGAAAACATATCATAACGAGACCCATAACGCATGTTTTTCGTAGAAAAAGAAAAAGAAGCTAAGGTATCATGCATGCTAATCTAAGCGACACTATGACCATGAAAAATCCTTAACCCAACTGAACTCATCATTGCTAAAATAAAAACCATCTTCCTTAACCAACCACGAACATTTCCTAAGATTTCCACACTTGGGTCCGTCGTGGTGCACCCGAAAAGCATCAAACTTCTTCCTGGTTCGATCCCATTTCATGGTGCAAGTGAAAGCAGGGTTTGAGGTCCAGAAACTAAGTGTCGCGTCCCAAGCTAAGTCGTCACCTTCTTGAAGATCTCAATGTCACCATATTGTGAGGCACACCATATTACGAGAGGTAGTGAGGAGTTGCTCGTAAAGCCATTTACGACACGAACTTGGTATGTAATGCCATTGATGGAAAAGTATTCAGGCTGGTGGTGCTTCATGGACATGAACACTATGTATGAAGCTAACAAGAAAACAAGAAAGATTTGCCATTTTTTCATGATCTTAATATGTATCTTACGAGAGTTAGTGATGAATGAGGTTGTAATTTAGAGCTCCCTTTGTATTTATAGGAGAATATGAGACTTGTCGAATAACAAGTTGGCATAGATTATAGTCCACTGGTTTATAAAAGTTTCATAGAAGTGATACAACAGTAAAAAAATCGAAGAACCTGTTGGGATTTTAGAACAAGTTAACCAGTAACCTCTACGAGTACGCAGCGGATAAGGATCTAGTAATTGCAATTAGGTTAACCACGTAATTAATAAACAATTAATTAATACAATAATTAATTAATAAAAGGGATAAAAGAAACCCTAACCTTGCTTGGCAATTGATCTCTATTAACGGAAGAAGAAACCAATATGAAACCTTAAGTATCTAAAATAGATACCTCGAAGAGTATCACACACAAACCCGATAACGTATACGTTCGATATATGGCTAGTCGAGAACGTAATTAATAAACCTATCAACCTTTGACTCTTGAATAATTCGAATAAAAAAACCTCACAAGAAACAAGCTTGCTTTCATTATCATTGGACCAAACAGTTGGAAAACTGTTTTAACCATACATATATCATAGCTTCTTGTCCAAGATAAAAACCTACGACCAGAAACCATGATACCTCTTTGTTGCTGCTGTACATGTCGACCAGGAAACAGAAAACAAAGACCTTCAATATATCTAAACAATCCAACACCTAAACACTTGAATCAAGTTGATTGATGCAAGTTTAGAAGTCGAAGAAAACCAAGAACCCTAAGTCGAATTATAGAGCAAATCGACTGAGGATTACTGCTGGGAAAACAGGATCGTTTAGAGATGTTTGAGAGTAATATGATGCGTACAATATCAGGAAGGGTGGGTTTGTTTTTATACCCAAAACAACCGACTATTGGCTGAGACATAGACTTGGTCGACAAGTCTAAACCCAAGCAAAACCCAATCCTTTTCTTTGCCCGATCTGTGAAACCAAGGCCCAAGGCACATTCACTTTTGACCCATGTTCACTCTAATACAGCCCATGGATCTTAACTGTGATCGGGTCAAGCTTGCATGCATAACGGGTATGAATATTCAAGTATTATAAACGTTCAACACGTATACTCGTGTTTATCGCGTGTGCCCCCATCGGCTCACACACCTTTAATCGTTTTGTCGTGTTTTCAACTTCCAAAAACCAACAGCTCCCACTTGGGAGTTGGTGTGTCGAATGGCACACAAAACTAACGACGGAAACGCCTAGCAAACGCTCTCACTCGCTTTTAACTAAAAGTGTCTGAGAGAATAGTTTCGTAAAAGTTTCTCAATAGCATGGTCATTCAATGTCTTGCTCTAATCATCCTTTGTTATAGATACCGTTAAACCATGGATTATGGATCTTAAATCATTCCATATAGTTTAACCATTTAGAATCTCGTTATAGAATTTAATTAGATATACCAAATGTAATCAAGTATCATTTTGCATTACCCTTTGGGTTCGGCCGAACAATTATCTTATTAATTCGGAGAGGCCATGGTATCTTTCGCACATATCAAGTGGAGTAACAAATCCTTTATTGACTACAAGTGTTGTGGATGCTGCTTCACATCATTCCGAAATATAGCCTTTATAACTACCTTATTCAGATAGCGTTTTGCGTATACTTACAAAAATGATATCCACACATAACAGAACTTGCTTGCATCTCAAGTCTAAGGACGAAGATAACAAACCATTTTCAATATTTTACTTATGACAAGGATCCAAAAGTAAATGTTTGAAAGTTGGGGAATCCAATATGCATCTCTAGTGAATACATATGAGTTTGGTGGGAACAATCCAAATTCTCGTTAGAATATAACCAACACTCACATTTGCCTTACATAACAATATTCCCATATTGTTAACCGACAATGGACATATTTAGAATAATAAAATTACTCAAGGATTAAACATGCAAATATAGGATAACAATTATTATATGAATGAATAACAAATACCAAGTATCTTTATTCATCATAAAGTAAAAATTGTCTATCAACCCCAATTATCCAAATACTAAAACAGATATGCATGAAACTCATTTAGTAAGTTGAACCCTAATGTTTCCAACATTCTCAACCTTTCTTTAAAAGAAAAACTAAATAGTTATCTGAGTAAACTTTCCGAATACTTATTTCAAATATCACATATAGTGAGTGATTTGAAATATAAGATGAGTGTCTTATCTCATATGCCCATACTATTGCAAGAATTATAGTATGGAGATGTTGTCTTACCTTGCATGAGGTAGTAAAAGTCAACAACATACTGACAATCATCTTTACAGTTTCTAAAAGTGTAAAGTATTCTCATTCATTAATGTGTAATGAAACAATGCTCTATGTTGAGCATAACTAGTTAGCAGATTTATCATAAATGATAAAATCCTACTACAACTAGTATTAATAATCCTCTAGCATCATTTGTACTTATACAACACTATGCTTTATAATTCGCAAACATTTATAAAACAATAATCTAAACACTCTCAATTAGATATTGTTGTTGTCAGCTCATTTTGTTCTTGTACAAAAGCAACAACTAGTCTTATACACAATATAATATATACATGATGAATCCTTAGTTTAAAAACACAAGGTTTCCATCCATGTAAATTATTCCAAGTAAAATATATCATTAAAGACTTGCTTGAATAATATATTGCATTTGTATTAGACTTTATTTTCCGCATTTGTTTTTTCCATATAAACATCTATTCCAAGGTTGTTTGTTTTATTCCCTAAATTCCAAGTGAAGTTTCATTCCAAGCTTAAGGATCAATATCTAGCTTAAATAGAATGATATCTTCAACATGTAAATTTTAAGGAAAAACACAATGCTCCCACTCAATGTCAGATGTACTCAAGAGATATCTTAATTCACTCAGAATCATATTGTAATTAAATTCAAGATCTCAGCTCTTAGATGCATGATATAATCCAAAACATGGATTGCTCAATTTTGTATACTAGATAAAGATAATATAGATTCATAACCCTTTTGATTACACACCGTCCTCGCAAAAGGTAATCATAAAGAAAGAGTTATAAAATCTAATTGTCATATTCAACATACAAATCTCATGTATGACAATTAAATATCTTTGTATAATTAATGCATGTATTATATAAGAAAATTTAATCACAGTCAATTGCTTAAGTACGATTAAAAACTTCTTATAAAATGTCATGCATTAATATGTATACAATTTTCGTCCTTGTGAGTCTTTCTTCAAAAGAAACTCATTCCAACCTCATAGGTTAACTCTTAGGCGAAATAACAATCAAGCTCAAAACTCGATTAGCCTTTTAAGGACTGCATCTTATCATTCATAATTCTAAAATATTTATCAGATTCAAGATGTGATAATGTATTTTAGTAGTTAGCTGATTTACAACAATCTTCTAACTTATATTCCTCAACATTGATATAAAATATCACTCAATTGATAAGGCATCCTTTCGGATTTATGAATGAGTGTAATCATTATACTTCGGTAAACATTTTCATGTTTAACCTTAATATGACATTAATAAGTAGATTTTAGAAGGTTAAGTATTTTGTTCTCAAAAACTTGAGATATGTATATACTCCCATTTACTTTTGTAAGTAGAGACAATTCTCTAAATACTAAGTATTTAAGCAACAATAAATTGTTCCTTATGGAGAACCACAAAATACATTTTAAGTTCTCATCTCAAGATTTGTTAATAAAATGCTTCATAAGATTTAACAAATTCAGAACTTAAATCAAGACATAATGGAATTTCTTCCAACAACTTAAATTAGGGTTTATAGAAAAACTCTAATTTAGTATCACTCTTTAACCAAAAAATTCTAGCAACAGTTTTGTGTTTCGTCAAGCTAGGAAGAACACCAAAACTACAATCCTCAAGCTAGGAAGTGTATAAAAACTCGAAAATCCAAAAGGATTTAGGATTCAATTGGTTTGAGTGGAAAAACCTCAAATCCCTAATGAATTAGGGTTTTCAGTTATAGATCGTCTTGAATACCTTCTAGGTTTGAACTATATTGAGTGTATCCATGACACACGCAATTTCTAACCTTGATATATTTTGGAGGTAGAGCAATTAAAGCTATCATAAACCAAACAATAAGAATAAGGTTTGATCTAACACATAAGACATACCATAATGAAGTGGTATCCTATGAGTTATTAGAATTGTGAAACTATATCAGAATTCTATAGATAACTTAATTCTCTTGGGACCAAATACTTGTCAATTGGGTCAAGCCAAATTGCATATAAAGTATTTACGAACCAAGTGCATGCAATAATGTATATTCATTGAACAATACAAGAAACTTATGTTCATGTGTTCACAAGAAGACAGAATTGTTCATGGATTATATGTTCATGTGTTAACAAGAAAACAGAACATTTCAATAATACATTATTAGTCTTTGAATAATTCAAAGCCTCATGTTTATGTGTTAACTAGAAGACATAACACATTTACTATATATATATACTTTATGTTATAAATCATTGATAAATTCAAGGACTTTATAATTATGTCTTAACATGTAAGCATAATTATTCTAACAAAAGTAATCATGAACGCAAACTCTTGAGTTCTATAGTAATTTCAAGTTAATTTTATACTTCAGAATTATGATTATTATCATATAACCATAATTATGTTAACTAAAACATGTAGTCAAATGTTGAAGTATTTTTACACTATATCATGACATTTGAATGTAGTAGGGCAACAAACATCTAGCGTGTTCAAGTCCTAGTAGAATCATTATTAGAATGTAGTAGGGCAATAAACATCTCATGTGTTTAAGTCCTTGTAGAATTCTTATTTACATGTAGTAGGGCATTAAACAACTAACGTGTTTACGTCCTAGTAGAATTATTAGTTTCCTTTACCTTGCGGTCAAGAGATACCAATAATATTGTTGTTCCTTGCACACACTTTGAGATTTCTCCCACTTGTGAAAGGTAAAACATCATATTATGAAAACAAACAACACGTGATTGATTGTTCAAACGATATGATTAATGTCATATGTACCATAAGTAGTTTAGAACCATAACTTGTAATAAGGAATTGTGGATTATTATTCTATAGATAACAGTTCAGGAAGCAACAGCAGGAAAGCAACGAGTTATCGATAAAATAAAATGCAATTTTCCTTTAAGCAATGGTTGTTCATATTCGGAAAGTAATGTATTATTTCAAAGCTAGTTTGAAATGATATGGGTGACTAACAGGAAATAAATTCCGTAGCTCCCACCGAAATTGACAACAATACATGAATGATATTTCAGTAATAAAATGCAACTGCTCCCACTGGATTTGTCAACATTACAAGTGTTACATTTCCAGTAGAAAGCATATAGCAGTTTTATATACTTTCCTATTCTCTTCAATTGCCTACAAGTAACATGTACTTAGGTATTGAGCAGAGTATATGAAGTTCTACTTATGTAGACAATGGACTAGCCATTCTTTTATTCAATTAACTTGAATCTTTAGCATGCATTCCTCCTTTATCGTCTACATAGCCCCAAGGGTAATTAGCACTTTAGGAATAATAAGAGTCCAAGAAGATTACCTAGCAAATATGCTAGTAATTCCTTTACTCTTTGCGGTTTAAACTCATACATCGTGACAAGTACAGGATGTTATTTATTTTGGTAGCTCTAAACACAATGTTTCCAGTTACACAAAATATTCTATCTTTCAATTAACTCTAGACCACGAAAAGGGTAATGAAAGATCATATAAGAGTTTATCAATTTTGGAATCCTATCTTAGTTTGTCAACTAAGGAGAAAAGATAGGTATAAGTCTCACTCTTTTTACTTGGAAAAGAGACTAAGTTTGTCTTTCAAAGAAAAACAAATTTGTTTACGAATTATGTTGCAATAACACAATTAATCAGAACATAAAAAGTTCAAATCTAGTATTTTCGATAATTACATTCTTAAAAGAATTAACTACCCAATTAATTACTAATTAAGACTAAGATCCATCTTGCAACCCCACTTAATTACCATAGGTCTGACCAGTGTGTAAAAAAATATGACAAGAGGTAAGCGACGAGCGTTAATTGCAAAATGCAACTGTTAGATTTATGAGACTGTTTAAGGCATTAGTATCAAGTAATAATGTCAAAAGCATGTTTAGTTCTCATCTTATGCCTCGGGTCCGAAGTCTGACCAGGTTAACTCGATATAAGTCGACCAAGTATGAACGCGTAAAAATAACCGAGGTCGACCAGTGAGAAATAATTACCATGGGTTGGAAAGGCCCTTAGGTCTGACCAGAGAAGTCAATCCAAGTGCACGTGTTCATAGTTGGGTGGCATAGACTTAATATTAACAAATAGGTATGCACATATAAATGTGGTAAAAGTCGTGTACAAAGGAGCATGCAAAACAACTTTGTAACACTGATTTTAAAAACTTTGGTAATGACACTGTAGTGATCATCATGGTTCACGGTAGCTCCAATCGAACGCACAGGGAGGCAGAGGACCAGGTAAGCACTTAAGCATAACCTTAGACATCCTTTCGGTGAGGCTGTGCTCACTTCTTTAAACCCCCTTTTGAGTTTGTTCTAGTGGGTGAGCCGTACATCCCAAGTGTCCATAGCGTCTAGTTTTTAAATTCTTGAAAACGTGTTTCATATATTAGGTCACTTTATTTTACAAAAACAATTTTCCACGAATCAAATAGCAGGTCACAATGAGCATGGTATTTTGGCGTGTAAATAAAGACCAATATTAATGTTGTGGTTACGCTATGTATTATTCCATGTTGCATACAATTAGGTGTCAAAGCAAGTAATAATGCACATATAGGAATCACAAACATACAAGCATAAACATTAATATAAATAACCACATATTGTTCCGAGTCCTCTTGCGAGTCTTTCCCAAACGGAGAACCATAAGACCGTCACTAGGATGCAGTACCTAGATCGCCCCATACATCACTTAGAAAAGCAATTGAGTGGGTCTTGTGGCCGGAAAAACACATAAAAGCATGGCAATCTCAATTAACAAGTAATTTACGCAATATATGTATTTAATCAATATGTAATTCTAATTATCACAATAATTCTAATTAGAAATTAATAAATACAAATTAACTTTTAATTCTAATTAGCAAGTAATTATAATTTAACATGTAATTCTTAATTAAGAATTTAATTTTAATTAACAAAGTAATTATAATTCACATGTAAATTAAATTCTAATTAACAAATTAATTTTAATTATCAATATAATTTTAATTTGTGTGTGACTAGTTATTATTTATTAAAAATTGACAAGTATTTCATGTAGTTGTCAAAATAAAATAAAACAAAATAACTAAATTAGGTTTCATGCAGCCTTTTAAACATGTTTATTAATAAGAAACGTGTAACCCATAATCGCAAAAACGAGTTGACTCGTGATGCCACTGTTGGGATTTTAGAACAAGTTAACCAATTAACCTCTACGAGTACGCAGCGGATAAGGATCTAGTAATTGCAATTAGGTTAACCACGTAATTAATAAACAATTAATTAATACAATAATTAATTAATAAAAGGGATAAAAGAAACCCTAACCTTGCTTGACAATTGATCTTTAGTAACGGATCAAGAAACCAAAACGAAACCTTAAGTATCAAAATTAGATACCTCGAAGAGTATCACACACAAACCCGATAACGTATACGTTCGATATATGGCTAGTCGAGAACGTAATTAATAAACCTATCAACCTTTGACTCTTGAATAATTCGAATAAAAAAACCTCACAAGAAACAAGCTTGCTTTCATTATCATTGGACCAAACAGTTGGAAAACTGTTTTAACCATACATATATCATAGCTTCTTGTCCAAGATAAAACCTAAGACCGAAACCATGATACCTCTTTGTTGCTGCTGTACATGTCGACCAGGAAACAGAAAACAAAGACCTTCAATATATCTAAACAATCCAACACCTAAACACTTGAATCAAGTTGATTGATGCAAGTTTAGAAGTCGAAGAAAACCAAGAACCCTAAGTCGAATTATAGAGCAAATCGACTGAGGATTACAGCTGGGAAAACAGGATCGTTTAGAGATGTTTGAGAGTAATATGATGCGTACAATATCAGGAAGGGTGGGTTTGTTTTTATACCCAAAACAACCGACTATTGGCTGAGACATAGACTTGGTCGACAAGTCTAAACCCAAGCAAAACCCAATCCTTTTCTTTGCCCGATCTGTGAAACCAAGGCCCAAGGCACATTCACTTTTGACCCATGTTCACTCTAATACAGCCCATGGATCTTAACTATGATCGGGTCAAGCTTGCATGCATAACGGGTATGAATATTCAAGTATTATAAACGTTCAACACGTATACTCGTGTTTATCGCGTGTGCCCCCATCGGCTCACACACCTTTAATCGTTTTGTCGTGTTTTCAACTTCCAAAAACCAACAGAACCTATAGATTAAATTATAGCTTTATATCAAAACCTATGTAGGAGCATTATAAATAAAATTCATTCAGTCATCCTATTAGTACTTAACTTGATGATTATCTAAATATTACTTTAATATATCATTAGAAAGATTCTTGATAACCATTCACAACCAACAAAAGTAAACACTTGATAAAAGTAAGATTTTGTTGTTCCCGAACTTTGGGTGAAACGAAAATATGTATGATAAGATAAACAAAAGTTTTAAACAAAACTCATTTGACAATAATAACGAGGTTTAGTGCCCGCGCGTTGCTGCGGTGTGTTCTATGAAACATGGATGTAGACATACATAGACAGTTAAGGTGTTTCTACATTTACATACCAAATGATGCAAGTAGTTTACATACTAAATGATGCAAGAAGTTTACATATCAAACTTACTCTACAGATACTTACTCATTGCTTGCATCAACTACTGCTAGCAAGGCACATAAGTTTCATCTGCATTTAGTGGTGCAATGTATTTTCAGGCCTAACTGATGGAAGCAGTTGCTGCTGCAATTTACATAAAAGAATATTTCTGCAGTTTAGGTGCCAATGTGTCACAATAGAGCAGCACCTTGGCATGCAAGCATACCATATGTTTAGTCTAAGTCATACAAAAAAGATGACCAATGTTTTGCTACATATTCCTGCAGTTCAAGAAAAAATATGTTGCAAAACATACTAGTTTTTTAACAAAGGCAGTCTAAACATTTACATCGTCAAGTCAACATCTAGTTGTCTTTCTTTTTTCTGTGTTCCTGGTCCTCCTTTTTTCTGCACCTGCAGGTTCCATTGCCACTGCATAAATATAATAAGAGCAAGAACATTAGGAACAAAACATGTAAAAAGTTGGTGTGACAAAAAAATTTAGCATGTAATAGTTAGGTAGAAACTGTTTGGACTAAATGTAGCTCAGATTGACACTGTTTCAGGTTCCTTTCTTAAACTGTTTTTGGTTACATGTTTATATCTCTTGTCTATATAAGTAGTGCCCATGTGAGCATGAGTATGGGTCATACTTTATTAACTCTCTGTTAAGAAGCCTGTGCAAAAAAGATGGCAGCGACTCCTAATTTTGATGAACTGAAAGCGACGCCGTTCGATAAGCGCATCGAGCTTTTTGTTTGTTGTTTTTGCATGAAGAGGCTGATATTGAAGGTCTTATTATGGTTTTCAATGAAAAATGTAACGATGTCCGTGCAAGAATTGGAAAAAAAAGGGAATTGCTCAGAGAGGGTGAAAGTTTTAGCTCGTTTGACCCTGTGGCTGTTAATTGCCTCTCATGTTTGCAGCAAGCACAAAATAAGGATTATCAACTGTTGGCTGTAATGGTTGTTCTTGTTGATCTAGCACATGAAGCGCGTACCTTGCAGCACCATCATGTACTGACTATGGAGCAGTATAATTAACATGGATTTCTGTGGTTTTAGGTGTTCTTTGGGTTTCTCAGTAAAAGTTCATGTAGGTCTGCACTACTGCTTAATATTATGTTCTTGTGATCGTTGCATCTGTTGTTGTAAGATACTGTGTGTATGAATAAAACTTGGTATCTGGTTTGTGGGTTATCGACAATGGATTTGTTTTATTTTTGTTTTTCAATTTTTTTTATTTTAATTTTTATTTTATTTTTTTTATTATTTTATTATATATGCATATTTTTATTTTATTAACTGTTTTACATTTTTATTTGGTTTTTTGGCTATATAAGGATACCTTTGTTGTGGTATTTGTTGCTCAAGTTACATTTAACCATCATGGGTGCAACACCAAATATTGACCATTTAAAACAGTCATGTGGTTCTAGCAAGCTTCAACATTGCTTCAAGTATTTGTTTGTGCAAGAATGGAGAGAGATTGAGAGTCTTATCATGTACATTGGGAAAAAATGTGCTGATCTTGAGAGCAACATTGAGAGAACAGATCAACTAATCGAAGAGGGCCAATCTTTTGGTCCATTTGATGATGTTGCTCCTGATGCAGTTGAGTGTATGATTGAGACGCAGCAGAGAGATCGAGATATCTTAGCTACGTTGGTTGGTGTTTTGGATCTAGCTCGTGAAGGGAGAATTGAAAAGCAGCGTCATGTTGGTTTGATTAATTTAAAAGATTAGTGATGGTTGGTTTGGTGGCTGGTGTTTCTAAGTGTGTTGGTAGCAAGGCTGTTTTATTTTTCAGTTTTTTGTGTTTTGATGTGTTTTCTCTAGTGAAGCATGTTGTTTTTCTTTTGAATAAAGCCTTGCTTTTGTGAATGCATTGCTATTTTAGTTTTGTGCAAAATGATATGCCTAACAATATTTGTGTGTTACTGTTTACAATGTGTGGATGGCTGAAGAAAAATGCCATTTTTATGGTTCAATGGCAATTTGTGGTTGCAAGTTAAAGTGGGCACATAAATCATTATTATATTAAACTTTGATAAGTGTGCAGAGGCTGAGAAATGTAAATGACATGTGAAATTATTAATTTCTTCTACTGTTTGGAATGCCTGGTCACCAATAGTGATTCTTGTGACAATGTGTAAGTAGAACAAGCAAATTCAATGGCGATTTGTGGCTGCATTTTAAAGAGGCTGCACAAATAGTAAGGTAATTTGCAATTTTATGATGCTGGTACTAATTCACAGTAGAGTATGCATGCATTATTTAAAAGCCTGAATAAATGGCATGTGATTTCAGACAAAGATTATAAATGTAGGTGCATAAATGGTGCAGAACTTGTGATTTTCTTTTGTTGTTATTTAATAATAATGGAGCATCTGTGCATTATCTAAAGGGTTGAACTGTGAGGATTTTGATTGCAACTGTGAAATAGGCATGTGAAAAAAGAATTTTGCCTTTACTTTCTGTGTTTAAAAGATGTAATCTGGATGCTAAATTTTTCACAAAGGAAGTGTTATGTTGTGCAAAATAAGTAACAAAAAACAATGGTAAGCCACCCTAAATGTGATAACCTTAGAGGACATTGAAATGGCTCGAGAAATAAATGAAATTTCTGTAAGATTAGTTAACATTATTACTGAAAGGGGGCGTTTCATCGAAGAGGTAGAAAGTGTGGACAATTTTTTTTGCATAGAAAACTGCAGAATACGTAACAGAAGTTGAAATAAAAGATGATCAAAAGGTTGATCACATGGTAACAATGACAAATGCATTGGATTTAAGTGCCTATGATAAGGATGTGTTTATGATGAAGCTTAAGGGAATTATGGATTTCTAACTGTCGATGTGCAGTGTCATATAATGTGTATGTGTTTAGCAAAGTGGTATTTATGTTTGTGCAACACACCTGTGTAAGATATTGTGATGAATAAAAGAAATAATGAAGAGTGTAACTATGGATAAATCAAGATAAAAATAAAGAAGCAAGAGAAGGAGATGTCTTGACATCCTAAATGCGACCAGCTTAGAGCTGAGGCCAATTCTAACAATTGGTCTGAAATCCTGGTGCTTTATTGTTACCAATCTTCAGGTGAAGATATTAAGATGGCACAGGAGATGACCACACTTGCTGGAAAATTACTTGGCATCACTCGTGCAAGGCTGAGTTTCATTCAAGATTTGGAGAGTGTTGGGAACACGTATGCTCAGAAAACAGTAGAGTATCTAAGGGGTATCCAAGCTAGAGATGACCAAAAGATCATGCAGATGCGCATCCTGGCGCTTGAATTGGAGCTCAATGCTCGCAACAATGATATCTTTGTTCAGAAACTTAGGGGTTTGATGGATTTCTGAGTGTGTGCCAATTAAGTGTGGTTTCTGTTGTTGGTTGTGTTTGCAATTATGCATGTGTGTAGTTCTATCATCATTGTTATTATAGTATTTGTGTGAAAGCCATGAGAGATGATTGTAACATATTTCATTCAATAAAACTGGCTTTTAATTCTGTAAGACTTACCTTTCTGTTTTTTTATCCGCGTGATCATCTTGGAACAATGCCGTATTTGCACTTTTTGACTCTGCTGGTTTATCTTTTTGCTCTTCCAGTTCTTGTTGGACTGTCACTGTAAGAGGTGTCGGTGGTGTTCCTAGTTATTCATAAACAAAGATTCAGTATTTGAATTTGCAAATGGTATGGCTGTGACATTTTTAATTTAATAAAATGGCATATTAAATTTGTAGCAGTTACCTTTTTGATCCTTTGTTTCCGTGATGTCACTTTCCTCATTTTCACTTTGGTCAAGATGCTGCTGGTCTGCTGGCGTGAGAGTTATCGCCAGTGTTCCTAATTGTTCACACCCAAATGTTCAATATTTGTAGTTAGGAGTGTTTTATTTAAATAATAGAAATAGTTGATTTAAATGCTGTTACCTGAGCCTCCTTCTATCATCTTCATTGTTTCCTTCTATGTTTGTTCTTGTTGAAAACTTTATCAACAACAAAATATGTTGCTCGACCTGATGTGTTGAAATGGATCTAGAAAATGTTTTTCTTACCTTCAATTGCAAAAATATGTGATGGTATTTCCTGCGGGTCCTCTGTTTTGTGGTTTGCTAGCAACTCTGAGCATGAATATCCTGTAACATCTTCTACTGTAGGGCAAAAGAGAGTTATCGGGACTGTTGCAGATGGGTCTGTGATGAAGGCTTTAAAATTAAACCTGTGCATTGCATGGAGTAAAATAATCAGGATTCCATTTGTATTTAAAGTCTCTTGTGTCATTGACAAACTCCCTCCTTCATGGAAAGATTTCAAGCATACCTTGAAACATATGAAGGAGGAGTTAACTCTTGTTGAGTTGGGCGGTCATCTGCACATTGAGGAATCTCTCAAGGTGCAGGATAATGACAAGCCAAAGAGCAGCAATGCTGCTGGTGCATTTGTTGTCAATATGGTGGAGCATAACAACTCCACCAGGTACAATGACAACAAAGGCAAACGCAAATATCATGATAACACAAGGGCAGATCCAAACAAGAAGGCAACACCTACTTGTTGGAACTGTGGCAAAACTGGTCACATTAAAAGGGACTGCAAGGGTGTTAAAATTGGTGGTAAAGCCAATGGATCAGGCACTAATGGTTCAGGGAGTGGTGGTTCTTCCAACTCACTGAAAGGTCAGAATATGGTTAATAAGTCTTTTCAGATTTATTATGTTACATATGTATCTGAATCTCATTATGTGTAGGATGATGATATTGCGTGGTGGGTTGACTCTGGTGCAACAGTTCATGTGTGCAAAGATAGAAGCTGGTTCAAGACTTATGAGTCACTGAATGATGGTTCTATTCTTCACATGAGAAATGAGTCAACAGCCTTGGTGCATGGTCGTGGTTGTGTAGATCTTAATTTTAGTTCTGGAAAGATTGTAACTTTGTTTAATGTTATTCATGTTCCTGATATAAGGAAGAACTTGGTTTCAAGTAGTGTATTGAATAATCATGGATATAAACAAGTTATTGAGTCTGATAAATTTGTGCTTTCTAAACATGGTGTTTTTATTGGTTTTGGTTATTTATGTAATCAAATGTTCAGGCTTAATATTGTCACTGATAGTGTTATTTTTTGTGACCACCACTGACTGACTCTACCCTATGGCATGCAAGACTTGGCCATGTACACGATAAAAGAATGCAAGATATGTCTAAGGATGGGTTGATCCCAGCTTTTGACATGGACACTGAAAAGTGTAAAACTTGCATGTTGACCAAGATAACCAAGAAACCCTTTCAGGGTGTTAGTCGTGAGACTAAGGTCTTGGAGCTAATTCACAGTGACCTGTGTGATTTGCATGCTACTCCTTCTTTGGGAAATAAGAAGTACTTTGTGACATTTATTGATGATGCTTCTAGATTTTGTTATGTCTATCTGTTACATACCAAGGATGAAGCATTAGATAAATTCAAAGTGTTTAAAACTGAAGTTGAATTACAACTTGGGTCTTTGATCAAAAGATTAAGGACTAATAGGGGAGGTGAGTACATGGATACTCTGTATTTTCAGTCTATTGGAATTATCCATGAAACGACTGCCCCTTATACTCCTCAGCAAAATGGTATTTTTGAAAGGAAAACAGGGTCTGAAGGAGATGGTTAATTCCATGTTGTCCTATTCAGGACTGAGTCAAGGTTTCTGGGGTGAGGCTATGTTAACACTTGCTATTTATTAAATAGGGTTCCAAACAAAAGGAACAAGGTTACCCCTTATGAACTCTGGACTAAAAGGAAACCCAACCTGAACTATCTTAAGGTATGGGGTTGTAGGGCTGTTGTAAGACTCCCTGATCCAAAGATGAAAACTTTGGGTGAAAGAGGCATTGATTGCATCTTTGTTGGATATGCTGAGCATTCCAAGGCTTTTAGGTTCTATGTCATTGAACCTAATGAATATGTTTCAATTAACTCCATAATTGAATCAAGGGATGCAAACTTTGATGAGAATAGATTCTCATCAGTCCCTAGACCAAGTCGAGGATTCCTAATGGAACTCATGACATTGGTGTATCAGAGGTCCCTGATGATGAACCATCAGTGGTCCCTGATGAGGTTGTGGTTCAACAACCTGAACCGTGCTCGGGAAGAGCAAAAGGGTCCGGACCCCAAAATCATTTGGACCTGAGTTTCAACTATACTTAGTTGAAGGAACAAGGGATGAGGTCTCTGACCAATACTCCTATTGCTTCATTGTTGAGGATGACCCCAAAACATTTGAAGAAGCAATGAAGTCCCCGGATATTGCTTTCTGGAAAGAAGCAATCAATGATGAGATGGATTCCATCATGAGGAACAACACTTGGGTGTTGGTTGATCTACCACCAGGTTGCAAACCTTTGGGTTTCAAATGGATTTTCAAGGCTAGACTAGTCATTCAGGTCTTTAAACAAAATTCAGGGATAGACTATTTTGATACTTATGCCCCTGTGGCTCGTATCAGTACCATAAGACTGCTGATTGCTATGGCATCTAATCACAATCTGATTATTCATCGGATGGATGTGAAGACAGCTTTCTTGAATGGTGAATTGGAAGAGGAGGTTTATATGAACCAACCTCAGGGCTTCATCTTGCCTGGCAATGAAAAAAAGGTGTACAATGGTAAGTCTAGACACTTAGGTGTCCGACATAGCATGATTCGTGAGCTTATCATGAATGGGGTGGTATCTATAGAGTTTGTTAGATCTCAACAGAATTTAGCTGATCACTTGACGAAGGGTTTGGCTAGAGACTTGGTTATAAAGTCTGCTAAAGGGATAGGTTTAAGTCCAACTTAGTCACTGAATGCTAGGACACCCAACTCCCTCCTAAGGAAACTTGGGAGCTGAGTTCAAAGTGGAAAGCTGAACATTCAGTGGACTGGAACACATGTTTTATTTACATCCAAAGGTTGTGCTCAGAACCTGCTGAAAGGAGGATGAAGTCTTTACTTCTTAATGGTTAATTTTCTTTGAAAAAGTGCTTGGCAGGAGTATGACTAAAGAGGAACCACCTATGTAAATGTTGAAGTTTTACCGCTTCAGGAAGCTTTTGGACTTTTAGCTTTTACAACATTTATGAATTTGGATATGGACACATGGCTTGTATAGTGTCAGAAGCTAATAAGTGTTTGAAAGCTTGTGTGTAGTTATCTTCAGGTATTCAAATGGGTTGACGGGTTCAATTCTTAGAACACCCTGATTCTCGAATATTTGAACGTGTAATTACTAAGATGGAAATTCAATCCTCAGGACATTTTCATTTATGCACATGTTTTGCTTGATGTTTGTTTTTCATGCAAAGGAAGTGAACTAAATTTGGGGAGGATTGTTGGAAAATTTAGTGCACTTGTGGGATTAGTTCACACATTGTAATGGGTTAGGAGGTACAGAGTGTACACCCATAAGGTCCATGAACACCCTGACTCTTGTAGTGGTCTGTATTGGTAGTGCTAGTGGAAAGTACTGCTTGTGGTTTCCACGGATAAGCAGTGTTTCCACTGAAGTGGTGTTTCCACTGAAGTAGTGTTTACACTGAAACAGTGGTGTTTCCAGCGGTGTAACCACTGATAGCACTATGAAAGTACCGATAGAAGTACTGCTTGTAACGGGCTTTGACCTATTCAAGTGGCAGTTACAACTGCATTATGACCACGTTTAATTGGTCATGTAACCACTAACGACTATTATGGGGATAATTATGAGGCTATTAATGGGCCGATTAATACTCATAATCCCATTGGAATAGCTCATAGTAACCTCCTATAAATAGGAGATCTGTTTTATGCATGAGGAGGCGGAAATACAATACAGAAAACATAAACACTCATTAGCGAAAGGGTTATAGAATTGTGCCTAATTCTCTAACTGCATTTGGCCTTATCCCAAGTAGATATTCGTGATACCCAGGCATTAGGGTCGAAAGTGATCACACGATTCCAAGTGATATCCGGTAACCACCTAGTGGTACTTGTTTCTGCTGGACAGTTGAGCATTTCTGCTGACATTGATTATCTTACCATGTTCTGGGACCTACACACCAACACATGCTAGTATGTACTCATTGTTAGAGATGCGGTAGATAGTCATATAGGTCGCAAGGTGCGAGTCAACTCGGATGAGTGGGTTCAATCCCTTGATTTTCAGTAGTTGGAATGTAACTTATCACCCAACACAATAAGACAAGAACATGCCTGTTATCGGTTATCAAATCAAGTTACAAGAGCAAAAAAGGCTTATTGGTTATGGATTATGTGCAAGCTAAAATTAAACATCAAATGCTACTACTGCATGTAAATGATTTATTATTGTTTTTTTTGGATTTCCATAACTGCTAGCTAGTGCAATGAAACATCAAATTAACGGGTTGGATATATATATATATATATATATATATATATATATATATATATATATATATAGTTAGGATCAAATAAGAAGAATAATTAAAATAAGAAGGATAAGAAGAAACCACAACCACACATTTTAGATGCACCTAAAAAAGTGGATGCATGTCCCTTCAAATTTTCCCTCCTTATTTAAAATGTGTGGCTAGAATTACTTCTTACCCTTCTTATTTTAATTAATCTTCTTACTAGATCCCTTCCCTATATATATATATATATATATATATATATATATATATATATATATACATATATATATATATATATATATATATATATATATATATATATAGGTTTGGGTTATTATGAAAAGTTTCTTATAATGAAAAGAATGAGAAGGCATGTGGAGGTGACATGTGTCACCTTTGCCACATCATCATGCCACATCACCATACCCCACCCCCACCCACCCCCTGCCCACCCCCGTCGAAAAAATTTTTTTCCCGCCAAAAAAAAATTTTTTTTTGGGCAAAAAATTTTTTTTTTTTCCCGCCAAAAATTTCCCGCCAAATTTTTTACTGCATCACAATTATAAATTTAGTGCATCAAGGTTATAAATTACTGCATCACAGTTATAAAGTTACTGCATCACAATCATAATTTTAGTGCATTAATGTTATAACCTTGATTTTAGTGCATCATAGTTGATGCACTACTAACTATGATGCAGTAACTTATAAAAAAGATGCACCAAAACTTATTAGTGCATTAAGGTTATAAGTTACTGCGTCACAATTATGATTTTAGTGCATTAAGGTTATAAATTACTGCATTACAGTTATAAAGTTACTGCATCACAATCATGATTTTAGTGCATTTAAGGTTATAACCTTGATTTTAGTGCATCATAGTTGATGCACTGAACTATTAACTATGATGCAGTAACTTACCAATGGAGCATTAGTCCAATGGTTGGAGCACTTGTGCTTGAGTCAATTGACCCAAGTTCAAGTCCCATCCTTGGCATTGCTTCATATAGGTACCCACCTCCGCAAAACCTGTAGGCACACTAGAGAGACTTTGTGGAATAAGAGCTTAGGGGTCCTAGTCTTGGCTCGTACTCACTCCAGTTGGTGCCCCACTAGGCCAGGAGAGTTTCCGGAGCTATTCCTTGTGGGGTGGACAATGGCTGGTGCCAAAAGGCACCCGGGGTCAGGGTGTTCCCGCCAATCTACACCTTTTGTAGAATGATGCAGTAACTTATAATAAAGATGCACCAAAACTTATTAGTGCATTAAGGTTATAAGTTACTGCATCACGGTTATAAATTTACTGCATCATAATCATGATTTTAGTGCATTAAGGTTATAAATTACTGCATCACAATTATGATTGTGATGCAGTATTTTTATAACTGTGATGCAGTAATAAATTTTGGCGGGAAAAAAAAAATTTTTTTGCCCAAAAAAAAAATTTTTTTTTTGGCGGGAAAAAAATTTTTTGGGGGTGGGTGGGTGGGAGTGGGGGTGGGGGTGACACATGGCATGGTGATGTGGCAAAGGTGACACATGTCACCTCCACATGCCTTCTCATTCTTTTCATTATAAGAAACTTTTCATTTTAACCCTATATATATATATATATATATATATATATATATATATATATAGAGTTAGGATCAAATAAGAATTAAACTTATAATAAGAAGAATAAGAAGAAATATAGACCAATCAATTTAAAAGAGGTTTGAGGGCAATTTTGTCCACTAAAATATTAATTGGCAGTTATTAACTTAAAATTCCCTATTAACATGGTAGATTTATAACTTGCTTTTCTTCTCTTTTTTTAAACCACACAGGAAGAAAGATATCACCGTGCATTCGTCTGGTAAAAAAATCTTGTTTTTTTCACAAAGTCTAAAACAGAAACATGCACGTGATTAAGAAAAAGATGCATCTTCTTCTTCAGATTGAAGGCAAAGCATGCATGATGCATCTACTAATTTTTTTAAGTAAAACTCTTGCATCTAACTATTTAACAACCCAACCCATTAATTGATTAAATATTATGTAGATCTTACTACCCTATATATGCATCTAATCAAATTAAACATATCAACCGATGCATCTAATTTTCTTTTCATGCATCTGATATAGTTATACCACCTAACATGCTAACAAATCCATAAAATGGTTCAACATTTTACCAGATTATTTCTACTTACCTATGCATCTATCAAAACATAAAATGATAAAATTAATTCTACTAGCAACATTAATCATGCATCTAACTGTAGACATCTTAACCACAGGACTAAAAGTTTCAAGATAGTCAAACCCCTCCCTCTGGCTACAGCCTTTGGCTACAAGCCTAGCTTTGTATCTTTCAATATCACCTGTGGACTTATATTTAATTTTCCATAACCATTTACTACCAACAACTTTTCTTCCTTTAGGAAGATCACATTCAGTCCATGTATTATTTCTTTTTAAAGCAGACACTTCATTATTCATAGCCTCAACCCAGTTATTATCTTTAATAGCTTCAGCATAACTAGTGGGTTCCACAGATTTATTTAAAGTAGTAGAAAAACAATAGTTAACAGGACTAAGATTAGAGTAACTAACAAATTTTTGCCCATATTTAACACTACTGCCTACTACATAATCATTAAACTTAGCGGGCATTTTAGAATATCTAGTAGACTTTCTAAGAGCAGGCTGTTCTTGACTTGTGTTCTGAGTAGGAATTTGATCAATATCTAAGCTAGAACTAGAAGGGACATTTCCCTCAGAAAGAGTATTGTCACCCATTGATGTTGCAGTGTCATTAATCCCGCCATCATCAGAAGTATATGTACTTCTGGGGCAAGATAAGGCACCACCATCATCATAGGGGGTAGTTGTACCTCTCCTTTCATCATTGGGTTTTAGATCAAAGTATTGCTCATCAAAAAAGTTTAGATCATTTATAGAAGTATCTGAACCTTTACCAGTTTGAAGTTTAGAATTCATTTTAAAAGGAAAAATGGTTTCATAGAATTGAACATCTCTAGAATAAAACACCATTTTAGATTCAAGACTGTAAACCTTATAAGCCTTTTTAGTAGTAGAGAAGCCAATAAGAACACATTTTTCAGATCTAGAAGCAAATTTATCAGAATTATTAAGAATAGTAGAGAAACACAGACAACCAAAACTTCTTAGATGAGCAAGTTTTGGTTTTTGACCATACACAAGCTCAAATGGAGATTTCCCACTCAGAACAGAAGACGGTAACCTGTTAATTAGATAAGCAGCAGTCAAAATACATTCAGGCCACATACTTAAGGGAATACCACTTTGAAATAACATACTTCTAGCAACATTGAGTAAATGCATGTGCTTTCTCTCAGCAATCCCATTCTGCTGAGGAGTATAAGCACAAGAGGTATGATGAATAATACCAAGACTATTAAAAAAATTGCTCATTTTAGAATTTACAAACTCAGTACCATTATCAGATCTGACAGTTTTAATACCACATTTAAACTGATTCAACATAAGATTTATATGACAAACAAACAAGTTATAAACTTCATCTTTAGTTTTAACAAGATAAACCCAAACAGCCCTGGTATAATCATCAACAATGGTCAAAAAATACCTAAAACCATCCCTACTAGTAACTTTATAAGGTCCCCAAAGATCAATATGGACAAGATCTCCAATAGCAGAACTCTTATGCTCACTAAGAGGAAACGGTTCCCTAGTCTGCTTAGCCTTGTGACAGATGTCACATGGAGAGACATGAGAATCCTTAGTGAACTTGAGATCAGATTGAAGAAGATTAACAGCTTGGTCAGAGGGATGACCAAGCCTGTTATGCCACATAGACTTAGACACATAGCAAGTAATAGACATATTACCTATTGTTTGATTTTTAGAAATGCAAGGAGAGGGAGTATCAAACAAATAGAGACCACCATTCTCACTACCAGTCCCCATGATTTTGTTTTGAGTCAAATCCTGAATATAACATTTAGTCTCATCAAAACCAACAAACATTCTGCTATCTTTAATTAGTTTATGAACAGACAACAGACTCACACAATACTCAGGAACAACCAACACATCATATAAAATAACTTTATCTGAAAGTTTTAGGTTACCAACGTATTTGATTTTAGCAAGAGTACCATTAGGATGTCCCACAGTAAGATTTAAATCTGATATATCAATTATACCAAACATATTTAAAGTATTAACAGTCATGTGTTGGTTTGCACCAGAATCTATAATCCATCCTATACTTATTTTACACAAAACAGAGTTACTGTTATAGAATCTATGAAAGTTTATATTAAAAAACACATTATTATTCAAAAAACTAGGTATACCTGCCATGTTGGCCTGCATACTGCTTGAAGGCATATCACTGATAAGGTTCATTAGTTTCATCATCTGATCATAGGTAAAAGACATAGTAGTACCAGTTTCTTTGGATGAAGATCTAGAATTAGCATTAAAAGAAGACTTAAAACCATTAGGTTTAGAAGATACATTTTTATTGTACCCAGGAGGATAACCAATCAAGTCAAAGCATCTATCAACAGTGTGACCAGTTTTACCATAGTTATTGCAGTGCAAATTAGGATTAGGGCCTCTGTTTCCACCATTATTATTACTACTTCCAGTATTATTAAACTTGTTGTTGTCATAGCCAGAAAACTTTTTATTATCAAACCTCTTGTTGCCATTATTAGACCAATTAGTTTTAGAAACAAAACTAGATATTTGAGGTTTTGATTCAGAACCAAAGGAAGGCGAAGCAATGCCTCTGTGAGACTCTTCCCTGGAAACAATAACAAATGCCTCTTTCACATCAGGAAGAGTTTCTCTAGCGAGAAGACTGCTTCTGATAGGCTGATATAAGTCATTTAGGCCCATAATAAATTGCATAAGTTTCATGAGTTGATTATGTTTTAACACATTTTCTCTAGCAGCACAAGTACACTTAGACAATTTTGTCATAATATCAAATTCTCTCCATAAAGAGTTAAGCTTATGATAATACTCAGATACAGTCAATTCACCTTGTTTAAAGTTATTAATTTTTTGCATAAGACTCAAGATAATAGACTCATCAAGTTTATCATAGGCTTCTTTCAGTTCAGACCACACTTTAGAAGAATTTTCAGAAATAATTTGTCCAAGATAAAGATCTTCAGACACAGAATTTAAGATCCATGAAAGCACAATAGAGTTGCATCTTTCCCACTGATTTGACAAGACATTACTAGAGGCATAAGTTTCTTTAACACAAGTTCCATTAATAAATCCAGTTTTTTTTCTGGTGTTAATAGCCAGTTTCATGGCAGTAGCCCAGACTCTATAGTTTTCAGTACCAGTTAATTTCACAGACACAATAGAACTAGTACTAATGTCATTAGAGTGGAGATGTAATGGATTACCCAAATCAAGATTGCTAATAAGGTCTTCATTACCACTACTATTACCAGGAGCCATGGGACCAGAAATATATCAAGAAAAAACAACAAGCAAATAAGACAGATAAGTAGAGACAACAAACAATAGACAGAAATCCAAACACCTTCAAACACAGATAACCACCGATAATCCAACACCAACTTCTCAATCCCTTAACCTACTCATCACCAGAAACTAAGAACTATAGCTAAACAATAAAAAATAAGAGATTATGCTAAACACACGCCCAAGATTAACAAGACTCGGCCGAGAGAATTGGGTGTGACCAGAGCAGGTATTCACACCTCTCAAGGAGGCAGATCAAGAAGTTAGTCACACCGTTTGCACCCTCTCGACCAAAGAAAAGTTAATCTTAAAGGAGAGATAATAAGCTTACAGTGCAATAAGGATGACAGCGGAAACGAATCACAACACTCTTAATTCGCTTAGTTAAGAGATATTGTGATCAAAGAAGGTCCCAGACAGAGCAGCAATAGATCTGAACAAGATCTCAACACAAGCACCCTTAATCACCAATTAAACAACTGAGAACCGTAGCAACAACCTCAAAGAACCAAAATCTAAAGCTTAAACTGAAAAGCCCCAAATTGCCAACGAAACCCTAGATCTAAAAAACTTCGATTACCAGAACCTACGCTGTGATACCATGTAGAAATAATAGACAACACCACAATTGAATCCAACCAACCACCCCTTGATTCAAACCATAACAGATTCAGATACAATGCAACATAAATCAGACTATGATTGTACACAACTGTAAACAATCATACTACAAGTATATAATACACAACTGATCAGTAGAGTTTATGAGTCAAACGGTAACAAGAATTGGATTCGACTGAACCCAGGAAGATAGGATATGATAAGAAGACAACTTATTTTCTCTGCCTTGCAACCCTAGCTGCAAGCGACTTTAAATAGGAAGCAACAATGAGGAAGACCACCTTTAGCCACTGCACATACAAAACATAGACAAAAGAGAACCAAAGAGAGTTAAAGAGTTAGATAAGTTTCTGCAAGAGCAGAAACAGCCCCTGAACTTGAGAACAAAGGTTTGAACCTAAAATTCAACACAAATCAACATGAAACCAAGCTACACAATTAAAACTCAAGTACTCCACAATCAAGAATGTGGTTGAGCAGAACAAAACAAGTTACTATCTTACGCACATATGTGAATGATGACAAAATCGTTTAAACAAAATGCATTCAACATACATGCAATTATGTTTTATGCAATGTGATCGATTTTCAGATTAGTGTTAGTCTAAAATATTCTAGAACTGCGGTTAAATGATTACATCTGTTTTGAGTAGAGGTGGCAAAACGGGCGGGTTCGGGCAACGGGGTCCAACGGGCTTGAGTTTAACGGGCACGGGTCAAACGGGAAAAAAAAGACGCTAAAATACTAAAATTTTCTACTCTCATATTGATTAAATAACTAGTTAAGGGGAAACAAACTTTAAGTCAAATATATAAAAAATAAACAAGTAAATTTAAACATCCAACTGCTGAAATAAACTAAACATTAAAGTCGAATACATAGAAAAATAAACTGATCAGTACGTTAACATGTCTCGACTATTTCACTGGTAACACGTTGACACAATCAGAAGGACGTTGCAGAGAGCTCGCCATCTTGCTCCAGTCAGCCACTGTGCATGTGTCAATTCCTTAACGGTGACGGCTCATTTTTTGGCAATGGTATTAATCAAACTCGGGTTTTTGAGTTACCTGTGACCTGCAATGTTGAGATACCGCCAACCAGTCAATGCAAACCTTCTCTTTAATGTTAACGAAGTTCAATGACTTAACTGGTAATCAAAGTAAGTATGCTATATAATATGCAATTAGTTTTAAAATCAACTTATCAACAAGTTACTACGGTTTGCTAATGATATGTATTTAAGTTACCAGTCCTGTTTGTCCTTTACCATTCTAACACCATGGACCTCAAGATTGGATACATCAACCATACTGAACCACATCAATTATAATAAATGAATAGAATCGATGCAACATGTTTAATGTGTCCTATAATATACTGTAATAATTAAAACATAATAATGACATAAGAATAATGAAATCACCTATAACCAACTTGGTTCAATCCACGCATGACTTGACAAATAAGATGTAGTTCCAAAGAGATCCGGTAGTTGAATGTTTTTGCCATCAAATGTGTGATACATGCATGTGTCAAGTGAATAAAACACTATCTTTCTGTTCTCGGTAGACACTTGTGGAAAGAAGATCTTGTTCTCCATTTCTGGTGTTTTGGCTTCAAGGCAAAGACATGTTGTTTTACAAATATAAATCATATGCTTTCCAACACCAGTTATTTTCTCCCATTCTTGTTTAACTTCATTCAACTTAAACACCTCAACATGTTTTCCATACTCGCTCACATAAACCAGTAAAAGATGTTGATCACATTTCGTTAAGAATTTTTGTGTCAAAGATCCGCAAGCACTTTCAGGGGCTTCGGTTTCAACAATCTTCCAAGAGTAACCTCGTTTGCCCAGATTATTGAAAACAATAACTTCTCCCTCTTCACACAATGCATACAGATCTCGACCATAAAAACTTGAACAACAAATAGTATGTGGATCTGGACCCAAACGAAATATACGCCATGTTGGTTTCCGATTTACAAAGTGGATGTGAACATCCCAAACCTCCCATGTTGTAAATCCAACCACAATACAATCAGGGGAAGTAGGTGGCGCTGAAAAATTTAAGCTATCCAAACTATATTCCAATTGTGGAAGCTTTCGAAGATCATTTGTGAAAGGGTTATATAATACTAAGCACTTCAAGTCATTGCTTCTAAGCAACAACCAACCAAACCTTGAAGAAAATATTTTGTCATGAGCAATTGAAATCGGGGAGTTTTTCACCAAGTAGTTGTCACCCAACATAGGATCTTTAATCGTGATAACGTCTCGATTTTTGCCCACCACCATTAGCCAAGGTGAAGCAACTGAATACCTACATATTAAGAAACAATTTTCCAATAAAAAAATGTGTTTTTCTAATCATTGTAATTTTCTTTATAACTACATGTCATTAAAAGATGCATGGCTTTGTGTCCCAATCGAGTAACTTTCTAAGCAAAAACCCCATGCAACCGATATGTCTTTCAAAAGAAAGATAAACCTTTATACAAAATTATACTAGTATATAATGAGTGTTACATGTTATATTTATATTATGAAATAGATACGGGTTTTATAAGTACTCATCTTTCAGTGACCGAAATGTGACAGTTGAAAAGTGTGTTTTTGGGGGGAAAAAACTATTAAGTACCCATTATAAAACATATGACAAAAATTAAATGAACATAGAATCAATTTATAGCAATACCTGCATTCCCAAATCGACACATGGCTTGTCGGCAGTATTGGAGACGGTATAGGAAATTGGGAGATGGTCTTATCTTTCACATGGTACGAGTATATTGTTTTGCCCATTTTGCCACGAATGTGTACATAACCTCCTAACTCCGAACGGCTATAAGATACCGATTGATCACGAGAAAGATCCAAAAATAAATTAGCGTCTTTGAGGTCATCTATTTCTTCCCATATTTGATGACTCTTGTGGAAGTCTGTGTAATCATCGTATACCCAATCATCAAAATTGAGATCGCTTATGTCCCAGTCTTTCAGGCCTTCCCACTTTATACTAGTCATGTCCAATTTAAACAGACACACACTAGCAGGTGTTTTCAGTGATTTATTTTCATAATATATTATGTAGAACAATTCTGCACAAGACCCTTTCAAATAAAACTTTATGTCTCCACCGCTACAGCGATTGGAAGAATAAGAAGGAGGAGGGCATGCCCCAAACAGCATTAGTGTTATCACAACTTCTTTCTGCATAACCATAATGTCAACTTGTATAACCAAATTAGTAAAAGAACCATCGGTACTTAATGCATATACCTTGTCATTGCAACAAGTCAGGTTATGTAGTAATTCACCATCAAAGCTTAACCTCTTGAGTTGTTTGGCATATGACATTTCGGTCCACCTAAACTTGTCTCTTTTACTACCTAGCTGACAAAATACAAAGGTAGATTTATTAGTTCTTGCTAGTAAAAGAACTGAACTCGGATTATCTGGAGGGGCTGACAAACAACATTGTCCTATAGATTCATAATTTCCGTCTTCTAAAATCAAGGTGGGGAGACTTATGATCTTAGAAGTCACTTGATTCCAAAGAGACCATTCGTTGTTTTGCGGATGGTTGGAGAGTACCACCCATCCATGAAAACAACCTTGGATAAGTTTCCCAAGCAACTCGGGGACTCGACATTGATAATGAGGTAACTCGTCGTGTATGGTGTAGAAATACTGGTCTTGATTGTCGTCTTCTAGGTTCTGGGAAATCAACCATGGATATTTTGCTGTTAAGGGAGGGAACCGATCACATACCAAACCACACGAAATCTGCTCCATCTAAACATGTTCATAGTAAAATTTTTATGGTTAATACACACAACAGTAATCAAAGGATGTAATTTTTGAAGGTTTCAAAAATGAAAATACACTAAAAGACACAAAAAAGAAAGTACAAACAACAAAAACAAAATAATCGATCTTGTCAATGGAGGTACCTAATTTTATAAAGTATGATTCCAATGGCTAAGTAATCCCTTAATAACATGCTAACAATTAAACACTCAAAAAGCTCAAAGAAGAAAATGTACAATAAGCATTTTTAGTTTTTTATATATAAAAGAAAAAAAAAAAAAAACTTTGGGTAGAACACATAGTCACAACCGTCTTAACACATAGTCAGTATTTTAACTTACAAGTTTATTAAAGAATAAAACAATCAATATTTAGTGCACTCAGTTAAAATACTTAGAGGGAAACTATCAGTATATATTCAATAAACACACATTTTGTTATCGTTATTCAAGTGTGGTTGATGTAATGGAAATAATCTCTTTTGTCTTTGAACATGAAACATATATAGAGACTATATAGCAACAACATCAGCACAAAGCAATCAAAGAATAGCTACCAAGTCCAAGGCAACCCACGTTTTTTTCTCTTTTTGATTAACGACACAATTAAACCCAATAACTAATCAGATATTAGAACACTATTTTTGCTTACTCTTTGACGTGTAATAGTGTGCTAGCGATAGTTATATTGATTCGAAACATCACTCGAAAACTTAACAAATCGATCAACTACGACGAACATATATACAACTCATACAGTCTTAGTACATATATCTATTTAGAAGAATTAAACACATATAGTACTTTAGGCATTGTTAAACATAAATTAACTAACTGGCCGGCGACATATCATCACACAAGCTAGTATACACGCCAATTAGGAAGAGCTCCACATCTTTCAATCGTATAAGTTACATGCATCTAACCATTCTTATTTCTAAACTTGTCAAAACTCTCTTCAATATCAGTGATTAAATTTAATTACTTATTAAACTACGACTTCTATTATTATGTTACAAGGTTGTGACCAAAAGCTGAACACGATATGCAAAAAAAGTATTTCTAGCATCAATAAGCTAGCAAGTCAAAAAAATTATCCAAACACTCCAACACCTTAACGGTCACTGCTTAATCTAACCTTATAATATAATAAGCTAATAGGCAGTCGAATTATCCAAACACTCAAAAAAGCTGCTGCATGAAAACGTGTGTCTTTAGAATCAAAATAACCGAAACACTCAAAAACTTTAGTGCTTTATGAAAGTAAGTGTTTATTTAGAAAAAATATATAACCCCATAAACGCTTAACAAGCATCAAGATATAACTGAACATCATGGTACTAATGATAACTTTAGCCAAACCAAACATATGATCGAACAATACTAACAAAACAATGGTAAAAAAATCAAGTTTAAAGATATAATTCATACCTCAAACAATTTGGAACACCGATCGATGGATTTCTTTGAATATAAGGGTTATCAAGGGTTTATATATATATTAGAATGATGAATGGGGTAATAATTTATTTATAGGAGACATTGATATTGTTACCATATAATTATTTCAGCAAAAAAGTAGACTCTAAGATCCATATAATTTATTTATAGGAGACGTACCCGACACACGCGTGTTTCGTTTAACTCTTGCAACACCGGGTGAGGGTGTATTACGAACCACGATATCAGTGATCGCGTTACATGTCCCGGCGCCACTCCCACCAACCAAGTTGTAGCACAATTTTCGGATGGAAAGTAGCGGTAAAAAAATCAAAAAAGCTAGCCGTATTTTCAAAAATATTTTTTTTTTCAACTTTGTAACCTTTTAAAATTTTTATAAATACCCAATAATTACCGATTTTTAACGGTCACTTCCACCTTCAAATCTCTACACTACGTCACTACCTCTCTTTATTTTTACTTCCAACTAGCGATGAGCAAAAGAACCAAAGAACCGGACCAGACCAAGAACCAGACCGGAACCAAGAAGAACCAAACTGGAACTAGAACCAAGGGTTCTTGTTCCGGTTTTTGAGTTAGAGATTTTTTCGGTTCTTGGGTCCGGTTCAGTTCGTTTCCACCGGTTCTCGGTTCCGGAACCAATTACCCATTAATATGTAAAAACGTGATTTTTTTTTACTTTCCATACTCAAAGCCTTAAATCATACGTACTAATGCCATAAAAAAACCCTAATAGCCTACTTTAAAAAAAATCAAGCTGAAAAATATAAACCCTAATCTTTAATTCATTGAAACATCCACAAATCAATAATTAATCTAAACCTAATAACATTCCAAGATCATTCAACATTCAAAACTCACATAAACAACTATCATCGTTATCAAAACAATAAAAGTAAGTTTTATAACTTATTTTTATTTGCATTCGAGGTACTAGTGTATAACATGTTCATCATTATCTTAGGATTTCTCGTTTGAGGATTTAGCCATCTAACTAAGTCACTGTATATTTCCTAAATTATCTTTTGTGGTTCTACGCCGAGATCATGCTTGTGCAGTTTTTTAGTGAAAGAAGTAACCTCAAACGTAGATGAGTCTCATCGCTTTATACCCAAGATTGAGTGAGATATTCGAGAACACAAATTAATTGGGGTGATGTTGAAGATCTTATTATAGACGATGAGATTGTCAAGGATACAGAAGAACAATTAAAGAAACTAACCGAAAGAGACAAAAAGAAACAAACTGTATAACTATAAACGGTCTTAGTTATTTTGTTGGACAAAGTTTTATATTATTTTATTTTGTTTTCCAAATTGTTATGCATTATTGTTAAAAATATGAACAAGTGAAATTATTAAATGATTGTTTATATGATTTTATATTTTTAGTTGTTAATTGTTATTGGTTTAAACGTAAATGGCTGCAAGTACTTCAAAAATTCTATTTTTATTTTTATTTTAATGGCTTAATTTATTAGTGCATGAGATTATTTTTTTTCTTCAAAAAAATGATTCCTATGCGGGTAGACCCAAAGAACCGGAACTGGAACCAAAACCGGAACCGGAACCGGAACCAAGAACTATATTCGGTTCGGTTCTCGGTTCCTACTTTTCACAAAATTTGGTTCTTGGACCACCAATTCCGGGTCCGGTTTCAACCGGCTCTAGACCCATGCTCATCCCTACTTCCAACTCACAAAAATAAATAACCAAAAACAGATCATTCGAATGCTCAACATTTAAAAAGTAGAAGAAAAAAGATTATATTCTCAAAAATACGCTAGATTTTTTTTATTTTTTTTTACCGTTACTTTCTGTTCTAAAATAGTGCTACAACTTTGTTGGTAGGAGTGGCGCCGAGACATGTAACGCGATCACTGATATAATGGTTTATAATGCACCCTCACTCGGTGTTGTAAGAGTTAAGTGGGAATACTTTTGGTGTTTTATGGGATTATAACTCAAAAGGCAACATCTTATAATATAATTATACATGATTTGAAGATCAAAAAAGGAAAGGTGAGGGTACTTGGATCATGTATATCTAATTAAATAGTTTATCTCCCAAATCAAAAACCAATCAATATGTTGGCCAAGTTGTTAAAGTGCTTTGCATTTCTAAACCTAGTTGTCTTGAACTTTTAAAGTGTGGGGATGCTTAATTATATGATGTTTAAGAAAGCATACAAGTTGCATGTTTACGGTTCAAAATCTAGTCGATTATCTATGCTTAATATCTTATAAAGATCATTTTGAGTGAACTGAAATAGACCAAAATCAAGTTTAGATATTATAGATATTTTTGAAAATTATGCTTGCATAAACATGCATACGTAAACGATTGTAGTTGTGCCACGGTGCCACCAAATACAATGCCGCGTTTGATTGTCACCAAAAGAGTTGCACACCATCTAATGTTCACTTTCAACTGTCCTTTTTCAGTAGTATTATGAGCCACTCACCCGATAGACAAAGACTACTCCTTAAAAAGAAAATGTCACCAGGATCTATCGGATAATTACCTGAACAGTAATATCAAATAAATCTGCATTCCAAATAGTTAGCTTATAACTGGATTCTTTCTGCATCTTTGGATGATCAGTGTTGGATGGAACAGTTCGTTTCAGTGATAAACGTCATATTATGTTCTTAGTAATCTGTTGGATGTTTAATTACAGATAGGGTTTGTCTAACAAATGTCTTAGGGTATTGGTTTAAAACTTTAAATGATTAAACAAGTAAAGTTTGTGGTCATTAAATTTAAAAATCACATTTAATTAAAGTCATTTATAACTTTAATTATTGTGTTTTAAATGCATTTTTCAGTTAAAAAGGTTATTTTATGTTAAATTAATACACTTAACCAATGCCATTAGAACACTTATTAAGCAATCCCTTACATGTATATTGTACACCTTTGAACCATTTGTGATTTGTATTTATAGTTAAAATAATTTTTTTTTTGTTGTCAAATATACAAAAAGGTGGTCAGTGGCAATATTTTTGTTGGGATTTTAGAACCAGTTAACCATTAACCTCTACGAGTACGCAGCGGATAAGGATCTAGTTAATGCAATTATGTTAAGCACGTATTTAATAAACAAATAATTAATACAATATTAATTAATTAAAAGGGATAAAAGAAAAGCTAACCTTGCTTGGCAATTGATCTCTAGTAACGGAACAAGAAACCAATACGAAACCTTAAGTATCTAAAATAGATACCTCGAAGAGTATCACACACAAACCCGATTAACATATACGTTCGATTAAGACGCTAGTCGAGAACGTAATATAATAAAACCAAATCAACTAAGTGACAACTTGTATACCCACTTGAATTCCACACGTACAGAAAACCAAGAAACATGTTATGTTTCTGTCCGAGAACACAAACAGCCTAACAAGCTGTTTTGTGCTTTACCCGATATCGGACAAGGCGTGTCCGATATCAACTGCTTCTGTCCGAGATCAGCACCACGTCCAGAAGTAAAAACCAAACTTTGTTGCTGCAATTCTACTGGGAAATCAGTAACAAATCAACTCCAACTAATTGACACCTAATACACTTGGTTACGTAGCAAGTTTAGGAATCAAGTGAACTAACAAAACCTTAAACGACTTTAGAAGAAAGTCGACTAAGATTAAGGCAGAAACTGGATCAGTTTAGTAGAGGAATTAGGGTATGATATGCGTGAGTATTTTTATCAGGTAAAGGCATAGAAAAACGTTTTTCTTTTTATAGCAAAAGTAAAACGATCCTTTGTCTTGGATAATGACTTGATTGACAAGTCTCAAGCCCACACCCTTCCTTTTGTTACTCCTGCCCGATCAGTGAAGCCAAGGGCCCAAGCCATGTTCACTTTTAACCCATTTAACCATTAAGATCAGCCCATGGATTAATAAGTGGATCGGGTCAAGTAACGCATAACATATCGGGTATATAATTCAAGTTATAATACGTTCGACACGTATACTCGTGTTTATCGTGTGTGCCCCCATCGGCTCACACACTTCTAGTCGTTTACGTGTGTTTATAACTCTCACAAACCAACAGCTCCCACTTGGGAGTTGGTGTGTCGAATGGCACACAAAACTAAAGACGAAAACGCCTAGCAAACGCTCTCACTCGCTTTTTAACTAAAAGTGTCTGAGAGAATAGTTTCGTAAAAGTTTCTCAGTAGCATGGTCATTCAATGTCTTGCTCTAATCATCCTTTGTTATAGATACCGTTAAACCATGGATTATGGATCTTAAATCATTCCATATAGTTTAACCATTTAGAATCTCGTTATTGAATTTAATTAGATATACCAAATGTAATCAAGTATCATCTTGCATTACCCTTTGGGTTCGGCCGAACAATTATCTTATTAAATCTGGAGAGGCGCCATGGTATCTTTCTGCACATATCAAGTGGAGTAACAAATCCTTTATTGACTACAAGTGTTGTGGATGCTGCTTCACATCACTCCGAAATATAGCTTTTATAACTACCTTGTTCAGATAGCGTTTTGCGTATACTTACAAAAAATGATATCCACACATAACAGAACTTGCTTGTATCTCAAGTCTCAGGATGAAGATAACAAACCATTTTCAATATTTTACTTATGACAAGGATCCAAAAGTAAATGTTTGAAAGTTGGGGAATCCAATATGCATCTCTAGTGAATACATACGAGTTTGGCGGGAACAATCCAAATTCTCGTTAGAATTATAACCAACACTCACATTTGCCTTACATAACAATATTCCCATATTGTTAACCGACAATAGACATATTTAGAATAATAAAATTATTCAAGGATTAAACATGCAAATATAGGAGAACAATTATTATATGAATGAATAACAAATATCAAGTATCTTTATTCATCATAAAGTAAAAATTGTCTTTCAATCCCAATTATCCAAATACTAAAACAGATATGCATGAAACTCATTTAGTAAGTTGAACCCTAATGTTTCCAACATTCTCAACCTTTCTTTAAAAGAAAAACTAAATAGTTATCTGAGTAAACTTTCCGAATACTTATTTCAAATATCACATATAGTGAGTGATTTGAAATATAAGATGAGTGTCTTATCTCATATGCTCATACTATTGCAAGAATTATAGTATGGAGATGTCGTCTTACCTTGCATGAGGTATTAAAAATTAACGACATACTGACAGTCATCTTTACAGTTTCTAAAAATGTAAAGTATTCTCATTCATTAATGTGTAATGCAACAATGCTCTATGTTGAGCATAACTAGTTAGCAAATTTATCATAAAAGATGAAATCCTACTACAACTAGTATTAATAATCCTCTAGCATCATTTGTACTTATACAACATTATGCTTTAAAATTCGCAAACATTTATAAAACAATAATCTAAACTCTCTCAATTAGATATTGTTGTTGTCAGCTCTTTTGTACTTGTACAAAAGCTACAACTAGTCTTATACATAATATAATATATACATGATAAATCCTTAGTTAAAACAACATAAAGTTTCTATCCATGTAACAAATTATACCAAGTGAAATATATCATTTAAGACTTGCTTGAATAATATATTGCATTTGTGTTAGACTTAATTTTCCGCATTTGTTTATTCCATATAAACATCTATTCCAAGGTTGTTTGTTTTATTCCCTAAATTTCAAGTGAAATTTCATTCCAAGCTTAAGGATCAATATCTAGCTTAAATAGAATGATATCTTCAACATGTAAATTTTAAGGATAAACACATTGCTCTCACTCAATGTCAGATGTACTCAAGAGATATCTTAATTTAATCAGAATCATATTGTAATTAAATTCAAGATCTCAGCTCTTAGATGCATGATCCAATCCAAACTTGGATTGCATAAATATTGTATACTACATAAAGATTATGTAGATTCATAACCCTTTTGATTACACACCGTCCTCGCAAAAGGTAATCATAAGGAAAAGGTTATAAAATCTTAATTGTCATATTCAACATACAAATCACATGTATGACAATTAAATATCTTTATATAATTAATGCATGTATTATATAAGAAAATTTAATCACAGTCAATTGCTTAAGTATGATTAAAAACTTCTTATAAAATGCCAAACATTAATATGTATACAACTTTGTCCTTGTGAGTCACTCTTCAAAAGAAACTCATTCGAACCTCATAGGTTAACTGTTAGGCGAAATAACAATCAAGCTCAAAAATCGATTTGCCTTTTAAGGACTGCATCTTATAATTCGTAGTTTTAAAACATTTATCAGATTCATGATGTGATAATGTATTTTAGTAGTTAGCTGATTTACAATAATCTCCTAACTTATATCCATCATCATTGATATTGAAAATATCACTTCAGGTGATGAGGCATCCTTGCGGATTTATGAATGAGAGTAATCATTATACTTCAGTTAACATTTTTATGTTTAACCTTAGTATGACATTAATAAGTGGATTTTAGAAGGTTAAGTATTTTGTTCTCAAAAACTTGAGATAAGTATATACTCCCATTTACTGTTGTAAGTAGAGACAATTCTCTAAATACTAAGTATTTAAGCAACAATAAATTGTTCTTTATGGAGAACCACAAAATACATTTTAAGTTCTCATCTCAAGATTTGTTAATAAAATGCTTCATAAGATTTTAACAAATTCAGAACTTAAATCAAGACATAATGGAATTCATTCCAACAACTCAAATTAGGGTTTATAGAAAAATCTAATTTAATATCACTCTTTAACCAAAAATTCTAACAACAGTTTTATGTTTCATCAAGCTAGGAAGAACATCAAAACTACAATCTTCAAGCTAGGAAGTGTAGAAAAATCAAAAATCCAAAAGGATTTAGGATTCAATTGGTTTGAGTGGAAAACCTAAAATCCCTAATGAATTAGGGTTTTCAGTTATGGGTTGTCTTGAATACCTTCTAGGTTTGAACTATATTGAGTGTATCCACGAAACACGCAATTTCTAACCTTGATATGTTTTTGGAGGTAGAGCAATTAAAGCTATCAGGAACCAAACAATATGAATAAAGTTTGATCCAACACATTAGACATACCATAATGAAGTGGTATCCTATGAGTTATTAGAATTGTGAAACTATATCAGAATTCTATAGATAACTTAATTCTCTTTGGACTAAATACTTGTCAATTGGGTCGAGCCAAATTGCATATAAAGTATTTACGAACCAAGTGCATGCAATAATGTATATTCATTGAATAATACAAGAACCTTAAGTTCACGTGTTCACAAGAAGACAGAACTGTTCAAGAATTATATGTTTATATGTTAACAAGAAAATAGAACATTTCAATAATACATTATAAGTCTTTGAATAATTCAAAGGCCTTATGTTTATGTGTTAAATAGAAGACATAACACTTTTACTATATATACTTTATGTTATCAGTCATTGACTAATTCAAGGACTTTATAATTATATCTTAACATGTAAGCATAATTATACTAACAAAAGTAATCATGAACGCAAACTCTTGAGTTCTATAGTAATTTCAAGTTAATTTTATACTTCAGAATTATGATCATTATCATATAACCATAATTATGTTGACTAAAACATGTAGTCAAATGTTGAAGTATCTTTACATTATATCATGACATTAGAATGTAGTAGGGCAACAAACATCTAGCGTGTTCAAGTCCTAGTAGAATCATTATTAGAATGTAGTAAGGCAATAAACATCTCATGTGTTTAAGTCCTAGTAGAATTATTAGTTTCCTTTACCTTGCGGTCAAGAGATACCAATAATATTGTTGTTCCTAGCACACACTTTGAGATTTCTCCCACTTGTGTAAGGTACAACATTATATTATGAAAACAAACAACACGTGATTGATTATTCTAACAATATGATAATGTCATAGAGATCATAAGTAGTTGTAGAACCATAACCTGTAATAAGGAATTGTGGATTATTATTTTATAGATAACGTTTCGAAGCGCAGGAAGGCAACGTGTTATCTTATAAAATAAAATGCAATTTTCCTTTAAGCAATGGTTGTTCATATTCAGAAATTAATGGATTTTTTCAAAACTAGTTTGAAATGATATGGGTGACTAACAGGAAATAAATCCCGTAGCTCCCACTGAAATTGACAACATTACATGAATGATATTTCAGTAATAAAATGCAACTGCTCCCACTGGATTTGTCAACATTGTAAGTGTTACATTTCCAGTAGAAAGCATATAGCGGTTTTATATACTTTCTTATTCTCTTCAAATGCCTACGAGTAGCATGTACTTAGGTATTGAGCAGAGTATATGAAGTTCTACTTCTGTAGACAATGGACTAGCCATTCTATTATTCAATTAACTTGAATCTTTAGCATGCAATTCCTCCTTTATTGTCTACAAAGCCCCAAGGGTATTTAGCACTTTAGGAATAATAAGATTCCAAGAAGATTACCTAGAAAATATGCTAATAATTCCTTTACACTTTGCGGTTTAAACTCATACATCGTGACAAGTGCAGGATGTTATTTATTTTGGTAGCTCTAAACACAATGTTTCCAGTTACACAAAATATTCTATCTTTCAATTAACTCTAGACCACGAAAGGGTAATGAAAGATCATAAACGAGTTTATCAATTTTGGAATCCTATCTTAGTTAGTCAACTAAGGAGAAAAGATAGGAATAAGTGTCACTCTTCTTACTAGGAAAAGAGACTAAGTTTGTCTTTCGAAGAAAAACAACTTTGTTTACGAATTATGTTGCAATAACACAATTAATCAGAACATAAAAAGTTCAATTATAGTATTTTCGATAATTACATTCATAAAAGAATTAACTACCCAATTAATTACTAATTAAGACTAAGATCCATCTTGCAACCCCACTTAATTACCATAGGTCTGACCCAGTGTGTAAAAAAAATAGGACAAGAGGTAAGCGACGAGCGTTAATTGCAAAATGCAACTCTTAGATTTATGAGACTGTTTAAGGCATTAGTATCAAGTAATAATGTCAAAAGCATGTTTAGTTCTCATTTTATGCCTCGGGTCCGAGGTCTGACCAGGTTAACTCGATATAAGTCGACCAAGTATGAACGTGTAAAAATAACCAGAGGTCTGACCAGTGAGAAATAATTACCATGGGTTGGAAAGGCCCTTAGGTCTGACCAGAGAAGTCAATCCAAGTGCACGTGTCCATAGTTGGGTGGCATAGACTTAATATTAAAAATAGGTATGCACACATAAATGTGGTAAAAGTCGTGTACAAAGAAGCATGCAAAACAACTTTGTAACACTAATTTTAAAAACTTTTGGTAATGACACTGTAGTGATCATCATGGTTCACGGTAGCTCCAATCGAACGCACAGGGAGGCAGAGGACCAGGTAAGCGATGAAGCATAACCTTAGACATCCTTTCAGTGAGACTGTGCTCACTTCTTTAAACCCCTTTCTAGTTTGTTCTAGTGGGTGAGCCGTACATCCCAAGTGTCCATAGCGTCTAGTTTTTAAATTCTTGAAAACGTGTTTCATATATTAGGTCACTTTATTTTAAAAAAAACAATTTTCCACGAATCATATAGCAGGTCACAATGAGCATGGTATTTAGGCGTGTAAATAAAGACCAATATTGATGCTATGGTTACGATATGTATTATTCCATATTGCATACAATTAGGTGTCAAGGCAAGTAATAACGCACATATAGGAATTACAAACATACAAACATAAACATCAATATATATAACCACATATTGTTCCGAGTTCTCTTGCGAGTCTTCCCCAAACGGAGAACCATAAGACCGTCACTAGGATGTAATACCTAGATCGCCCCATACATCACTTAGAAAAGCAATTGAGTGGGTCTTGTGGCCGGAAAAACACATAAAATAGCAAGGCAATCTCAATTATCAAGTAATTTCGCAATTTTATGTATTTATAAACCAAAATGTAATTCTAATTATCATAATAATTCTAACTAACAATTAATAAATTCAAATTAACTTTTAATTCTAATTAGCAAGTAATTTTAATTAACATGTAATTCTTAATTAACAATTTAATTTCAATTAACAAAGTAATTATAATTAACATGTAAATTAAATTCTAATTAACAAGTAATTCCAATTAACAAATTAATTCTAATTATCAATATAATTTTAATTTGTGTGTGTCTAGTTATTATTTATTAAAAATTGACAAGTATTGCATGTAATTGTCAAAATTAAAATAAAACAAAATAACTAAACTAGGTTTCATGCAGCCCTTTTAAAACATGTTTATTAATATCAGAAACGTGTAACCCATAATCGCAAAAACGAGTTGACTCGTGATGCCACTGTTGGGATTTTAGAACCAGTTAACCATTAACCTCTACGAGTACGCAGCAGATATATGATCTAGTTAATGCAATTATGTTAAGCACGTATTTAATAAACAAATAATTAATACAATATAAATTAATTAAAAGGGATAAAAGAAAAGCTAACCTTGCTTGGCAATTGATCTCTATTAACGGAACAAGAAACCTTAACGAAAGCCAAGTATCTAAATTAGATACCTCTATGAGTATCACACACAAACCCGATTAACGTATACGTTCGATTAAGACGCTAGTCGAGAACGTAATATAATAAAACCAAATCAACTAAGTGACAACTTGTATACCCACTTGAATTCCACACGTACAGAAAACCAAGAAACATGTTGTGTTTCTGTCCGAGAACACAAACAGCCTAACAAGTTGTTTTGTGCTTTACCCGATATCGGACAAGGCGTGTCCGATATCAACTGCTTATGTCCGAGATCAGCACCACGTCCAGAAGTAAAAACTAAACTTTGTTGCTGCAATTCTACTGGGAAATCAGTAACAAATCAGCTCCAACTAATTGACACCTAATACACTTGGTTACGTAGCAAGTTTAGGAATCAAGTGAACTAACAAAACCTTAAACGACTTTAGAAGAAAGTCGACTAAGATTAAGGCAGAAACTGGATCAGTTTGGTAGAGGAATTAGGGTATGATATGCGTGAGTATTTTTATCAGGTAAAGGCATAGAAAAACGTTTTTCTTTTTATAGCAAAAGTAAAACGATCCTTTGTCTTGGATAATGACTTGATTGACAAGTATCAAGCCCACACCCTTCCTTTTGTTACTCCTGCCCGATCAGTGAAGCCAAGGGCCCAAGCCATGTTCACTTTTAACCCATTTAACCATTAAGATCAGCCCATGGATTAATAAGTGGATCGGGTCAAGTAACGCATAACATATCGGGTATATAATTCAAGTTATAATACGTTCGACACGTATACTCGTGTTTATCGTGTGTGCCCCCATCGGCTCACACACTTCTAGTCGTTTACGTGTGTTTATAACTCCCACAAACCAACAATTTTAACAAAAGGCATGATGCTTTTCTTCGTTTAATTTTCTGTAAAAATGGATATTTTGTGCCTCGTGAATTGAATTATAATACACTGAAAATAGTAGTTAGCTCTAGCATTCGATTCAAGGGATGCGCACGCATAAAAGTACAAAGTAATATAACATAAATGATTTAAGCCGTACAATAGCCATGTACTTTCTCACAAATGTTAACTATTTGGAGTGCAAATATATTCGATATTCCAAATAGTTACATATCGGGTAAACAGAGAAAAGGTTTAAGCCGTACAATAGCCACACATTTTAACTATACTATCCGTCAAAAACCATTGTAAGTGCAAAATTAATAGGGAAAACATATCATAACGAGACCCATAACGCATGTTTTTCGTAGAAAAAGAAAAAGAAGCTAAGGTAGCATGCATGCTAATCTAAGCGACACTATGACCATGAAAAATCCTTAACCCAACTGAACTCATCATTGCTAAAATAAAAACCATCTTCCTTAACCAACCACGAACATTTCCTAAGATTTCCACACTTGGGTCCGTCGTGGTGCACCCGAAAAGCATCAAACTTCTTCCTGGTTCGATCCCATTTCATGGTGCAAGTGAAAGCAGGGTTTGAGGTCCAGAAACTAAGTGTCGCGTCCCAAGCTAAGTCGTCACCTTCTTGAAGATCTCAATGTCACCATATTGTGAGGCACACCATATTACGAGAGGTAGTGAGGAGTTGCTCGTAAAGCCATTTACGACACGAACTTGGTATGTAATGCCATTGATGGAAAAGTATTCAGGCTGGTGGTGCTTCATGGACATGAACACTATGTATGAAGCTAACAAGAAAACAAGAAAGATTTGCCATTTTTTCATGATCTTAATATGTATCTTACGAGAGTTAGTGATGAATGAGGTTGTAATTTAGAGCTCCCTTTGTATTTATAGGAGAATATGAGACTTGTCGAATAACAAGTTGGCATAGATTATAGTCCACTGGTTTATAAAAGTTTCATAGAAGTGATACAACAGTAAAAAAATCGAAGAACCTGTTGGGATTTTAGAACAAGTTAACCAGTAACCTCTACGAGTACGCAGCGGATAAGGATCTAGTAATTGCAATTAGGTTAACCACGTAATTAATAAACAATTAATTAATACAATAATTAATTAATAAAAGGGATAAAAGAAACCCTAACCTTGCTTGGCAATTGATCTCTATTAACGGAAGAAGAAACCAATATGAAACCTTAAGTATCTAAAATAGATACCTCGAAGAGTATCACACACAAACCCGATAACGTATACGTTCGATATATGGCTAGTCGAGAACGTAATTAATAAACCTATCAACCTTTGACTCTTGAATAATTCGAATAAAAAAAACCTCACAAGAAACAAGCTTGCTTTCATTATCATTGGACCAAACAGTTGGAAAACTGTTTTAACCATACATATATCATAGCTTCTTGTCCAAGATAAAAACCTACGACCAGAAACCATGATACCTCTTTGTTGCTGCTGTACATGTCGACCAGGAAACAGAAAACAAAGACCTTCAATATATCTAAACAATCCAACACCTAAACACTTGAATCAAGTTGATTGATGCAAGTTTAGAAGTCGAAGAAAACCAAGAACCCTAAGTCGAATTATAGAGCAAATCGACTGAGGATTACAGCTGGGAAAACAGGATCGTTTAGAGATGTTTGAGAGTAATATGATGCGTACAATATCAGGAAGGGTGGGTTTGTTTTTATACCCAAAACAACCGACTATTGGCTGAGACATAGACTTGGTCGACAAGTCTAAACCCAAGCAAAACCCAATCCTTTTCTTTGCCCGATCTGTGAAACCAAGGCCCAAGGCACATTCACTTTTGACCCATGTTCACTCTAATACAGCCCATGGATCTTAACTGTGATCGGGTCAAGCTTGCATGCATAACGGGTATGAATATTCAAGTATTATAAACGTTCAACACGTATACTCGTGTTTATCGCGTGTGCCCCCATCGGCTCACACACCTTTAATCGTTTTGTCGTGTTTTCAACTTCCAAAAACCAACAGCTCCCACTTGGGAGTTGGTGTGTCGAATGGCACACAAAACTAACGACGGAAACGCCTAGCAAACGCTCTCACTCGCTTTTTAACTAAAAGTGTCTGAGAGAATAGTTTCGTAAAAGTTTCTCAGTAGCATGGTCATTCAATGTCTTGCTCTAATCATCCTTTGTTATAGATACCGTTAAACCATGGATTATGGATCTTAAATCATTCCATATAGTTTAACCATTTAGAATCTCGTTATAGAATTTAATTAGATATACCAAATGTAATCAAGTATCATTTTGCATTACCCTTTGGGTTCGGCCGAACAATTATCTTATTAATTCTGGAGAGGCGCCATGGTATCTTTCTGCACATATCAAGTGGAGTAACAAATCCTTTATTGACTACAAGTGTTGTGGATGCTGCTTCACATCACTTCGAAATATAGCTTTTATAACTACCTTATTCAGATAGCGTTTTGCGTATACTTACAAAAATGATATCCACACATAACAGAACTTGCTTGTATCTCAAGTCTAAGGATGAAGATAACAAACCATTTTCAATATTTTACTTATGACAAGGATCCAAAGGTAAATGTTTGAAAGTTGGGGAATCCAATATGCATCTCTAGTGAATACATATGAGTTTGGTGGGAACAATCCAAATTCTCGTTAGAATATAACCAACACTCACATTTGCCTTACATAACAATATTCCCATATTGTTAACCGACAATGGACATATTTAGAATAATAAAATTACTCAAGGATTAAACATGCAAATATAGGATAACAATTATTATATGAATGAATAACAAATACCAAGTATCTTTATTCATCATAAAGTAAAAATTGTCTATCAACCCCAATTATCCAAATACTAAAACAGATATGCATGAAACTCATTTAGTAAGTTGAACCCTAATGTTTCCAACATTCTCAACCTTTCTTTAAAAGAAAAACTAAATAGTTATCTGAGTAAACTTTCCGAATACTTATTTCAAATATCACATATAGTGAGTGATTTGAAATATAAGATGAGTGTCTTATCTCATATGCCCATACTATTGCAAGAATTATAGTATGGAGATGTTGTCTTACCTTGCATGAGGTAGTAAAAGTCAACAACATACTGACAGTCATCTTTACAGTTTCTAAAAGTGTAAAGTATTCTCATTCATTAATGTGTAATGAAACAATGCTCTATGTTGAGCATAACTAGTTAGCAGATTTATCATAAATGATAAAATCCTACTACAACTAGTATTAATAATCCTCTAGCATCATTTGTACTTATACAACACTATGCTTTATAATTCGCAAACATTTATAAAACAATAATCTAAACACTCTCAATTAGATATTGTTGTTGTCAGCTCATTTTGTTCTTGTACAAAAGCAACAACTAGTCTTATACACAATATAATATATACATGATGAATCCTTAGTTTAAAAACACAAGGTTTCCATCCATGTAAATTATTCCAAGTAAAATATATCATTAAAGACTTGCTTGAATAATATATTGCATTTGTATTAGACTTTATTTTCCGCATTTGTTTATTCCATATAAACATCTATTCCAAGGTTGTTTGTTTTATTCCCTAAATTCCAAGTGAAGTTTCATTCCAAGCTTAAGGATCAATATCTAGCTTAAATAGAATGATATCTTCAACATGTAAATTTTAAGGAAAAACACAATGCTCCCACTCAATGTCAGATGTACTCAAGAGATATCTTAATTCACTCAGAATCATATTGTAATTAAATTCAAGATCTCAGCTCTTAGATGCATGATATAATCCAAAACATGGATTGCTCAATTTTGTATACTACATAAAGATAATATAGATTCATAACCCTTTTGATTACACACCGTCCTCGCAAAAGGTAATCATAAAGAAAGAGTTATAAAATCTAATTGTCATATTCAACATACAAATCTCATGTATGACAATTAAATATCTTTGTATAATTAATGCATGTATTATATAAGAAAATTTAATCACAGTCAATTGCTTAAGTACGATTAAAAACTTCTTATAAAATGTCATGCATTAATATGTATACAATTTTCGTCCTTGTGAGTCTTTCTTCAAAAGAAACTCATTCCAACCTCATAGGTTAACTCTTAGGCGAAATAACAATCAAGCTCAAAACTCGATTAGCCTTTTAAGGACTGCATCTTATCATTCATAATTCTAAAATATTTATCAGATTCAAGATGTGATAATGTATTTTAGTAGTTAGCTGATTTACAACAATCTTCTAACTTATATTCCTCAACATTGATATAAAATATCACTCAATTGATAAGGCATCCTTTCGGATTTATGAATGAGTGTAATCATTATACTTCGGTAAACATTTTCATGTTTAACCTTAATATGACATTAATAAGTAGATTTTAGAAGGTTAAGTATTTTGTTCTCAAAAACTTGAGATATGTATATACTCCCATTTACTTTTGTAAGTAGAGACAATTCTCTAAATACTAAGTATTTAAGCAACAATAAATTGTTCCTTATGGAGAACCACAAAATACATTTTAAGTTCTCATCTCAAGATTTGTTAATAAAATGCTTCATAAGATTTAACAAATTCAGAACTTAAATCAAGACATAATGGAATTTCTTCCAACAACTTAAATTAGGGTTTATAGAAAAACTCTAATTTAGTATCACTCTTTAACCAAAAAATTCTAGCAACAGTTTTGTGTTTCGTCAAGCTAGGAAGAACACCAAAACTACAATCCTCAAGCTAGGAAGTGTATAAAAACTCGAAAATCCAAAAGGATTTAGGATTCAATTGGTTTGAGTGGAAAACCTCAAATCCCTAATGAATTAGGGTTTTCAGTTATAGATCGTCTTGAATACCTTCTAGGTTTGAACTATATTGAGTGTATCCATGACACACGCAATTTCTAACCTTGATATATTTTGGAGGTAGAGCAATTAAAGCTATCATAAACCAAACAATAAGAATAAGGTTTGATCTAACACATAAGACATACCATAATGAAGTGGTATCCTATGAGTTATTAGAATTGTGAAACTATATCCGAATTCTATAGATAACTTAATTCTCTTGGGACCAAATACTTGTCAATTGGGTCAAGCCAAATTGCATATAAAGTATTTACGAACCAAGTGCATGCAATAATGTATATTCATTGAACAATACAAGAAACTTATGTTCATGTGTTCACAAGAAGACAGAATTGTTCATGGATTATATGTTCATGTGTTAACAAGAAAACAGAACATTTCAATAATACATTATTAGTCTTTGAATAATTCAAAGCCTCATGTTTATGTGTTAACTAGAAGACATAACACATTTACTATATATATATACTTTATGTTATAAATCATTGATAAATTCAAGGACTTTATAATTATGTCTTAACATGTAAGCATAATTATTCTAACAAAAGTAATCATGAACGCAAACTCTTGAGTTCTATAGTAATTTCAAGTTAATTTTATACTTTAGAATTATGATTATTATCATATAACCATAATTATGTTAACTAAAACATGTAGTCAAATGTTGAAGTATTTTTACACTATATCATGACATTTGAATGTAGTAGGGCAACAAACATCTAGCGTGTTCAAGTCCTAGTAGAATCATTATTAGAATGTAGTAGGGCAATAAACATCTCATGTGTTTAAGTCCTTGTAGAATTCTTATTTACATGTAGTAGGGCATTAAACAACTAACGTGTTTACGTCCTAGTAGAATTATTAGTTTCCTTTACCTTGCGGTCAAGAGATACCAATAATATTGTTGTTCCTTGCACACACTTTGAGATTTCTCCCACTTGTGAAAGGTAAAACATCATATTATGAAAACAAACAACACGTGATTGATTGTTCAAACGATATGATTAATGTCATATGTACCATAAGTAGTTTAGAACCATAACTTGTAATAAGGAATTGTGGATTATTATTCTATAGATAACAGTTCAGGAAGCAACAGCAGGAAAGCAACGAGTTATCTGATAAAATAAAATGCAATTTTCCTTTAAGCAATGGTTGTTCATATTCGGAAAGTAATGGATTATTTCAAAGCTAGTTTGAAATGATATGGGTGACTAACAGGAAATAAATCCCGTAGCTCCCACTGAAATTGACAACATTACATGAATGATATTTCAGTAATAAAATGCAATTGCTCCCACTGGATTTGTCAACATTACAAGTGTTACATTTCCAGTAGAAAGCATATAGTAGTTTTATATACTTTCCTATTCTCTTCAATTGCCTACAAGTAACATGTACTTAGGTATTGAGCAGAGTATATGAAGTTCTACTTATGTAGACAATGGACTAGCCATTCTTTTATTCAATTAACTTGAATCTTTAGCATGCATTCCTCCTTTATCGTCTACATAGCCCCAAGGGTAATTAGCACTTTAGGAATAATAAGAGTCCAAGAAGATTACCTAGCAAATATGCTAGTAATTCCTTTACTCTTTGCGGTTTAAACTCATACATCGTGACAAGTACAGGATGTTATTTATTTTGGTAGCTCTAAACACAATGTTTCCAGTTACACAAAATATTCTATCTTTCAATTAACTCTAGACCACGAAAAGGGTAATGAAAGATCATATAAGAGTTTATCAATTTTGGAATCCTATCTTAGTTTGTCAACTAAGGAGAAAAGATAGGTATAAGTCTCACTCTTTTTACTTGGAAAAGAGACTAAGTTTGTCTTTCAAAGAAAAACAAATTTGTTTACGAATTATGTTGCAATAACACAATTAATCAGAACATAAAAAGTTCAAATCTAGTATTTTCGATAATTACATTCTTAAAAGAATTAACTACCCAATTAATTACTAATTAAGACTAAGATCCATCTTGCAACCCCACTTAATTACCATAGGTCTGACCAGTGTGTAAAAAAATATGACAAGAGGTAAGCGACGAGCGTTAATTGCAAAATGCAACTGTTAGATTTATGAGACTGTTTAAGGCATTAGTATCAAGTAATAATGTCAAAAGCATGTTTAGTTCTCATCTTATGCCTCGGGTCCGAAGTCTGACCAGGTTAACTCGATATAAGTCGACCAAGTATGAACGCGTAAAAATAACCAGAGGTCTGACCAGTGAGAAATAATTACCATGGGTTGGAAAGGCCCTTAGGTCTGACCAGAGAAGTCAATCCAAGTGCACGTGTTCATAGTTGGGTGGCATAGACTTAATATTAACAAATAGGTATGCACATAAAAATGTGGTAAAAGTCGTGTACAAAGGAGCATGCAAAACAACTTTGTAACACTGATTTTAAAAACTTTGGTAATGACACTGTAGTGATCATCATGGTTCACGGTAGCTCCAATCGAACGCACAGGGAGGCAGAGGACCAGGTAAGCACTTAAGCATAACCTTAGACATCCTTTCGGTGAGGCTGTGCTCACTTCTTTAAACCCCCTTTTGAGTTTGTTCTAGTGGGTGAGCCGTACATCCCAGGTGTCCATAGCGTCTAGTTTTTAAATTCTTGAAAACGTGTTTCATATATTAGGTCACTTTATTTTACAAAAACAATTTTCCACGAATCAAATATCAGGTCACAATGAGCATGGTATTTTGGCGTGTAAATAAAGACCAATATTAATGTTGTGGTTACGATATGTATTATTCCATATTGCATACAATTAGGTGTCAAAGCAAGTAATAATGCACATATAGGAATCACAAACATACAAGCATAAACATTAATATAAATAACCACATATTGTTCCGAGTCCTCTTGCGAGTCTTTCCCAAACGGAGAACCATAAGACCGTCACTAGGATGCAGTACCTAGATCGCCCCATACATCACTTAGAAAAGCAATTGAGTGGGTCTTGTGGCCGGAAAAACACATAAAAGCATGGCAATCTCAATTAACAAGTAATTTACGCAATATATGTATTTAATCAATATGTAATTCTAATTATCACAATAATTCTAATTAGAAATTAATAAATACAAATTAACTTTTAATTCTAATTAGCAAGTAATTATAATTTAACATGTAATTCTTAATTAAGAATTTAATTTTAATTAACAAAGTAATTATAATTCACATGTAAATTAAATTCTAATTAAAAAATTAATTTTAATTATCAATATAATTTTAATTTGTGTGTGACTAGTTATTATTTATTAAAAATTGACAAGTATTTCATGTAGTTGTCAAAATAAAATAAAACAAAATAACTAAACTAGGTTTCATACAGCCTTTTAAACATGTTTATTAATAAGAAACGTGTAACCCATAATCGCAAAAACGAGTTGACTCGTGATGCCACTGTTGGGATTTTAGAACAAGTTAACCAGTAACCTCTACGAGTACGCAGCGGATAAGGATCTAGTAATTGCAATTAGGTTAACCACGTAATTAATAAACAATTAATTAATACAATAATTAATTAATAAAAGGGATAAAAGAAACCCTAACCTTGCTTGGCAATTGATCTCTATTAACGGAAGAAGAAACCAATATGAAACCTTAAGTATCTAAAATAGATACCTCGAAGAGTATCACACACAAACCCGATAACGTATACGTTCGATATATGGCTAGTCGAGAACGTAATTAATAAACCTATCAACCTTTGACTCTTGAATAATTCGAATAAAAAAAACCTCACAAGAAACAAGCTTGCTTTCATTATCATTGGACCAAACAGTTGGAAAACTGTTTTAACCATACATATATCATAGCTTCTTGTCCAAGATAAAACCTAAGACCGAAACCATGATACCTCTTTGTTGCTGCTGTACATGTCGACCAGGAAACAGAAAACAAAGACCTTCAATATATCTAAACAATCCAACACCTAAACACTTGAATCAAGTTGATTGATGCAAGTTTAGAAGTCGAAGAAAACCAAGAACCCTAAGTCGAATTATAGAGCAAATCGACTGAGGATTACATTGGGAAAACAGGATCGTTTAGAGATGTTTGAGAGTAATATGATGCGTACAATATCAGGAAGGGTGGGTTTGTTTTTATACCCAAAACAACCGACTATTGGCTGAGACATAGACTTGGTCGACAAGTCTAAACCCAAGCAAAACCCAATCCTTTTCTTTGCCCGATCTGTGAAACCAAGGCCCAAGGCACATTCACTTTTGACCCATGTTCACTCTAATACAGCCCATGGATCTTAACTATGATCGGGTCAAGCTTGCATGCATAACGGGTATGAATATTCAAGTATTATAAACGTTCAACACGTATACTCGTGTTTATCGCGTGTGCCCCCATCGGCTCACACACCTTTAATCGTTTTGTCGTGTTTTCAACTTCCAAAAACCAACAGAACCTATAGATTAAATTATAGCTTTATATCAAAACCTATGTAGGAGCATTATAAATAAAATTCATTCAGTCATCCTATTAGTACTTTACTTGATGATTATCTAAATCTTACTTTAATATATCATTAGAAAGATTCTTGATAACCATTCACAACCAACAAAAGTAAACACTTGATAAAAGTAAGATTTTGTTGTTCCCGAACTTTGGGTGAAACGAAAATATGTATGATAAGATAAACAAAAGTTTTAAACAAAACTCATTTGACAATAATAACGAGGTTTAGTGCCCGCGCGTTGCTGCGGTGTGTTCTATGAAACATGGATGTAGACATACATAGACAGTTAAGGTGTTTCTACATTTACATACCAAATGATGCAAGTAGTTTACATACTAAATGATGCAAGAAGTTTACATATCAAACTTACTCTACAGATACTTACTCATTGCTTGCATCAACTACTGCTAGCAAGGCACATAAGTTTCATCTGCATTTAGTGGTGCAATGTATTTTCAGGCCTAACTGATGGAAGCAGTTGCTGCTGCAATTTACATAAAAGAATATTTCTGCAGTTTAGGTGCCAATGTGTCACAATAGAGCAGCACCTTGGCATGCAAGCATACCATATGTTTAGTCTAAGTCATACACAAAAGATGACCAATGTTTTGCTACATATTCCTGCAGTTCAAGAAAAAATATGTTGCAAAACATATCAGTTTTTTAACAAAGGCAGTTTAAACATTTACATCGTCAAGTCAACATCTAGTTGTCTTTCTTTTTTTCTGTGTTCCTAGTCCTCCTTTTTTCTGCACCTGTAGGTTCCATTGCCACTGCGTAAATATAATAAGAGCAAGAACATTAGGAACAAAAACATGTAAAAAGTTGGTGTGACAAAAAAATTTAGCATGTAATAGTTAGGTAGAAACTGTTTGGACTAAATGTAGCTCAGATTGACACTGTTTCAGGTTCCTTTCTTAAACTGTTTTTGGTTACATGTTTATATCTCTTGTCTATATAAGTAGTGCCCATGTGAGCATGAGTATGGGTCATACTTTATTAACTCTCTGTTAAGAAGCCTGTGCAAAAAGATGGCGGCAACCCTAATTTTGATGAACTGAAAGCAGCACGCCGTTCTGATAAGCTGCATCGAGCTTTTTGTTTGTTGTTTTTGCATGAAGAGGCTGATATTGAAGGTCTTATTATGGTTTTCAATGAAAAATGTAACGATGTCCGTGCAAGAATTGGAAAAAAAAGGGAATTGCTCAGAGAGGGTGAAAGTTTTAGCTCGTTTGACCCTGTGGCTGTTAATTGCCTCTCATGTTTGCAGCAAGCACAAAATAAGGATTATCAACTGTTGGCTGTAATGGTTGTTCTTGTTGATCTAGCACATGAAGCGCGTACCTTGCAGCACCATCATGTACTGACTATGGAGCAGTATAATTAACATGGATTTCTGTGGTTTTAGGTGTTGCTGGGTTTCTCAGTAAAAGTTCATGTAGGTCTGCACTACTGCTTAATATTATGTTCTTGTGATCGTTGCATCTGTTGTTGTAAGATACTGTGTGTATGAATAAAACTTGGTATCTGGTTTGTGGGTTATCGACAATGGATTTGTTTTATTTTTGTTTTTCAATTTTTTTTATTTTAATTTTTATTTTATTTTTTTTATTATTTTATTATATATGTATATTTTTATTTTATTAACTGTTTTACATTTTTATTTGGTTTTTTGGCTATATAAGGATACCTTTGTTGTGGTATTTGTTGCTCAAGTTACATTTAACCATCATGGGTGCAACACCAAATATTGACCATTTAAAACAGTCATGTGGTTCTAGCAAGCTTCAACATTGCTTCAAGTATTTGTTTGTGCAAGAATGGAGAGAGATTGAGAGTCTTATCATGTACATTGGGAAAAAATGTGCTGATCTTGAGAGCAACATTGAGAGAACAGATCAACTAATCGAAGAGGGCCAATCTTTTGGTCCATTTGATGATGTTGCTCCGATGCAGATTGAGTGTATGATTGAGACGCAGCAGAGAGATCGAGATATCTTAGCTACGTTGGTTGGTGTTTTGGATCTAGCTCGTGAAGGGAGAATTGAAAAGCAGCGTCATGTTGGTTTGATTAATTTAAAAGATTAGTGATGGTTGGTTTGGTGGCTGGTGTTTCTAAGTGTGTTGGTAGCAAGGCTGTTTTATTTTTCAGTTTTTTGTGTTTTGATGTGTTTTCTCTAGTGAAGCATGTTGTTTTTCTTTTGAATAAAGCCTTGCTTTTGTGAATGCATTGCTATTTTAGTTTTGTGCAAAATGATATGCCTAACAATATTTGTGTGTTACTGTTTACAATGTGTGGATGGCTGAAGAAAAATGCCATTTTTATGGTTCAATGGCAATTTGTGGTTGCAAGTTAAAGTGGGCACATAAATCATTATTATATTAAACTTTGATAAGTGTGCAGAGGCTGAGAAATGTAAATGACATGCAAAATTATTAATTTTTTTTTTATTGTTTGGAATGCCTGCTCACCAATAGTGATTCTTGTGACAATGTGTAAGTAGAAAAAGCAAATTTAATGCCAATTTGTGGCTGCATTTTAAAGAGGCTGCACAAATAGTAAGGTAATTTGCAATTTTATGATGCTGGTACTAATTCACAGTAGAGTATGCATGCATTATTTAAAAGCCTGAATAAATGGCATGTGATTTCAGACAAAGATTATAAATGTAGGTGCATAAATGGTGCAGAACTTGTGATTTTCTTTTGTTGTTATTTAATAATAATGGAGCATCTGTGCATTATCTAAAGGGTTGAACTGTGAGGATTTTGATTGCAACTGTGAAATAGGCATGTGAAAAAAGAATTTTGCCTTTACTTTCTGTGTTTAAAAGATGTAATCTGGATGCTAAATTTTTCACAAAGGAAGTGTTATGTTGTGCAAAATAAGTAACAAAAAACAATGGTAAGCCACCCTAAATGTGATAACCTTAGAGGACATTGAAATGGCTCGAGAAATAAATGAAATTTCTGTAAGATTAGTTAACATTATTACTGAAAGGGGGCGTTTCATCGAAGAGGTAGAAAGTGTGGACAATTTTTTTTGCATAGAAAACTGCAGAATACGTAACAGAAGTTGAAATAAAAGATGATCAAAAGGTTGATCACATGGTAACAATGACAAATGCATTGGATTTAAGTGCCTATGATAAGGATGTGTTTATGATGAAGCTTAAGGGAATTATGGATTTCTAACTGTCGATGTGCAGTGTCATATAATGTGTATGTGTTTAGCAAAGTGGTATTTATGTTTGTGCAACACACCTGTGTAAGATATTGTGATGAATAAAAGAAATAATGAAGAGTGTAACTATGGATAAATCAAGATAAAAATAAAGAAGCAAGAGAAGGAGATGTCTTGACATCCTAAATGCGACCAGCTTAGAGCTGAGGCCAATTCTAACAATTGGTCTGAAATCCTGGTGCTTTATTGTTACCAATCTTCAGGTGAAGATATTAAGATGGCACAGGAGATGACCACACTTGCTGGAAAATTACTTGGCATCACTCGTGCAAGGCTGAGTTTCATTCAAGATTTGGAGAGTGTTGGGAACACGTATGCTCAGAAAACGAGAGAGTATCTAAGGGGTATCCAAGCTAGAGATGACCAAAAGATCATGCAGATGCGCATCCTGGCGCTTGAATTGGAGCTCAATGCTCGCAACAATGATATCTTTGTTCAGAAACTTAGGGGTTTGATGGATTTCTGAGTGTGTGCCAATTAAGTGTGGTTTCTGTTGTTGGTTGTGTTTGCAATTATGCATGTGTGTAGTTCTATCATCAGTGTTATTGTAGTATTTGTGTGAAAGCCATGAGACATGATTGTAACATATTTCATTCAATAAAACTGGATTTTAAGTTTTTAAGACTTACCTTTCTATTTTTATGCATCCGCGTGATCATCCGGGAACAATGCCCTCTTTGCACTTTTTGACTCTGCTGGTTTATCTTTTTGCTCTTCCAGATCTTGTTGGACTGTCACTGTAAGAGGTGTCGGTGGTGTTCCTAGTTATTCATAAACAAAGATTCAGTATTTGAATTTGCAAATGGTATGGCTGCGACATTTTTAATTTAATAAAATGGCATATTAAATTTGTAGCAGTTACCTTTTTGATCCTTTGTTTCCGTGATGTCACTTTCCTCATTTTCACTTTGGTCAAGATGCTGCTGGTCTGCTGGCGTGAGAGTTATCGCCAGTGTTCCTAATTGTTCACACCCAAATGTTCAATATTTGTAGTTAGGAGTGTTTTATTTAAATAATAGAAATAGTTGATTTAAATGTCGTTACACGAGCCTCCTTCTATCATCTTCATTGTTTCCTTCTATGTTTGTTCTTGTTGAAAACTTTATCAACAACAAAATATGTTGCTCGACCTGATGTGTTGAAATGGATCTAGAAAATGTTTTTCTTACCTTCAATTGCAAAAATATGTGATGGTATTTCCTGCGGGTCCTCTGTTTTGTGGTTTGCTAGCAACTCTGAGCATGAATATCCTGTAACATCTTCTCTTGTAGGGCAAAAGAGAGTTATCGGGACTGTTGCAGATGGGTCTGTAATGAAGGCTTTAAAATTAAACCATTGCATTGCATGGAGTAAAATAATCAGGATTCCATTTGTATTTAAAGTCTCTTGTGTCATTGACAAACTCCCTCCTTCATGGAAAGATTTCAAGCATACCTTGAAACATATGAAGGAGGAGTTAACTCTTGTTGAGTTGGGCGGTCATCTGCACATTGAGGAATCTCTCAAGGTGCAGGATAATGACAAGCCAAAGAGCAGCAATGCTGCTGGTGCATTTGTTGTCAATATGGTGGAGCATAACAACTCCACCAGGTACAATGACAACAAAGGCAAACGCAAATATCATGATAACACAAGGGCAGATCCAAACAAGAAGGCAACACCTACTTGTTGGAACTGTGGCAAAACTGGTCACATTAAAAGGGACTGCAAGGGTGTTAAAATTGGTGGTAAAGCCAATGGATCAGGCACTAATGGTTCAGGGAGTGGTGGTTCTTCCAACTCACTGAAAGGTCAGAATATGGTTAATAAGTCTTTTCAGATTTATTATGTTACATATGTATCTGAATCTCATTATGTGTAGGATGATGATATTGCGTGGTGGGTTGACTCTGGTGCAACAGTTCATGTGTGCAAAGATAGAAGCTGGTTCAAGACTTATGAGTCACTGAATGATGGTTCTATTCTTCACATGGGAAATGAGTCAACGACCTTGGTGCATGGTCGTGGTTGTGTAGATCTTAAATTTAGTTCCGGAAAGATTGTAACTTTGTTTAATGTTATTCATGTTCCTGATATAAGGAAGAACTTGGTTTCAAGTAGTGTATTGAATAATCATGGATATAAACAAGTTATTGAGTCTGATAAATTTGTGCTTTCTAAACATGGTGTTTTTATTGGTTTTGGTTATTTATGTAATCAAATGTTCAGGCTTAATATTGTCAATGATAGTGTTATTTCACTTTTGTGACCACCACTGACTGACCGACTCTACCCTATGGCATGCAAGACTTGGCCATGTACACGATAAAAGAATGCAAGATATGTCTAAGGATGGGTTGATCCCAGCTTTTGACATGGACCCTGAAAAGTGTAAAACTTGCATGTTGACCAAGATAACCAAGAAACCCTTTCGGGGTGTTAGTCGTGAGACTAAGGTCTTGGAGCTAATTCACAGTGACCTGTGTGATTTGCATGCTACTCCTTCTTTGGGAAATAAGAAGTACTTTGTGACATTTATTGATGATGCTTCTAGATTTTGTTATGTCTATTCGTTACATACCAAGGATGAAGCATTAGATAAATTCAAAGTGTTTAAAACTGAAGTTGAATTACAACTTGGGTCTTTGATCAAAAGATTAAGGACTAATAGGGGAGGTGAGTACATGGATACTCTGTATTTTCAGTCTATTGGAATTATCCATGAAACGACTGTCCCTTATACTCCTCAGCAAAATGGTATTTCGAAAGGAAAACAGGTGTCAAGGAGATGGTTAATTCCATGTTGTCCTATTCAGACTGAGTCAAGGTTTCGGGTGAGGCTATGTTAACACTTGCTATTTATTAAATAGGGTTCCAAACAAAAGGAACAAGGTTACCCCTTATGAACTCTGGACTAAAAGGAAACCCAACCTGAACTATCTTAAGGTATGGGGTTGTAGGGCTGTTGTAAGACTCCCTGATCCAAAGATGAAAACTTTGGGTGAAAGAGGCATTGATTGCATCTTTGTTGGATATGCTGAGCATTCCAAGGCTTTTAGGTTCTATGTCATTGAACCTAATGAATATGTTTCAATTAACTCCATAATTGAATCAAGGGATGCAAACTTTGATGAGAATAGATTCTCATCAGTCCCTAGACCAAGTCGAGGATTCCTAATGGAACTCATGACACGGTGTATCGAGGTCACTGATGATGAACCATCAGTGGTCCCTGATGAGGTTGTGGTTCAACAACCTGAACCTGTGCTCAGGAAGAGCAAAAGGGTCAGGACCCCAAAATCATTTGGACCTGAGTTTCAACTATACTTAGTTGAAGGAACAAGGGATGAGGTCTCAGACCAATACTCCTATTGCTTCATTGTTGAGGATGATCCCAAGACATTTGAAAAAGCAATGAAGTCCCAGGATATTGCTTTCTGGAAAGAAGCAATCAATGATGAGATGGATTCCATCATGAGGAACAACACTTGGGTGTTGGTTGATCTACCACCAGGTTGCAAACCTTTGGGTTTCAAATGGATTTTCAAGGCTAGACTAGTCATTCAGGTCTTTAAACAAAATTCAGGGATAGACTATTTTGATACTTATGCCCCTGTGGCTCGTATCGATTACCATAAGACTGCCGATTGCTATGGCATCTATTCACAATCTGATTATTCATCGGATGGATGTGAAGACAGCTTTCTTGAATGGTGAATTGGAAGAGGAGGTTTATATGAACCAACCTCAGGGCTTCATCTTGCCGGCAATGAAAAAAGGTGTACAATGGTAAGTCTAGACACTTAGGTGTCAGACATAGCATGATTCGTGAGCTTATCATGAATGGGGTGGTATCTATAGAGTTTGTTAGATCTCAACAGAACTTAGCTGATCACTTGACGAAGGGTTTGGCTAGAGACTTGGTTATAAAGTCTGCTAAAGGGATAGGTTTAAGTCCAACTTAGTCACTGAATGCTAGGACACCCAACTCCCTCCTAAGGAAACTTGGGAGCTGAGTTCAAAGTGGAAAGCTGAACATTCAGTGGACTGGAACACATGTTTTATTTACATCCAAAGGTTGTGCTCAGAACCTGCTGAAAGGAGGATGAAGTCTTTACTTCTTAATGGTTAATTTTCTTTGAAAAAGTGCTTGGCAGGAGTATGACTAAAGAGGAACCACCTATGTAAATGTTGAAGTTTTACCGCTTCAGGAAGCTTTTGGACTTTTAGCTTTTACAACATTTATGAATTTGGATATGGACACATGGCTTGTATAGTGTCAGAAGCTAATAAGTGTTTGAAAGCTTGTGTGTAGTTATCTTCAGGTATTCAAATGGGTTGACGGGTTCAATTCTTAGAACACCCTGATTCTCGAATATTTGAACGTGTAATTACTAAGATGGAAATTCAATCCTCAGGACATTTTCATTTATGCACATGTTTTGCTTGATGTTTGTTTTTCATGCAAAGGAAGTGAACTAAATTTGGGGAGAATTGTTGGAAAATTTAGTGCACTTGTGGGATTAGTTCACACATTGTAATGGGTTAGGAGATACGGAGTGTACACCCATAAGGTCCATGAACACCCTGACTCTTGTAGTGGTCTGTATTGGTAGTGCTAGTGGAAAGTACTGCTTGTGGTTTCCACGGATAAGCAGTGTTTCCACTGAAGTGGTGTTTCCACTGAAGTAGTGTTTACACTGAAACAGTGGTGTTTCCAGCGTGTAACCACTGATAGCACTATGAAAGTACCGATAGAAGTACTGCTTGTAACGGGCTTTGACCTATTCAAGTGGCAGTTACAACTGCATTATGACCACGTTTAATTGGTCATGTAACCACTAACGACTATTATGGGGATAATTATGAGGCTATTAATGGGCCGATTAATACTCATAATCCCATTGGAATAGCTCATAGTAACCTCCTATAAATAGGAGATCTGTTTTATGCATGAGGAGGCGGAAATACAATACAGAAAACATAAACACTCATTAGCGAAAGGGTTATAGAATTGTGCCTAATTCTCTAACTGCATTTGGCCTTATCCCAAGTAGATATTCGTGATACCCAGGCATTAGGGTCGAAAGTGATCACACGATTCCAAGTGATATCCGGTAACCACCTAGTGGTACTTGTTTCTGCTGGACAGTTGAGCATTTCTGCTGACATTGATTATCTTACCATGTTCTGGGACCTACACACCAACACATGCTAGTATGTACTCATTGTTAGAGATGCGGTAGATAGTCATATAGGTCGCAAGGTGCGAGTCAACTCGGATGAGTGGGTTCAATCCCTTGATTTTCAGTAGTTGGAATGTAACTTATCACCCAACACAATAAGACAAGAACATGCCATTATCGGTTATCAAATCAAGTTACAAGAGCAAAAAAGGCTTATTGGTTATGGATTATGTGCAAGCTAAAATTAAACATCAAATGCTACTACTGCATGTAAATGATTTATTATTGTTTTTTTTGGATTTCCATAACTGCTAGCTAGTGCAATGAAACATCAAATTAACGGGTTGGATATATATATATATATAGTTATGATCAAATAAGAAGAATAATTAAAATAAGAAGGATAAGAAGAAACCACAACCACACATTTTAGATGCACCTAAAAAAGTGGATGCATGTCCCTTCAAATTTTCCCTCCTTATTTAAAATGTGTGGCTAGAATTACTTCTTACCCTTCTTATTTTAATTAATCTTCTTACTAGATCCCTTCCTATATATATATATATATATATATATATATATATATATATATATATATATATATATATATATATATATATATATATATATATATATAGGTTTGGGTTATTATGAAAAGTTTCTTATAATGAAAAGAATGAAAAGGCATGTGGAGGTGACATGTGTCACCTTTGCCACATCATCATGCCACATCACCATACCCCACCCCCCCCCCCCCAAAAAATTTTTTCCCGCCAAAAAAAATTTTTTTGGGCAAAAAATTTTTTTTTTCCCGCCAAAAATTTCCCGCCAAATTTTTTACTGCATCACAATTATAAATTTAGTGCATCAAGGTTATAAATTACTGCATCACAGTTATAAAGTTACTGCATCACAATCATAATTTTAGTGCATTAATGTTATAACCTTGATTTTAGTGCATCATAGTTGATGCACTACTAACTATGATGCAGTAACTTATAAAAAGATGCACCAAAACTTATTAGTGCATTAAGGTTATAAGTTACTGCGTCACAATTATGATTTTAGGGCATTAAGGTTATAAATTATCTGCATTACAGCTTATAAAGTTACTGCATCACAATCATGATTTTAGTGCATTTAAGGTTATAACCTTGATTTTAGTGCATCATAGTTGATGCACTGAACTATTAACTATGATGCAGTAACTTACCAATGGAGCATTAGTCCAATGGTTGGAGCACTTGTGCTTGAGTCAATTGACCCAAGTTCAAGTCCCATCCTTGGCATTGCTTCATATAGGTACCCACCTCCGCAAAACCTGTAGGCACACTAGAGAGACTTTGTGGAATAAGAGCTTAGGGGTCCTAGTCTTGGCTCGTACTCACTCCAGTTGGTGCCCCACTAGGCCAGGAGAGTTTCCGGAGCTATTCCTTGTGGGGTGGACAATGGCTGGTGCCAAAAGGCACACGGGGTCAGGGTGTTCCCGCCAATCTACACCTTTTGTAGAATGATGCAGTAACTTATAATAAAGATGCACCAAAACTTATTAGTGCATTAAGGTTATAAGTTACTGCATCACGGTTATAAATTTACTGCATCATAATCATGATTTTAGTGCATTAAGGTTATAAATTACTGCATCAGAATTATGATTGTGATGCAGATTTTTATAACCTGTGATGCAATAATAAATTTTGGCGGAAAAAAAAATTTTTTGCCCAAAAAATTTTTTTGGCGGGAAAAAAAAATTTTTTTTGGTGGGTGGGTGGGAGTGGGGGTGGGGGTGACACATGGCATGGTGATGTGGCAAAAGTGACACATGTCACCTCCACATGCCTTCTCATTCTTTTCATTATAAGAAACTTTTCATTTTAACCCTACCCTATATATATATATATATATATATATATAGAGTTAGGATCAAATAAGAATTAAACTTATAATAAGAAGAATAAGAAGAAATATAGACCAATCAATTTAAAAGAGGTTTGAGGGCAATTTTGTCCACTAAAATATTAATTGGCAGTTATTAACTTAAAATTCCCTATTAACATGGTAGATTTATAACTTGCTTTTCTTCTCTTTTTTTAAACCACACAGGAAGAAAGATATCACCGTGCATTCGTCTGGTAAAAAAATCTTGTTTTTTTCACAAAGTCTAAAACAGAAACATGCACGTGATTAAGAAAAAGATGCATCTTCTTCTTCAGATTGAAGGCAAAGCATGCATGATGCATCTACTAATTTTTTTAAGTAAAACTCTTGCATCTAACTATTTAACAACCCAACCCATTAATTGATTAAATATTATGTAGATCTTACTACCCTATATATGCATCTAATCAAATTAAACATATCAACCGATGCATCTAATTTTCTTTTCATGCATCTGATATAGTTATACCACCTAACATGCTAACAAATCCATAAAATGGTTCAACATTTTACCAGATTATTTCTACTTACCTATGCATCTATCAAAACATAAAATGATAAAATTAATTCTACTAGCAACATTAATCATGCATCTAACAGTAGACATCTTAACCACAGGACTAAAAGTTTCAAGATAGTCAAACCCCTCCTCTCGGCTACGCCTTTGGCTACAAGCCTAGCTTTGTATCTTTCAATATCACCTGTGGACTTATATTTAATTTTCCATAACCATTTACTACCAACAACTTTTCTTCCTTTAGGAAGATCACATTCAGTCCAGGTATTATTTCTTTTTAAAGCAGACACTTCATTATTCATAGCCTCAACCCAGTTATTATCTTTAATAGCTTCAACATAACTAGTGGGTTCCACAGATTTATTTAAAGTAGTAGAAAAACAATAGTTAACAGGACTAAGATTAGAGTAACTAACAAATTTTTGCCCATATTTAACACTACTGCCTACTACATAATCATTAAACTTAGCGGGCATTTTAGAATATCTAGTAGACTTTCTAAGAGCAGGCTGTTCTTGACTTGTGTTCTGAGTAGGAATTTGATCAATATCTAAGCTAGAACTAGAAGGGACATTTCCCTCAGAAAGAGTATTGTCACCCATTGATGTTGCAGTGTCATTAATCCTCCATCATCAAGTATATGTACTGGGGCAAGATAAGGCACCACCATCATCATAGGGGGTAGTTGTACCTCTCCTTTCATCATTGGGTTTTAGATCAAAGTATTGCTCATCAAAAAAGTTTAGATCATTTATAGAAGTATCTGAACCTTTACCAGTTTGAAGTTTAGAATTCATTTTAAAAGGAAAAATGGTTTCATAGAATTGAACATCTCTAGAATAAAACACCATTTTAGATTCAAGACTGTAAACCTTATAAGCCTTTTTAGTAGTAGAGAAGCCAATAAGAACACATTTTTCAGATCTAGAAGCAAATTTATCAGAATTATTAAGAATAGTAGAGAAACACAGACAACCAAAACTTCTTAGATGAGCAAGTTTTGGTTTTTGACCATACACAAGCTCAAATGGAGATTTCCCACTCAACGTAAGACGGTAACCTGTTAATTAGATAAGCAGCAGTCAAAATACATTCAGGCCACATACTTAAGGGAATACCACTTTGAAATAACATACTTCTAGCAACATTGAGTAAATGCATGTGCTTTCTCTCAAGAATCCCATTCTGCTGAGGAGTATAAGCACAAGAGGTATGATGAATAATACCAAGACTATTAAAAAAATTGCTCATTTTAGAATTTACAAACTCAAGTACCATTATCGATCTGACAGTTTTAATACCACATTTAAACTGATTCAACATAAGATTTATATGACAAACAAACAAGTTATAAACTTCATCTTTAGTTTTAACAAGATAAACCCAAATGTACTGGTATAATCATCAACAATGGTCAAAAAATACCTAAAACCATCCCTACTAGTAACTTTATAAGGTCCCCAAAGATCAATATGGACAAGATCTCCAATAGCAGAACTCTTATGCTCACTAAGAGGAAACGGTTCCCTAGTCTGCTTAGCCTTGTGACAGATGTCACATGGAGAGACATGAGAATCCTTAGTGAACTTGAGATCAGATTGAAGAAGATTAACAGCTTGGTCAGAGGGATGACCAAGCTGTTATGCCACATAGACTTAGACACATAGCAAGTAATAGACATATTACCTATTGTTTGATTTTTAGAAATGCAAGGAGAGGGAGTATCAAACAAATAGAGACCACCATTCTCACTACCAGTCCCCATGATTTTGTTTTGAGTCAAATCCTGAATATAACATTTAGTCTCATCAAAACCAACAAACATTCTGCTATCTTTAATTAGTTTATGAACAGACAACAGACTCACACAATACTCAGGAACAACCAACACATCATATAAAATAACTTTATCTGAAAGTTTTAGGTTACCAACGTATTTGATTTTAGCAAGAGTACCATTAGGATGTCCCACAAGAAGATTTAAATCGATATATCAATTATACCAAACATATTTAAAGTATTAATAATCATGTGTTGGTTTGCACCGTAATCTATAATCCATCCTATACTTATTTTACACAAAACAGAGTTACTGTTATAGAATCTATGAAAGTTTATATTAAAAAACACATTATTATTCAAAAACTAGGTATACCCGCCATGTTGGCCTGCATCTTGCTTGAAGGCATATCACTGATAAGGTTCATTAGTTTCATCATCTGATCATAGGTAAAAGACATAGTAGTACCAGTTTCTTTGGATGAAGATCTAGAATTAGCATTAAAAGAAGACTTAAAACCATTAGGTTTAGAAGATACATTTTTATTGTACCCAGGAGGATAACCAATCAAGTCAAAGCATCTATCAACAGGTGACCAGCTTTTACCATAGTTATTGCAGTGCAAATTAGGATTAGGGCCTCTGTTTCCACCATTATTATTACTACTTCCAGTATTATTAAACTTGTTGTTGTCATAGCTTAAAACTTTTTATTATCAAACCTCTTGTTGCCATTATTAGACCAATTAGTTTTAGAAACAAAACTAGATATTTGAGGTTTTGATTCAGAACCAAAGGAAGGCGAAGCAATGCCTCTGTGAGACTCTTCCCTGGAAACAATAACAAATGCCTCTTTCACATCAGGAAGAGTTTCTCTAGCGAGAAGACGCTTCGATAGGCTGATATAAGTCATTTAGGCCCATAATAAATTGCATAAGTTTCATGAGTTGATTATGTTTTAACACATTTTCTCTAGCAAAGACAAGTACACTTAGACAATTTTGTCATAATATCAAATTCTCTCCATAAAGAGTTAAGCTTATGATAATACTCAGATACAGTCAATTCACCTTGTTTAAAGTTATTAATTTTTTGCATAAGACTCAAGATAATAGACTCATCAAGTTTATCATAGGCTTCTTTCAGTTCAGACCACACTTTAGAAGAATTTTCAGAAATAATTTGTCCAAGATAAAGATCTTCGATTACGAATTTAAGATCCATGAAAGCACAATAGAGTTGCATCTTTCCCACTGATTTGACAAGACATTACTAGAGGCATAAGTTTCTTTAACACAAGTTCCATTAATAAATCCAGTTTTTTTTCTGGTGTTAATAGCCAGTTTCATGGCAAGAGTGACTCTATAGTTTTCACAGCTTAATTTCACGCATACACAATAGAACTAGTACTAATGTCATTAGAGTGGAGATGTAATGGATTACCCAAATCAAGATTGCTAATAAGGTCTTCATTACCACTACTATTACCAGAGCCATGGGACCGTAAATATATCAAGAAAAACAACAAGCAAATAAGACAGATAAGTAGAGACAACAAACAATAGACAGAAATCCAAACACCTTCAAACACAGATAACCACCGATAATCCAACACCAACTTCTCAATCCCTTAACCTACTCATCACCGTAAACTAAGAACTATAGCTAAACAATAAAAAATAAGAGATTATGCTAAACACACGCCCAAGATTAACAAGACTCGGCCGAGAGAATTGGGTGTGACCAGAGCAAGTATTCACACCTCTCAAGGAGGCAGATCAAGAAGTTAGTCACACCGTTTGCACCCTCTCGACCAAAGAAAAGTTAATCTTAAAGGAGAGATAATAAGCTTACAGTGCAATAAGGATGACATGAAACGAATCACAACACTCTTAATTCGCTTAGTTAAGAGATATTGTGATCAAAGAAGGTCCCGACAGAGCAAAGACAATAGATCCGAACAAGATCTCAACACAAGCACCCTTAATCACCAATTAAACAACTGAGAACCGTAGCAACAACCTCAAAGAACCAAAATCTAAAGCTTAAACTGAAAAGCCCCAAATTGCCAACTAAAACCCTAGATCTAAAAACTTCTTGACAGAACCTACTGTGGATACCATGTAGAAATAATAGACAACACCACAATTGAATCCAACCAACCACCCCTTGATTCAAACCATAACAGATTCAGATACAATGCAACATAAATCAGACTATGATTGTACACAATCAGTAAACAATCATACTACAAGTATATAATACACAACTGATCAGTAGAGTTTATGAGTCAAACGGTAACAAGAATTGGATTCGACTGAACCCAGGAAGATAGGATATGATAAGAAGACAACTTATTTTCTCTGCCTTGCAACCCTAGCTGCAAGCGACTTTAAATAGGAAGCAACAATGAGGAAGACCACCTTTAGCCCCTGCACATACAAAACATAGACAAAAGAGAACCAAAGAGAGTTAAAGAGTTAGATAAGTTTCTGCAAGAGCAGAAACAGCCCCTGAACTTGAGAACAAAGGTTTGAACCTAAAATTCAACACAAATCAACATGAAACCAAGCTACACAATTAAAACTCAAGTACTCCACAATCAAGAATGTGGTTGAGCAGAACAAAACAAGTTACTATCTTACGCACATATGTGAATGATGACAAAATCGTTTAAACAAAATGCATTCAACATACATGCAATTATGTTTTATGCAATGTGATCGATTTTCAGATTAGTGTTAGTCTAAAATATTCTAGAACTGCGGTTAAATGATTACATCTGTTTTGAGTAGAGGTGGCAAAACGGGCGGGTTCGGGCAACGGGTCCAACGGGCTTGAGTTTAACGGGCACGGGTCAAACGGGAAAAAAAAGACGCTAAAATACTAAAATTTTCTACTCTCATATTGATTAAATAACTAGTTAAGGGAAACAAACTTTAAGTCAAATATATAAAAAATAAACAAGTAAATTTAAACATCCAACTGCTGAAATAAACTAAACATTAAAGTCGAATACATAGAAAAATAAACTGATCAGCACGCTAACATGTCTCGACTATTTCACTGGTAACACGTTGACACAATCAGAAGGACGTTGCAGAGAGCTCGCCATCTTGCTCCAGTCAGCCACTGTGCATGTGTCAATTCCTTAACGGTGACGGCTCATTTTTTGGCAATGGTATTAATCAAACTCGGGTTTTTGAGTTACCTGTGACCTGCAATGTTGAGATACCGCCAACCAGTCAATGCAAACCTTCTCTTTAATGTTAACGAAGTTCAATGACTTAACTGGTAATCAAAGTAAGTATGCTATATAATATGCAATTAGTTTTAAAATCAACTTATCAACAAGTTACTACGGTTTGCTAATGATATGTATTTAAGTTACCAGTCCTGTTTGTCCTTTACCATTCTAACACCATGGACCTCAAGATTGGATACATCAACCATACTGAACCACATCAATTATAATAAATGAATAGAATCGATGCAACATGTTTAATGTGTCCTATAATATACTGTAATAATTAAAACATAATAATGACATAAGAATAATGAAATCACCTATAACCAACTTGGTTCAATCCACGCATGACTTGACAAATAAGATGTAGTTCCAAAGAGATCCGGTAGTTGAATGTTTTGCCATCAAATGTGTGATACATGCATGTGTCAAGTGAATAAAACACTATCTTTCTGTTCTCGGTAGACACTTGTGGAAAGAAGATCTTGTTCTCCATTTCTGGTGTTTTGGCTTCAAGGCAAAGACATGTTGTTTTACAAATATAAATCATATGCTTTCCAACACCAGTTATTTTCTCCCATTCTTGTTTAACTTCATTCAACTTAAACACCTCAACATGTTTTCCATACTCGCTCACATAAACCAGTAAAAGATGTTGATCACATTTCGTTAAGAATTTTTGTGTCAAAGATCCGCAAGCACTTTAGGGCTTCGGTTTCAACAATCTTCCAAGAGTAACCTCGTTTGCCCAGATTATTGAAAACAATAACTTCTCCCTCTTCACACAATGCATACAGATCTCGACCATAAAAACTTGAACAACAAATAGTATGTGGATCTGGACCCAAACGAAATATACGCCATGTTGGTTTCCGATTTACAAAGTGGATGTGAACATCCCAAACCTCCCATGTTGTAAATCCAACCACATACAATACAATCAGGGAAGTAGGTGGCTGAAAAATTTAAGCTATCCAAACTATATTCCAATTGTGGAAGCTTTCGAAGATCATTTGTGAAAGGGTTATATAATACTAAGCACTTCAAGTCATTGCTTCTAAGCAACAACCAACCAAACCTTGAAGAAAATATTTTGTCATGAGCAATTGAAATCGGGGAGTTTTTCACCAAGTAGTTGTCACCCAACATAGGATCTTTAATCGGATAACGCCTCGATTTTTGCCCACCACCATTAGCCAAGGTGAAGCAACTGAATACCTACATATTAAGAAACAATTTTCCAATAAAAAAATGTGTTTTTCTAATCTTTGTAATTTTCTTTATAACTACATGTCATTAAAAGATGCATGGCTTTGTGTCCCAATCGAGTAACTTTCTAAGCAAAAACCCCATGCAACCGATATGTCTTTCAAAAGAAAGATAAACCTTTATACAAAATTATACTAGTATATAATGAGTGTTACATGTTATATTTATATTATGAAATAGATACGGGTTTTATAAGTACTCATCTTTCAGTGACCGAAATGTGACAGTTGAAAAGTGTGTTTTGGGGAAAAACTATTAAGTACCCATTATAAAACATATGACAAAAATTAAATGAACATAGAATCAATTTATAGCAATACCTGCATTCCCAAATCGACACATGGCTTGTCGGCAGTATTGGAGACAGTATAGAAAATAGGTAGATGGTCTTATCTTTCACATGGTACAGTATATTGTTTTGCCCATTTTGCCACGAATGTGTACATAACCTCCTAACTCCGAACGGCTATAAGATACCGATTGATCACGAGAAAGATCCAAAAATAAATTAGCGTCTTTGAGGTCATCTATTTCTTCCCATATTTGATGACTCTTGTGGAAGTCTGTGTAATCATCGTATACCCAATCATCAAAATTGAGATCGCTTATGTCCCAGTCTTTCAGGCCTTCCCACTTTATACTAGTCATGTCCAATTTAAACAGACACACACTAGCAGGTGTTTTCAGTGATTTATTTTCATAATATATTATGTAGAACAATTCTGCACAAGACCCTTTCAAATAAAACTTTATGTCTCCACCGCTACAGCGATAGGAAGAATACGAAGGAGGAGGGCATGCCCCAAACAGCATTAGTGTTATCACAACTTCTTTCTGCCTAACCATAATGTCAACTTGTATAACCAAATTAGTAAAAGAACCATCGGTACTTAATGCATATACCTTGTCATTGCAACAAGTCAGGTTATGTAGTAATTCACCATCAAAGCTTAACCTCTTGAGTTGTTTGGCATATGACATTTCGGTCCACCTAAACTTGTCTCTTTTACTACCTAGCTGACAAAATACAAAGGTAGATTTATTAGTTCTTGCTAGTAAAAGAACTGAACTCGGATTATCTGGAGGGGCTGACAAACAACATTGTCCTATAGATTCATAATTTCCGTCTTCTAAAATCAAGGTGGGGAGACTTATGATCTTAGAAGTCACTTGATTCCAAAGAGACCATTCGTTGTTTTGTGGATGGTTGGAGAGTACCACCCATCCATGAAAACAACCTTGGATAAGTTTCCCAAGCAACTCGGGGACTCGACATTGATAATGAGGTAACTCGTCGTGTATGGTGTAGAAATACTGGTCTTGATTGTCGTCTTCTAGGTTCTGGGAAATCAACCATGGATATTTTGCTGTTAAGGGAGGGAACCGATCACATACCAAACCACACGAAATCTGCTCCATCTAAACATGTTCATAGTAAAATTTTTATGGTTAATACACACAACAGTAATCAAAGGATGTAATTTTTGAAGGTTTCAAAAATGAAAATACACTAAAAGACACAAAAAAGAAAGTACAAACAACAAAAACAAAATAATCGATCTTGTCAATGGAGGTACCTAATTTTATAAAGTATGATTCCAATGGCTAAGTAATCCCTTAATAACATGCTAACAATTAAACACTCAAAAAGCTCAAAGAAGAAAATGTACAATAAGCATTTTTAGTTTTTTATATAAAAAAGAAAAAAAAAAAAAAAAACTTTGGGTAGAACACATAGTCACAACCGTCTTAACACATAGTCAGTATTTTAACTTACAAGTTTATTAAAGAATAAAACAATCAATATTTAGTGCACTCAGTTAAAATACTTAGAGGGAAACTATCAGTATATATTCAATAAACACACATTTTGTTATCGTTATTCAAGTGTGGTTGATGTAATGGAAATAATCTCTTTTGTCTTTGAACATGAAACATATATAGAGACTATATAGCAACAACATCAGCACAAAGCAATCAAAGAATAGCTACCAAGTCCAAGGCAACCCACGTTTTTTTCTCTTTTTGATTAACGACACAATTAAACCCAATAACTAATCAGATATTAGAACACTATTTTTGCTTACTCTTTGACGTGTAATAGTGTGCTAGCGATAGTTATATTGATTCGAAACATCACTCGAAAACTTAACAAATCGATCAACTACGACGAACATATATACAACTCATACAGTCTTAGTACATATATCTATTTAGAAGAATTAAACACATATAGTACTTTAGGCATTGTTAAACATAAATTAACTAACTGGCCGGCGACATATCATCACACAAGCTAGTATACACGCCAATTAGGAAGAGCTCCACATCTTTCAATCGTATAAGTTACATGCATCTAACCATTCTTATTTCTAAACTTGTCAAAACTCTCTTCAATATCAGTGATTAAATTTAATTACTTATTAAACTACGACTTCTATTATTATGTTACAAGGTTGTGACCAAAAGCTGAACACGATATGCAAAAAAAGTATTTCTAGCATCAATAAGCTAGCAAGTCAAAAAAATTATCCAAACACTCCAACACCTTAACGGTCACTGCTTAATCTAACCTTATAATATAATAAGCTAATAGGCAGTCGAATTATCCAAACACTCAAAAAAGCTGCTGCATGAAAACGTGTGTCTTTAGAATCAAAATAACCGAAACACTCAAAAACTTTAGTGCTTTATGAAAGTAAGTGTTTATTTAGAAAAAATATATAACCCCATAAACGCTTAACAAGCATCAAGATATAACTGAACATCATGGTACTAATGATAACTTTAGCCAAAGCAAACATAAATAACTTATGATCGAACAATAATAACAAAGCGTACAATGGTAAAAAAAAAATCAAGTTTAAAGATATAATTCATACCTCAAACAATTTGGAACACCGATCGATGGATTTCTTTGAATATAAGGGTTATCAAGGGTTTATATATATATTAGAATGATGAATGGGGTAATAATTTATTTATAGGAGACATTGATATTGTTACCATATAATTATTTCAGCAAAAAAGTAGACTCTAAGATCCATATAATTTATTTATAGGAGACGATACCCACACAACGCTGTTTCGTTTAACTCTTGCAACACCGGGTGAGGGTGTATTACGAACCACGATATCGATGATCGTTACATGTCCCGCGCCACTCCCACCAACCAAGTTGTAGCACAATTTTCGGATGGAAAGTAGCGGTAAAAATCAAAAAGCTAGCCAGTATTTTCAAAAATATTTTTTTTTTCAACTTTGTAACCTTTTAAAATTTTTATAAATACCCAATAATTACCGATTTTTAACGGTCACTTCCACCTTCAAATCTCTACACTACGTCACTACCTCTCTTTATTTTTACTTCCAACTAGGGATGAGCAAAAGAACCAAAGAACCGGACCGGATTAAGAACCGGACCAAAACCAAGAAGAACCAACCGGAACTAGAACCAAGGGTTCTTGTTCCTGCTTTTGAGTTAGAGATTTTTTCGGTTCTTGGGTCCGGTTAGGTTCGTTTCCACCGGTTCTCGGTTCCGAACCAATTACCCATTAATATGTAAAACGTGATTTTTTTACTTTCCATACTCAAAGCCTTAAATCATAATGCATTACTAATGCCATAAAAAAACCCTAATAGCCTACTTTAAAAAAATCAAGTTCAAAAAATATAAACCCTAATCTTTAATTCATTGAAACATCCACAAATCAATAATTAATCTAAACCTAATAACATTCCAAGATCATTCAACATTCAAAACTCACATAAACAACTATCATCGTTATCAAAACAATAAAAGTAAGTTTTATAACTTATTTTTATTTGCATTCGAGGTACTAGTGTATAACATGTTCATCATTATCTTAGGATTTCTCGTTTGAGGATTTAGCCATCTAACTAAGTCACTGTATATTTCCTAAATTATCTTTTTGTGGTTCTACCGAGATCATGCTTGTGCAGTTTTTTAGTGAAAGAAGTAACCTCAAACGTAGATGAGTCTCATCGCTTTATACCCAAGATTGAGTGAGATATTCGAGAACACAAATTAATTGGGGTGATGTTGAAGATCTTATTATAGACGATGAGATTGTCAAGGATACAGAAGAACAATTAAAGAAACTAACCGAAAGAGACAAAAAGAAACAAACTGTATAACTATAAACGGTCTTAGTTATTTTGTTGGACAAAGTTTTATATTATTTTATTTTGTTTTCCAAATTGTTATGCATTATTGTTAAAAATATGAACAAGTGAAATTATTAAATGATTGTTTATATGATTTTATATTTTTAGTTGTTAATTGTTATTGGTTTAAACGTAAATGGTACGCAAGTACTTCAAAAATTCTATTTTTATTTTTATTTTAATGGCTTAATTTATTAGTGCATGAGATTATTTTTTTTTCTTCAAAAAAATGATTCCTATGCGGGTAGACCCAAAGAACCGAATGGAACAAAACTGAACGGAACCGGAACCAAGAACTATATTCGGTTCGGTTCTCGGTTCCTACTTTTCACAAAATTTGGTTCTTGGACCACCAATTCCGGGTCCGGTTTCAACCGCTCTAGACCCTTATGCTCATCCCTACTTCCAACTCACAAAATAAATAACCAAAACAGATCATTCAATGCTCAACATTTAAAAAGTAGAAGAAAAAGATTATATTCTCAAAAATACGCTTAGATTTTTTTATTTTTTTACCGCTACTTCTGTTAGAAAATAGTGCTACAACTTTGTTGGTAGGAGTGGCTTTAGACATGTAACGCGATCACCGATATAATGGTTTATAATGCACCCTCACTTTGTGTTGTAAGAGTTAAGTGGGAATACTTTTGGTGTTTTATGGGATTATAACTCAAAAGGCAACATCTTATAATATAATTATACATGATTTGAAGATCAAAAAAGGAAAGGTGAGGGTACTTGGATCATGTATATCTAATTAAATAGTTTATCTCCCAAATCAAAAACCAATCAATATGTTTTATTAAGTTGTTAAAGTGCTTTGCATTTCTAAACCTAGTTGTCTTGAACTTTTAAAGTGTGGGGATGCTTAATTATATGATGTTTAAGAAAGCATACAAGTTGCATGTTTACGGTTCAAAATCTAGTCGATTATCTATGCTTAATATCTTATAAAGATCATTTTGAGTGAACTGAAATAGACCAAAATCAAGTTTAGATATTATAGATATTTTTGAAAATTATGCTTGCATAAACATGCATACGTATAAACGATTGTGTTGTTGCACGGTGCCACCAAATACAATGTCGTTTGATTGTCACCAAAAGAGTTGCACACCATCTAATGTTCACTTTCAACTGTCCTTTTTCAGTAGTATTATGAGCCACTCACCCGATAGACAAAGACTACTCCTTAAAAAGAAAATGTCACCAGGATCTATCGGATAATTACCTGAACAGTAATATCAAATAAATCTGCATTCCAAATAGTTAGCTTATAACTGGATTCTTTCTGCATCTTTGGATGATCAGTGTTGGATGGAACAGTTCGTTTCAGTGATAAACGTCATATTATGTTCTTAGTAATCTGTTGGATGTTTAATTACAGATAGGGTTTGTCTAACAAATGTCTTAGGGTATTGGTTTAAAACTTTAAATGATTAAACAAGTAAAGTTTGTGGTCATTAAATTTAAAAATCACATTTAATTAAAGTCATTTATAACTTTAATTATTGTGTTTTAAATGCATTTTTCAGTTAAAAAGGTTATTTTATGTTAAATTAATACACTTAACCAATGCCATTAGAACATTCTATTAAGCAATCTACATGTATATTGTACAATCTTTGAACCATTTGTGATTTGTATTTCTAGTTAAAATAATTTTTTTGTTGTCAAATATACAAAAAGGTGGTCACAAGTACATTTTGTTGGATTTTAGAACCAAATAACCACATTAACCTCTACGAGTAAGAAATGGATAAGGATCTAGTTAATGCAATTATATAATAATGATTTAATAAACAAATAATTAATACAATATTAATTAATTAAAAGGGATAAAAGAAAAGCTAACCTTGCTTGGCAATTGATCTCTAGTAACGGAACAAGAAACCTTAATTCAAACCTTAAGCATCTAAAATAGATACCCCTAAGAGTATCACACATAACCTGATTAACGATACGCTCGATTAAGACGCTTAGTCGAGAACGTAATATAATAAAACCAAATCAACTATGACAACTTGTATACCCAATTTGAATTCCACACGCATAAAACCAAGAAACATGTTATGTTT